>CM053600.1:47607567-47626394 GCA_028646575.1 Pseudocheirus occidentalis | reverse complement strand
AGACATCTCCTTCCATCCTGAGACTTGTAGAGTTGTCTTTTAACTCTGCATTGCTGAGCTGAGTCCAGTTTTTCAAAGTTGGTCATCACACATATGATACATCTGTGACTGTACAAATTTTTCTGGTTCTGCTCCTCTTACTTAGCATTAATTCATATAAGCCTCTCTAGGTAATTATGAAGTCCATCTCCTTAACATTTCTTATCACACAATCATATTTCATCACATTCATATACCATAACTTGTTCAGCCATTCCCCAATTGATGGACATCCCATAAATTTCCAGTTTTGTGTCACCACAAAGAGAACCGCAATAAATAATTTTGTACATAAGGGACCTTTTCCCACTTCTATGATCTCTTTGGGATACAGCCCCGAAAGTCCTATTACTGAGTCAAAGGATATACAATTATTTATGGCCCTTTGGGCATAGCTCCAGATTTCCCTCCAGAATGGTTGTATCAGTTCGCAGCTCCACCAGCAATGCATTAGGGTTCCAATTTTTCCACATCCTCTCCAGCCGCAAGAATTCTTGAAAGTCCTCCACTTTATTGAATGACCATATTTTCCCTGGAACGTTATACTCAATTTTGCTGGGTAGGTGATTCTTGGTTTTAATCCTAGATCCCTTGACCTCCAGAATATCATATTCCAGGTCTTTCAATCCTTTAATGTAGAAGCTACTAGAACCTGGATTATCCTAATTGTTTTTCCACAGTATTCAAATTGTTTTTTCTTGGCAGCTTGTAACATTCTCTCCTTGATCCAGAACCTGGCTATAACATTCCTAGGAGTTTTGTTTTGGGGATCTTTTTAAAGAGATGATTGGTGAATTCTTTCAAGTTCTGTTTTGCCCTCCGGTTCTAAATTATCAGGGCAATTTTCCTTGAGAATTGCTTGAAGGATGATTTCTAGGTTCTTTTTGTGATCATGATTTTCAGATAGTCTAATAATTTTTAAAATGTCTGCTGGATGCATTTTCCATTTCAGTGTTTTTTTCAAGGAGATATTTCACATTGGTTTCTATTTTTTCATTTGTTTGCATCTTTTTAATAGTATCTTGATTTCTCTTTAAGTCATTTTCTTCCATTAGCTCCACTCTAATTCTGAAGAAAGTGTTCTTTTCATATAGCTTTTGAGATTCTTTTTCCATCTGGAAAATTCAATGTTTTAAGACATTCTTCTCCTCATTGGCTTTTTGGGCCTTTTTTGGCATTTGAGTTAATCAATTTTTTTAAGGTGCTGTTTTCTTCAGTCAGGTTTTTTACTCTCTTTTCATGATTTTCTTGTATCATTTTCATTTCTCTTCCCAATTTTGCCTCAGCTTCTCTTATTTGGTTTTCACAATCATTTTTAAGCTGCTCTATAATTTGTAACCAGTCTACATTTTTCCTTGGAAGCTTTTGGTGTGGGATTTCTGACTGTGTCATTTTCCTCCCGTTCCATGCTTTGATCCTTTTTTTCCCCAAAAAAGAAATCTAAAGTCTGATTGCTGTTCTTACTTTGCTTCCTTTGCCTGCTCATGTTGCCAGTAAATTGCTTGTCTTTTTAGCTCTGCGGAACTCTGCTTCCCAAGTCTTTGGTTCTCAGCGTAATTTTTTTCAATGTTAAATGAGTAAACTCTTATAAATATCCCTTTCAAACTGCATCCCCTAGCACTGAATCTCTGACTCGAAAGAAGAGATATAGATTTAGTCATAAAAATACTTAAAATATAGAAGTAATTGATTGCATTTTAAATTTTGTTTTATTACTGGATTGCTGGCTTATGGAATTAAATCAGAGGAGTGTAATATTGCCTGTATTGTGCCAAGAGAGATTTGAAGAGAAAACAACACTTCTTAATCTCTGTCTCAGACTTGATAACAAAAAACAAACCTGAAGTAAAGATAAATACAATAGTCATAAAGGGACCTTATATTTTTCCCTCAAGAAAAATTGAAATCTGTGAATGTACTATTAATTTACTGATCTAGTGAACTAAAATAATCATTTTTAACTCCCTATCTGTTAAGAAGTTTGTAAATAGGATACTTACCCAAAGTAATAAACTTGATTAAACCTGAATGTGCAAAACTCATGAATTTGGTTTCATTGGTTTCTTGAACTGTGTGATTTATATATTTAGCTTTAAATTTTGACTACTGAATTAATGTACTCTAATCCAAGATCTTAGTATTAAAATTTTTTTCATTGTTATGGGGATATTGATCACATAGGAAATGGCTATATTATTGTCCCAGCTAAGGATCTAAATTGAATTGTTTGTCAGAATTTTCCAGACTGACTGCATACTCTGTTCTCTTAATTCCTATTCTAATGAATTTTTCTCAGTAGTCATTTTTTTCTAGAATTCTTTGCAGCCTTTCTTACTGTTGGGCATCCCCTCATTGAAATAGTGTACTCTGTAGGTTTGCATGACACTGAATTTCTTGATTATCCTCCTGTATTTTCTGTTGATATATCTTTATCCATGTTGTGCCTACTAACCAGGGGTATCCCTCAATATTCTGTCCTGAGTCTCCTTCTCTCTCTAGCAAGTAACAGTTAGTAATCTCATCAGCTGCCATGCATTCAATTAGCATCCTTATATAGGTAATTGTCAGATCTATACATACATCCTTAATCACTTTTCTCAGTTCCAATCTGATATCACCAATAGTTGGACATATCTACCTGGTTGGTTGGTAAGCATCTCAAAATCAATATCTGAAACAGAAATGACAATACTTTGCCACAAGCTCTCCCCTCTTCCAATGTTCCTTCATATTACTGAGGGCATTACCAATCTTTCAGTCACAATTTATAACAGTGGGGATGTTGTATTTTCTTTTATTTACTTTTGGTTTACAACATTCCTTTCCACAAGATTTTGAGTACCAAATTTTCTTCCTCTACCTTCTCCTCCCTTTTCTTCCCCCATGGTGGCTTGCAATATAGTTAAGCTCTACATATACCTTCGCATTAAACATTAGTCTTTTTGTAAATATGAATTGTAACCAATGGACTATATAATGAGGAAAAAGGAACACAAAAATGAAACAAAACAAAAAGGCAGAGAGAAAGTAGTTTCCTTCAATTTGCGTTCAGCCTCCATAATTCTTTCTCTAGATGTGGATAGCCCTTTCCATTGTAAGTCTTTTGGAGTTGTTTTATAACCTTGTATTGCTGAGAAGAGCCCAGTCTATCAGTTAGTCTTCACAGATAGGGCATGTCATATTAAAGTCCTTAATCACACTTACTCCACATATCTAATCTGTTCACAAATCTGATTATTTCCACATTCATAACATGTCTTATAAGTCCATTTGCCAACACTTTTATAGTTTCTACTCCCATTCTGGCCTCTATCACTTCATACCTTGACTTATGCAATAACTTTCTGGTTGTTCTCCTTGTCTCAAGTCTCTTCTCACTAAAATTTGTCCTCCAATAAGATGAAAAATGAATATTATTAAAGCACAGACAGGACAGTTGAGGCCATACAAAAATCAAATAAATTTGTTATGTGAAGAACCAAATATAAATCTATCTGGTATCTAAAGCCCTATATCAACCAGCATCATTCCTATATTCCTAATTATTCTATACTTGGTTACCTTTCAGGTACTCTACAATTTATCAACAATGGTCTTCTTTCTATTCCTTACACCCAAATCCCATCACCTGTCTCTATCATTTTCTTTTCAGTCTGCCATGATTGCAAGGCTTTCAGTTCTCCTTCCATGGGTACTACAAAATTATGTTGAAACACATTCTATAGGAGACTTTTTTTTGCTTTTATGCACACACATACTTTGTTATAGCCTTCACTCTGAGATTACCTTCCATTCACACTATACATATCTTTTTATATAATTAATTAATTTCTTTTTTAGTTTTCAGCATTCACATTCATAAGATTTTGATTTTTGAATTTTTTCCACCATATCCTCCCACAAGATGGTGTGCAATCTTATATAGGCTCTACTTGTACATTCATATTAAATATATTATCACATTAGTCCTGATATAAAGAAGAGTTAAAAGTATTGGAAAGAACCACAATTGGTTAGAACCATTAGAAAGAAAGACAAATCAATGCAAAGCAATGAAAGAAAAGGAAACAAATAGTATGCTTATGCCTGCATTCAGAGTCTAAAGTTCTTTCTCTGGATGTGAATAGCATTTTCCATCATTGGTCTTTTGGAATTGTCTTAGACCCTTGCAATGCCGAGAAAGTCTAAGTCTGTTAAGGTCAATCATCACAGTGTGGTTCTTACTGTATACAATGTTAACTTGGTTCTGCACACCTAACTCAGCACCAATTCATATAAGTCTTTTGAGGTTTTTATGAAGTCTGCCTGCTCATCATTTCTCATAACACAAAAGTCTTCCATTCCATTCATATGACACAACTTGATCAATCATTTCCCAGTTGATAGACATCCCCTAGATTTCCAGTTCTTGTCCACCATAAAAAGAGCTGCTACAAATATTTTTGTACAGATGGGTCCTTTTCCCATTTTTATGATGTCTTTGGGATACAAACTTAGAAGTGGTATTACTAGGTCAAAGTGTATGCATATTTTTATGGCCCTTTGGGTGTTGTCTCAAATTGTTCTCCAGATTGGTTGTGTCAATTCAAATTCCACCAATAGTGCATTTGTGTTGCAATTTTCCTACATTTTCTCCAACATTTATAATTTTCCTGTTTTTTCGTCTTGGCCAATCTGATAGGTGTGATCTTGTCAGTGGAAGACAGTCTATGTGTTGTGTCCAATTTTACCAACAAATTTTCTTAAATAGTGAGTTTTCATGCCAGAAACTGGAGTCTTTGGGTTTATCAAATACCAGATTACTATAGTAATTGACTGTAGTGGTGACCATTCATAACTGTATTTCTTAGCCAGGAGCAAGTGGTTTTGATGATTGCTGCTTTATGATGCAATTCAAATCTGGTACAGTTATACAACCTTCCCTTGCATTTTTTTTCATTAATTCCCTTAATACTGTTTAAATTTTTATCTTCCAGATGAATTTTATTATTTTTTCTATATCTATAAAATAATTTTTGGCAGTTTGATTGTATGGAATTGAATAAGCAAATTAATTTAGCCAGAATGGTCTTTTTTATTATATTAGTGCAGCCTACTGAGCAACTGATATTTTCCCAATCATTTAGACCTATCTTTATTTGTGTGAAGAGTGTTGTGTAATTATGGTCATATGGTTCCTGGGTTTGTTTTGGCAGATAGACTCCAAAATATTTTATAATATCTACACTAACTTTAAATGGAATTTCTCTTACTATCTCTTGCTGTTGGGTTTTGATAGTTATATACAGACATGATGATGACTCATGTGGCATTTTTTATATCCTGTAATTTTGCTAAATTTGTTTATTATTTCAAGTATTTTACCTGAATTTCTAGGGTTCTGTAAGTATACCATCATATTACCTGTAGAGTGAGAGCTTTGTTTCTTCATTGCATATTCTAATCCCTTCAATTTCTTTTTCTTCTCTCATCACTGAAGTTAACATTTCTAGCACCATATTGAATAACAGTGTGGATAATGGACATCTTTCTTTCATTCTTGTACTTATTGGAATGCTTCTAGATTATCCATTGTAATAGTAATGGAATTTGAATATCCCCTTGTATTGACAAATAAACAAATACTTAGCATTTAGTTTCAAGTTAATTATATCAAGCCTCTCTTAAGAAACAGAAGGTATGAACCCCTGTTGTTGACATAACAGGAAGGGGTGGAACAGGGAGGAGCTAATGCTATATATAAGGAGAGGCCCAGGCTGGAGAGAAGATATTTTGAGAACAGAAGTTGTGCTGGTGGAACTTCTTCCAGACCCAGCTGGAACTTCAAGGAGAAAGATATTTTGATTTTGAGAACAGAGCTTATGGTGGCAGAACTTCTTTTGAGAAGTAGCTGAAAGCTTCTGTGAATCAGCTGGAGCTGCCAAAGACTTCCAAGGGCCAGCTAGAGCTGCCAGAGGAATCATGACTGTAGTGTTGGTAATTTGTCTGTCTGTTTTGGGTGTATGTTGATTCCACAGGCAAAAAGTGAATTGAGATGATAGTGCTGACCATGTGTGTGAATATCGTCCTAATTCTGCTGAGCTTGATATCTGTAGGTATGGTTGTGGCTCTGTTAAGTTTTCCCTTCCCAGGAACAGAAACTGCAAAGGAGTTGAGGTGAAAGAGACAACGTGAACTTCATTGTGGAATGGGAACTGTACAAGGAACTTCACAAGAAGCTAGACAAAGAACTGAGAGCTGTCTGCTTCTGAGCTCAGGTGACAGCTGATTAGATTTAAAAAGAGCTGGGACCATGGAAGAGGAACCATGAAACGTGAGAGCCTGCCTTGAATCAAGATGAAAACATCCCTCCTTGGGTATTTAATGCTGACAGATGAGATTGTAACTTACTTGTGACCAAGGAGTGCATGTCCTTTGTACTTTCCACCACCCCTTAAGAAGATACTGAGTAGTGACTGATGATATTGTAATTTAAGTGTGACCTAGTGGTGGAGGACTTTGACCTCTGTACTTTGTGTCAATTAAGGAGGGTTGTCTCCTGAAGGGTGATTGAATTAAGTATTTACTAAGTGAAGGACTTACTAAATGAATGTTATCTTTTGCTTAAAACTATATGACCACTTTGGTGAAAACTACATGGCCATTTTAATGATAAGTTGTGTGAAGCTATAACATTCTCAATGCTGTACTTTGTTTTCTGTGAATATTTTCCTCTTATTTGTTATTGAATAACAATAGAGTTCTTATAGAGTTTCTTATAGAGTTTGCTATATTGAGTAATCATAACCTTGAAGCTGTTCACAGCAGCAGTCCTCTGGAAAGTTGCTCTTGCTTGGCTTTACATCCCCACTGAATATAATGTTTACTGATGGTTTTAAATAGATACTACATCTCATTTTAAGGAAGACTTCATTTATTCCTATGTTCTCTAATGTTTCTAAAAGGAATGAGTGATGGACAAAAGTTTTTTTTTCCCTGCATCTATGGAGAAAATTTTGTGATTTGTTTGTTTGCTAATATGGCCAAATATGCTGGTAGTTTTCCTAATATTAAACAAGACCATCATTCCTAGTATGAATCTGACCTGGTCACAGTCTATTATCTTTAAGATAAATTGTTGTAATTTCTTTAATAATTTTTTTGCATCTATGTTCATTAAATAGATTGGTTTATTTAGTTTCCAAATACTTTTTTGTCTATCTTTCTATAACACTTTATTAAATGTAATTTTTTTGCATCATGATTTGTAAAAGATGAATTTAATATTTCTGCCTTCCTTCATTGGATTGTGAGATTTTTATGCCCTAATATATGATGAAATTTTGCATAAGTGCCATATGCCACTGAGAAAAAGTATGCTCCTTTCTATCCCCATTCATTTTTCCTCAGAGATAAACCGTATCTAACTTTTCTAAAAAATCATTTTCACCTCCTTAACTTTTTTATTGTTTATTTTGTGGTTAGATTTATCTATTTCTGAGAGGGAGAGATAGACTCCCCCACTGACATAGTTTTCTTATCTATTTCTTCCTATCTCTCTTAACTTCTACTCTAAGAAATATGGAAGCTATACCACTTGGTGTATATATGTAATAGTGATATTACTTCATTGTCTGTGGTACATTTTAGCAGAATGCAGTTCTCTGTCTTATCCCTTTTAATTAGATCTATTTTGACTTCTGCTTTGTCTGGTATCAGGATTGCTACATCTACATTTTTGAACTTCAGCTGAAGCATAATATATTCTGCTCCAGTCTTATTATTTTTACTCTATGCATATATCTTTGCTTCAAAGGTATTTCTTATAAACCACATACTGTAGGATTATGATGCTGAATCTACTCTATCAGTTTTTGTTTTATGAAAGAGTTCATCTCATTCATGTTCACAGTTATGACTACTATCTGTGTCTTTCACTCCATCCTATTTTTCCCATTTATGTTTTTCTTTCCTCTTTCTCCCTTTCCCTCCTCACTATAGTTTTCCTTTTGACTACTGTCCCCTTCTGTCTGCCCTCCCCTCTATTAGCTATCTCTTTTATCATCCCCTTTACTCTTAGTACTTCTTCCCTCTCTTCTATCCACACCCTCTTTTTTCTTTCTCCTTCCCCTCCTACTTCTTATAGTGTAAATTAAATATACATATATATATGTGTATATATATATATATATATATATATATATATATATATACACACACTCACACACACACATATCTGCCTTATTATGTTATTCCCTCTTTAAGCCAAATCTAATGAGAAGAAGGTTCAAACAATGCTCATCTCCCTCCTTTTTCTCTCTACTGTAATTACTTTTTGTGCCTTTTTCTGTGATGGAATTTATCCTTGTCTGCCTCCTCCTTTCCACTGCTCCCAGTATATTCCCTTTTCACCACTTAATTAGACTTTTTTATCATTACATCAACATCATCTTATATCCACACTCTCTATCCATACCCCTTTTAAATGGCATAATAACAATACAGTTCTCAAGAATTTCAAGTGAAATTTTCTCTTGGAAGGATGTAAACAGTTTGTCCTTATTAATTACATGTTTTTTCCTCTTTGCCTTTTTGTGCCTTTCTTGAGTCCTGAATTTGAAGATCAATTTTTCTGTTGAGCTCTGATCTTTTTATTTTGAAGGTTTGCAAGGCCTGTATTTTGCTGAGTGCCCATCTCCCATAAAAATCTTAAGTCAATGTCACTGGGTAGTTGATACTTGACTATAATCCAAGCTCTTTTGTCTTACAGAATATCATATTCCACAACCTGCCATCTTTTAATATGGAAACTAAAATGCCCTGTCTAATCCTGACTGGGGTTCTATGATATTTAAATTGTGGCTTTTTGGTTGCTGGCAGTATTTTCTCTTTGAGCTTGTAATTTTGGTATTTGGCTGTGGTATTTCTTGGTCCTTTTAGTTTGGAATGTCTTTCAGGAGGGAACTGTGTATTCTTTTTATAAAGATTTTGCCTTCTGGTTCTACAACTTCAGGACAATTTTCTTTTATCTTTTCTTAAAAGGTGCCATCTAGTCTTTTTTTTATCATGGTTTTCTGGTAGACCAATCATTTTTAAATTGTCTCTACTAGATCTATTTTCCAGTTCATTTGTTTACCAATGAGTTAATTTATGTTTTCTTCTATTTTTTCCATTTTGTGTTTCTGTATGACTAAATCCTGATATCTTGTAGAGCCATTAGCTTCCATTTGCCCAATTTTAATTTTTAAGGATCACTTTCTTCTATTAGATTTTGTACCTTTTTTTCCATTAGATGTATTTTACATTTTCTGGAGCTCTTCTCTTCAGTGAGATTTTGAGTCTTATTTTCCATTCTATCAATTCTATTTTTTAAGAACTTGTTTTTTACAATTAATTTTTTGCCCTTCCTTTTTCTAAGCAATTAACTCTCTCTCTCTCTCTCTCTCTCTCTCTCTCTCTCTCTCTCTCTCTCTCTCTCTCTCTCTCTCTGTCTCTCTCTCGCATATTTCTAATTTCTTTTCCCAGTTTTCCTTTTTCCTCTTATTTGACTTTGAAAATCCTTCTTGAGTTCTTCCAAGAAGGCTTTTTTGGACTTGCAACCAGTTCATCTTCCCTTTTGAGGTTTTAGATATGGGTATACTGATAATGTTGTCCTCTTCTGAATTTGTTCATTCACTTTCTCTATCACCACAATAAGAATCCATGGTCTGCTTCTACTTTTTGCTCCTGGTGTCTGCCTAATTCCTGACTTTTTTGTTGGAGCTAGCTTGTTGGAGCTCAGGGGACACTGACCCAAGTTTCTTTAGCTGGGAACCTGGAACCTGGCCATTGTCTTTGTGTGCTGGGGCCTGAGATGCTAGAAGCTGGAGTCACTAGGGGTTGTAATGGTAATTAATTTAAATTTGAAGCCCCCTTTTTGCTCTGGCAAGTAAGCAGATACTTAGCCCTTAGTAACTAATCAAACTTCTGTGAAAGAAGTAGAAAGTATCAACCCCTGTTCCTGATACAACAGGAAGAGGCTGGCCTAGCTAATATAATAAAAATGACAATCTTACCTTGATTAAATTACATATTTAGTGCCATACCAATCAAGCTACCAAAAATTACTTTGTAGATCTAGAAAAAATTAGCAGCAAATTTCATCTGGAAAAACAAAAAATCCAACATACCAATGCAACTAATGAAATGAAATGCTAGTGAAAGTGGCCTAGCCATACCACATTATAATCTATACTACAAAGCGGCATTTTTCAAAACTACTTGTTATTGGCTGAAGAATAGAGCAGTGGATCAAAGGAATATTTTGGGTACATAAGACTCAGCAGCCAATGACTATAGTAATCTACTTTTTGATAAATGCAAAGATCTCAATTTGGGGTATAAAGTTAGTGGGGTTTTTTTTTTTAATATTTCACATTGCCTTCTATTTTTTTTCATTTGTTTGCATCTTTTTAATAGTATCTTGATTTCTCATAAAGTCATTTCCTTCCATTTGCTCCATTCTCCAGAACCCACAAAATTACAGAGTAACAAAGCTCCCACTGAAGGCAGCCAGGCAGGCTGATGGGAAGGGGTTCATTGCAGCATGCTGGGAACCCAGATCAGCACCACATGATCCTGTAGCTGGAGCCCTAAGGTGGCCAGAACAAGCCGTGGCAAGAGCTTTCAGGAAAGCAGATCACCCGCAGTTGTGGCGATTTCCAGAATTATCAACCCATAAGAAACAATGACTAAGTGAAAGGTCAGTGAAACTCAGCTAAATTAGGGGGAGAGAGTCTGGCCATCTGCCTCCAGCACGAGAAACAGTGGTGGCTGCTTCAGAGCTCCTGGCCTGCAGATTTCAGGGGGGCCAAGCAATAATTCAGAGGCTAAGTGCTCTTGCCTTAACTGGTCTGGATCAGGATTATCATGGTCTTTGGTGATGGTTCTGAGGCATGTGATCAGTGAGCCACAGCTGGTAGGGGCTGCAGACATGGCAGCCTCCTAATAGCCCTAACAGTTGCAAAAACCAGAGCTTTCTGAAGAGAATAATTTCTTCAGAATTAGTGTGTACCTAATTATACTTTCAATGATCCTACAAAGAATGAGCTACTGAGGAAGAAATACTGAAAGGACTATGAAATTAGGGTGGGACAAAGAAGAAGGAATCAAAGGCAACTTTAATATTTTGAGTCTAAGTAATTTAAAAAATGATAGGAATTACTTATACAAATGAGAAGGAAGGAAGGAGAAACTTTGCAAAAAAGAGGATTTTAAGTTTATAAACTCTACGTGATATGCTAGTAGGACATCTATCAAGCAGTACCCAAAGAATAAATTTCAAGGGAGAAGAGAGGAATAGAGTTGAGAATTTTAGTAGTTGTTAATTTTTGTGTATATTTGGTAGTTGAAAGTATTTAAATGGATTAGTAACCACAGGGTAAAACACAATAAGAGAATAGAAATATTATCCATGGCAAGAGATGAGAGGAAGGCATCTTGGCAATTTGACTAATGTAACACTTGTTTGTTAAGAACAAAATCAGTTTAATTCTTGGAACTTTTCTAACACAATTAGGGTCCTAGGAGACTGTTGATGTCTAATGTCTGAATACAAAGTTCATAAAGTCTTACTTTAATACACAAGCATAATTTTATTATCTTGTCCTCTTAATTAGAGGATATACAATTTCACAAAAAGGGCAGATTTGGGTATCAAGCTACCAAGCTAAACTAATCTGTGTTTGACTTCATTGTTGACTTTATTAAATTTCCAAGGTGTACATACATTTTACAATATTTTTATATCTACTGTAAACAACATGTATTAAGATACAGATATTCCATTGCTCATGCAAATTCTCTTTTTCCTCTGTGTGTGAGTGTGTGTGTGTGTGTGCGTATTTTTCCCCTCAGAAATTTCCCAGATTAGAGTGGTCTGTCTCAGAAGGTAGCAGCATCATTCCTCATTGGAGGTTATTGACAGATGTTGGATGATTACACATCAGGAAGATTGTACAGGAGATATCTGGTTAAGTATAGTTTGTACTGGATGGTCTTTAAGGATCCTTGGAACTCTTAGATTCTATAATATTGTGATGAACTAGGAATATTACATTGTTTCTGGAAGTGTACATTTTATGGTAAGTATTGTTTGGAACTATGATAGGATATCAATTCTGAATTAGACCCAATATATCAGTTTTGTAGCCAGTCCATAGGCAGTAGGGTGTCAGAAATGCTTCTACACATGCTCATCATCATTTCCTAAAACTCTAGCAGTGAATAATGACAGTCAAACACAAAATACTATTTTATTTCTGAAGAATTCTTGTATTCCCGCAAAATATATATAATAAACAAAAGACTTAAGCATGTTCTGTAGAGAGAAATGGTTATGTCTTCTTCACCTCATATTTTTTCCATCATTTTTTAGGGAAGGTCTTATATCTTTTTAAGACTCAGGTAGGGAATTACAAATTCCGGTCTGTATTCATTATTTTCATACAGGGTTATGAAACCTTAGAAGTTGCACTTATACATTTAAGAGAGTTGATTTAAAAAACTGATGTAGGAATAAAATATCATGTTAATTCATTTAAAATATATATTTATTTTTAATAATATTGTGATAAAGGACAAGGTTGAATCATCTACCCAGTATGGTTATAAAGGTGATTTGACTCTTAATTCCAGTGTATCCACACAATACGAGAAGAAAAAAAAATTCTTTTTGTCTTATAGTTTGGGAGGTATAGTCAGATAGTCAATTGACAAACATTTATTAAATGCATATTATGCACCAGACATTGAAGTTACATGTTTTGGAATTCTTTTAAGAAAAAAAAGAAAAAATCCTGACTCAAGGAGTTGATGTGCTATTAGGGAAGGCAGCATTCAACTAACTATGAGGGTATAAGATATGTATAGTGTGGAGAAGAACCTAGAGTTCCACTTTCCAGAGCCAAGATGGTGGAGTAAGAAGTAAGTCTATCACACCCTTTCCCATTGACTTCTGAAAGTGCAGAAAAATCACCACAGAAAAACCCTGGAATAGTTGAGCAAGCAGAAAGATGGGATATAGCAGTCTTGTAGTCAAGGAAGCTAGGAGAATTAAAGGCAAAGGTGCCAGACTATGGGGAAGGGGGTACAGCATACAGCACAGGATGGGAGGCTTTCCAGCAAGCCCGCAGCAAGCCCAACCTCAGTAAACCAGGGGGAGTTCCTGATTCTGAGGGTGATGTAGCAGGCAAGAGCCAGCAACAGGACCCCTCACACCAAGAGTCTCAGTACAGATAGGGGAACTGGCAGGTATCAGCTGGGAAAAGCACCACATGTGTCAGTATTCTCCAACAGCCAAATCTTTCAATGCTTCAGCACAACTCCAGGAAGGCCAACTGTAGGAGGCACAGCTACAGGCAGCAGGAAAGCATTCTGCAGGAGCTAAACATGTGAGTGCAAAAGTAAAAAGTCCAGGTAAGCAGGATCCAGTGCTAGGCACAGGTAAACACTCATCACTGTTTACTTGTTTTACCACTGAGGTTTTTTATGTGCCAGACTTCCCACTCTGACCCAGAGGGCTCCAGTGTTGCTGAACCTAACACAGTACCAGGTAATCTACAAGACCCCTGTAATGGTACTGCTGTTACACTATGCCAACTATGCCATAATGTAAGGCCATGCACAAGCAGCTTTCCAAAAGAATGCTACTGTGAACAAATTTTTAAGGTTTTGTTTACACAGTATAATAAACACTCTACTTATTCTATAACAAAACAAAGAAAAACATTCTCAGAAAATCAAGGTACAGTATTCACAATATTACAACATATCACAGAAAATCACAATGTAGGGTTCACAACAGCTTATCATTAAAATGGCCACATGATTTTCACCAAAGGGGTCACAATAGCTTTGAACAAAGAACAATCATCTGGTATCCCTAAGGAGGTATGCCTCCTTACTCAATAATTCAGTCATTTCAGAGTATAATAGTCAGTCTTCCATTCATGGGGCAACTAGGTTAATTCAGTCACTTATTTAGCAATCAGTTATTAAGTATCATTAATCACTAAGTACAATCATTAGAAAAAACATAAATGGGGGCAGAATCAAGATGGCTGCATAGAAGCAGAACTCCATGGTTCCCACCATAACCACTTCAAATGCCTATAAAATATGACCCTAAACAAATTTTAGAACTCCAGAACTCATAAAATGACAGAGAAACAAGGTTCCTGCTGAAGGCAGCCTGGCAGACAGAGGGAAAGGGACCATCGCAGCATGCTGAGAGAAGAGCCTAGCACCATGTGGTTTTAGCCCCAGGCCATCCAGGAGAAGCCCCATCTGGAGCCTTGAGGAGAGCAGATCACTGGCAGCTCTGGTGATTTCAGAATTAGAAATCCATAAGAGTGAAGGACAAAGGGAAAAGGTCAGAGCAACTTGACTAAGTTTTGGGGGGAGGGTCCAGCCAACTGCCTCCAGAGCTAGAAGCAGTCTGAAGTAGTGGCCCTATAGCCAGCTCCATGTGATTTTTCAGAGATCGCAGCTTGCAGATTGCAGGGGTGTCAAGGGATCATTTAGAGGCTAATTTCTCTTGCCATGACCTGCCTGGATCTGTATTCTGGCCTTGGGTGGTGGTCCTGAGGTTTTAAGTGAGCCAAAGCTGGTGGGGGCTGCACAGAATACCTCTGGCAACTGCTAAAACTCCAGTAATTTGGGACACAGCACTCCCCTCTGAAAGCAGAGTTCTACTGAGCCCAAAAGTGAAGTAACTGACTGGCAACATGAGCAGACAAATGAAGCAAAGAAAGCTCAGCAACCCAATTTTAGATTCTTTTTTGAGGACAAAAAAGATCAAACCATGGAACAGGACAAACACAACACAGTCAGAACTTGGGCACAGAAGCTTAAAAGAAAAATATAGAGTGGTTACCAGCTATAGAGGAACTTAAGAAGGATTTTGAAAACCAAAAAAGATAAGTGGAGGAAAAATTGGGGAGAGAAATGAGAATGATGGAAGAAAAACACAATAAAAGAGTCAACAACCTGACTGAAGAAAATAACACTTTAAAAAATAGACTAACTCAAATGGCAAACTGGCCCAAAAAGCCAATGAGGAGAAGAATGCCTTAAAAAGTAAAATTTTCCATATTGAAAAATAATCTGAAAAGCTCACTAAAGAGAATAATTCCTTCAGAATTAGAGAGAAACAAATGGAAGAAAATGACTTTATGAGAAATCAAGATCCTATTAAACATATGAAAAGAAATGAAAAAAAATAGAAGACAATGTGAAATATCTCCTGAAAAACACTGACCTGGAAAATAGATCCAGGAGAAAATTTAAAAATCATTGGACTACATAGCCATGAACAAAAATAGAACTTAGAAATTATCCTTCAAAAATTCTCAAGGAAAATTGCCCAGATAATTTAGAACCTGAGAGCAAAATAAAACTTGAAATAACTAATCAATCACCTCTTGAAAAAGACCTCAAAAAGAAAACTCCTAGAAATGTTATAGCCAGGTTACAGAGTTCCCAGATCAAGGAGAAAATATTACATGCTGCAAAGAAAAAGTAATTTGAATACTGTGGAAACACAGTCAGGATAACACAGGATCTATCAGTTTCTACATTAATGGACCAAAGGGACTGGAGTATGTTATTCTGAAGATCAAGCATGCTGGGATTAAAACCAAGAGTCACCTAACTGCCAAAATTGAATATAATGTTCCAGGGGAAAACATGGTCATTCAATGAGGTAGAGGACTTACAAGCATTTTTGATGGAAAAAGCAGAACTGAATTAAAAATTTGACACTCAAATACAAGAACAATGAGAAGGTAAACATGGAAAAGAATTCATAAGGAATTTATCAAAGTTGAAATATTTACATGCCAGCATGGAAAAAATGATAATTGTAACTTACGAAACTCTTCTCAGTATGAAGATAGTTGAAGGAAATATAAATGTGTATGTGTATAGATAGATAAATAGATAGATAGGTAGATAGATAGATAGACAGAGATATATAGATATATGCATCTGTGCATGTATAAACATGTGTAAATATATATATGTATACATATACATATGTCTATGTAGGTGGTTGCATATATGTAGGAATACATATGTGAGTGTGTGTATATGTGTGTACATAGACAGAGGGCACAGGATCAATTGAATAGGATGGGATATTTTAAAAGGTGAAATTGAGAGGTGGGAGAGCAATAGTATGGGAAGAGACGGGGAGAGACCAAATGGGGTTAATCTTCTCATACAGAAGAGGCAAGGGATAACTGTTAAAATGGAGTGGAAGAACAGGAAGGCAAAAGGGAATGGGTTAAACTTACTCTCATTGAATTTGGTTTAGGGAAGGAATGACATACACTTTAAACTAGGTATCTTGGCCTATAGGAGATCAGGGAAGAAGGGGATGAGAGAGGGGTGATGGAGGGTAAGGGAGGTTGGCAGGGGGAAGGTCGTTAGAAGCACACACTTCCATAAAAGGACAGGGACAAAGTGGAGAATAGAACAAATATGGGGGCAGAATACAAAGGAGGGGAGTATAGTCAGTCTTTCACATTATGTCCCTTGTGGAGATGTTCGGCATAACTATACATATATGGCCTGTATTAAATTGCTTGTCTTTCCAGTGGGGGTGGGTGACAAGGGTGGAAGGGAAAGAATCTATGATTTAAAGTTTTAAAATAAAATGTTAAATACACACACATATGTATGTATGTATATATGTATGCGTGTGTATATACACACACATATATGATTATATCCATGCAACTGGGAAATATGATATATAACTACTGGGGTAGGGAGATCCATCTTGTCATCCTGGAAAGTCAGAGGCATGATGGGGGAAGATATAGGAGAGAACAATTTAGGGGAGGGGGTATACAGTGTGATCAAGGTTTTGGGGTGGCGGGTAGGGGAAAGATGGGGAGAAAATTTGTAACACAAAATCTCGTGGAAATGAATGACACAAACTAAAAAAACCAAACGTTTTAAAAAACCCAAAGTATAATTAGGTGAACTCTAGTAGCAGAAAGATGACAAGAATTCACCTTATCTCAGTCTCAAATGGTGTTTATATGTCCTGCTATATCTCTGTATTTTGACAGATTTTAATTCTACATAGAAAGTTATGAGTAAGCACCACAGTGCTATCTCTTAAAATATTCTGCTTAAATTTATCTGGATCAACATTTTTTCCAGGTAATTTTTGGCAAGGTTTTTGTGTTTGAAAAGAAACTGGTTCTAATAGAGTGTATTTGTTGAATTCTATAAGATATTTGAAGCAATGTACTTGTCATAGTGGTATTTGTCACTTTTAAATTTATGAAGGATAGAGAATTTCTGGTATGTGAGTCTGGGTACTGTAATAGTAATGGTATTTGAAGATCTTCTATGACCTTTGAATTTGCTGACAGCAGGAAGGAGTAAAGCAGGAAGGAGCCTGAGCTCAGTAAGTTCCAGGCTGAAGGCAGCATGGTGACTGGAAGTGGCAGCAGTGACCCGTGCTTCTTCTTTTTTTTTTTTGAGCCAGCCAGAACTTCTGCTAAAGACTCCTGATGAGTTCCACAGCAGTTGGGAACTGCTGGGGCTGGAGCTTCTGGGAGGAAGCTGTGTGGAGAATAAACAGAGGAGAATGAGGAGAGGAGGATCTTTGCCTGAGGTAGCCTGTTTTGTTTTGAAATTCTGAGAATGTGGGTGTTTATTGCATTAACTATGTGTACCTACTCTTTGGCTACTGTGATGGATTTCTAGTTTGGGGCTCAGTTTTCTGGCATTTGAATAAATATTCTATCTATATCCCCTATGTAGAGAGCCTGTTACATTTTATGATCAATAACCATGTCAGAATATTTAAAATTACCATAGGCATTGTGAATACATTATTGTCGATACAGATGCTTGATTGTACCTTTCCAGGCTGAGATAAGTGCTAAATTTTCAAAACAGTAATAATAATCTCAGTTTCCACTATTTCCTTTCAAAAATCTGCATCAAATAGTACATCCAAAAACTTTAAGGATAGTTTTATGGAATTCTTTATAGAATGATATTATAGTAGTCAATAAGCACTTATTAAGCACCTACTATGTGTGAAGCGCTCTGCTAAGTTCTGGGGATACAAAGAAAGGGTAATGCTAGCTTATGTTCTTAAGTAGCTCAAAATCTATTGAGGAGGAGATAGGGGGTGGGGTGAGGAGGAAAAGCATGGCAGTGGAGCACAAGCTACCCGAAGCTTAGCTGTGCTGCTGTCACTGCCACCCAAGTGGCCAGGAGCCAGTGGCTTTCACTTGTCAGTAGCCAGCCTGCAACCCCCCCCCCCACCGTATTTTCTGCTGCCCTAAGGTACCTGCCTGAGGGTTACAAGCTGGGCAGCCAGCTGGCCCTCTACACTACACAGAGCAGCTGTCTGGGACAATGGAGGACGTGAAGTTGGAGTTTCCCACCCTACCGCAGTCCAAAGGAAATGTCAAGGATTGGACCTATCCCATGAGGCGAGGAATGCAGGAAATCTTACCTGGATTGTTTTTGGGCCCATATTCTTCAGCTGTGAAAAGCAAGCTACCTATACTATGGAAACATGGAATAACCCATGTTGTACGTATAAGACAAAATATTGAAGCAAACTTTATTAAACCAAACTTTCAACAATTATTTAGGTATTTGGTACTATATCTTGCAGTTGAAGTTCAATCCAGTTGAAAATATAATCCGTTTTTTCCCAATGACTAAAGAGTATCAGTGGAAGTTTACAAACAGGAGGAAAAGTCCTTGTCCATGGAAATGCAGGAATTTCTAGA
>CM053600.1:47589029-47599080 GCA_028646575.1 Pseudocheirus occidentalis | reverse complement strand
CCATAGGAAGGAGGGACATCTAATCAGCCTCTCACAATATGTCTACTGTGAAGATGTCCTGCATAATTACACATGTATAGTCTGTATTGAATTGCTTGTCCTTCCAGTGGGGGGTGGGTGACAAGGGAGTAACCGAAGGAATCTAGAATTTAAAGCTCTACAATCAAATGTCAAGAAAAAAAATGTGTGTGTGTGTATATGTATATATATATATATATATATGTATATATGATTATTATCATTAACTACATACAACTGGGAATTAAGATATACAAGTATGGGGGTAAGTAGACTCTCCCTGCCCTACCAGAAAGTAAGAGGGGTGTTGGGAGATGACATAGAAGAGAGCAGATTGAGGGATGGGCTTTATAGAGGGATCACTGTTTTGGGGATAGAGGCAGGGGGAAGACTTGGAGAAAATTCTGTAACTCAAAATCTAGTAGAAGTGAATGATGTAAACAAGAAAATAAATTAAATAATTAATTAAAAATATAATAACCTTTGTTTTGTATTCAAAGCCCCTTCCTTCTCCATTACTAGGCCCTGTAATGTAATCTGAGATGTGATTACATTGGCCTCTTTGATGTTCCTCCCACAAATGACACTTCATTTCTCTACTCCTGCATTTTTACTAGCTATCTCCCATCTGTGGAATTTTAGGCTCCTCATTTTTGTCTCCTGGCTTCCTTTACTTCCTTCAAGTCTCAGCTAAAATCTCATCTACAAAAATATTTCCTGGCCCTCCTTAATGTCAGTCCCTTCTCTCTACTGATTATTTCAATTTATCCTGTATAAATCTTGTGTGTACATAGTGTGCATCTCGTCTCCCCTGTTAAAACTGTGACCCTTTGAAATCAGGGACTATTTTTTACCTTTCTTTAATTATCCCTATAGCTTAGCAAACTGCCTAGACAACAGTAGAAGTTTAATAATTTTGCCAAGTTCTTGGTTATCCCCAGGAATCTAAGAAGTCACCTGAGGGTACCAAGGGATTGAAAAATGGAGAAATATTAGGAAACTAAAGATGTTTTTTTTTCTCTTTTTGACTATTTTACTGTGGGGAAGGCTGTAAAATATGTATTTTACTGATCCAGTCTTTCTTGGTGAAATAATTAAGGATGTGCATTCTCTCCTCTAGGTCAATAGATTCATTTGGGGTAAAACACATATACTTTTCTGCTGAAGCAAAAGAGAAAAGTAAAGCAATTCATCTCCTTCCTTGTCCAATTGAAAAATGTCACCTTATTGAGTACAATGTATTGAAGTATAAAGAACATTACCTCAAGAAGCTACTGAGTTGTCCTAGACTTTACTACATGATATAGAAAAATTTAGGAAATGATGAAATAGAACTGAAGTACGGTATATGATGATTTTTTCAGACAGATGCAGTGGAGCCTTTTTTTATTACAATGAAGTCCTTGGGATCTATGACTTAGGGCAAACATATAATTAATTTATTTGAATACTTGTTTGAAAGAAAAATTACTTACCTTTATTGATATGCCTTTCTTTTACATTAAAAACATTTATGGATTACGAACACATTGTGAGTTATTTTTAACCAAATAAATCAGTGAAGAGAAACTCAAGGGTTTAGTGTTCTGTAGCACTGCCCACCATCTTTCTATTTAAAAGAAATCAGCAGAAATTTATTTTCTTTCTTTCTCCCTCAATCCATAGGAGAGGGGGATGAGGAGAAAATTTAAAACACACAAACAAACTTCTTGTAACAAATATGCTTATCCAAATTTCCTCAAAGGAAACATGGAAAAAACAACAACATCTAGAGGAAGTCAACCAGAAATGTACAGTTAATTCCATGTAAAGATCCATTGAAGGAATTGGAAAATTTTATGGCAGAGAATAGAAAACATGAAAGGCATGACAGTTGTCCTGAGGGGGCATATCATGAATTGTAGAGGCTGTATTTGTTTTGTTTGTCCTAGAGAGCAGCTGGTGGGGGTGCAGCAACAGCCTCAAAATAGCTACCTGATACAGTCATAAGGGGTGATACCATGAGCAAATTAGTAGAGCAAGGGAGAAAGAAATAATATATAACCAAACAAGAGATAGAAAACATTATGAAAGGCAAAACTGATCATTTTGATTACATCAATAAAAAAAATTTCACAAAGCTAATACAATCAAGGTTAGAAGGGAAAGAGAAAGCTGGGAAACAATTTTACAATCAGTGTCTCTGATAAAGGCCTCATTTCTCAAATATATTGAGAACAGAGTCAAATTTATTTGAATGGCAGTCATTCTGCAACTGATAAATGGTCAAAGTTATGAATAGGCAGTTTTCAGATGAAGAAATTAAAGCAATCTATAGTCTTATAAAAAAATGTTCTAAACCACTCTTGATTTGAGAAATTTAAATTAAAACAACTCTGAGGTACCACCTCACACTTATCAGATTGCTTAATAAGACAAAATGATAAAAATTGGAGAACACATGGTAAAATTGGAATGTTAATGCATTGTTAGTAGCATTGGGAACTGATCCAACAATTCTATAGAACAATTTGGAACTATACCCAAAGGGCTATAAAGAAACTATGTATACACTTTTATATAGAAATACCACTCCTGTGTCTGTACCCAAAGATATAATGAAAACAGGAAAAAGACCCACATGTACAAACATATTTAAAAGGACTCTTTTTGTGGTGGCAAAGAAATGGAAATTGAGGGGATGCTTATTAATTGGGGAATGACTAAATAAATTGTGATATACAAATCTTATGAAATATGATTGCTCTATAATAAAGTGGGGGGGGGGACCAAGATCTCGGTGTAAAAGCAGGAACTTGCTTGAGCTCATCCCATGATCACCTCCAAATACCTGGGAAAATGACTCTTAATAAATTTTAGTGCTACAGAACCCCCAAAATGACAGGGTGAAATACATTTACAGTTGAAGACAGTCTGGTATGTCGAAAGGAAGTATCTAGTGCACTGTGTTGAGAGTGGAGCATTGTACCACGTGGGTCGCACTGGCACAAACCAAACCAGATCGGACCTCAGAAGACTGAGTCACTGGCAGCTCTGGTGATTTCCTGACTTCTCAATCCACAAAGGCAAAAGAGAAAGTAAAAGCTCAATGGGGAAACCCTGCTGGAAATGGCTTAGAGAAAAGCGTGGTCCAGCCTTACCCTGGAATGGTGGAGGTAGTGGCAGCTGAGGCAGCAACATCAGAGGCAACAGCAACAGCTGCTTCCAGAGCTCCACAGATGGTGCAGGGACTAAGCAGCTGATGAGAGGGCAATTTCAAGAATCTTTTCACTGGAGCTGTGGCAGTATTCTCTTGCTTTTCCTTGTGTAGGTGTGGGTCACAGTCTTGGGTGATGGTCCTAAGGAGAGGAAGAGCCCTGACATAGAAGAGCTTCTGATGGCTGTGGAGAAGGAATCCTTCTTACAGTTCTGAAGTAGGTGCCCGGAAGTAGCTCTGAAAACAGCTGCACAAAGACATTTGGGCCATAAAAATCTTCACTCTGGAAGCATAGTCCTACATTGGCAAAGAGCTAAAAAGTAAAGTAATTGACTTCAAAAATGATGAAAGAGAGAAAAATCAGACTATAAAATGTTTCTTTGGTGAGACATGGGATCAAAACATAGAACCAGAAGAAAACAACAAAGTTAAAACTCCTGCCTCAAAAACCTTTAAGAAAAATAGGAACTGGTCATAGGCCATGGAGGAGATCAAAAGGGATTTTGAAAATCAAGTAAGACAAGTAGAGGAAAAATAGGGAAGAGAAATGAGAGTGATCTAAGAAAATAATGAAAAACGAGTAAACAGTTTGCTAAAGGATACCAAAAAAATATTGAAGAAAATAACATCATAAAAATAGACTAACTCAAGTGGTAAAGGAGGTTCAAATAGCCAATGAGGAGAAGAATGTCTTAAAAAGCAGAATGGGCCAAATGGAAAAGGAAGTCCAAGAGTTCACTGAAGAAAGTAATTGCTTCAATATTAGAATAAAGGAAATGGAAGCTAATTCCTTTATGAGAAATCAAAATATTATAAAACAGATCCAAAAGAATGAAAAAAAGAAGACAATGTAAAATATCTCATTGGAAAAACAATTGATTTGAAAAAATAGATCAAGGAGAGACAATTTTAAAAAATCCTTGGACTCCCTAAAAGCCATGATAAAAAAAAGCCTAGGCAACATCTTTCAAGAAATAATCAAGGAAAACTGCAATGTTATTCTGGAACAAGAGGTTAAAATGGAAAATCTACTTGTCTCCTCTTGAAAACAATCCCAAAAAGAAAACTCCTAGGAATATTATAACCAAAAATTCCCACATTAAGGAGAAAATTTTATAAGCAGTCAAGAAGAAACAATTAGAGTATGGCGGAAACACAATCAGAATAATACAAGATCTAGCAGCTTCTACATTAATGTAATGAAGATATCTTGGAACAAGATATTCCAGATATCTTGGAACAAGATATTCCGGAAGTCAGAGGAGCTTGAAATAAAACCAAGAATCAGCTACTCAGCAAAACTGAGTGTAATGCTATAGGGGAAAGATATGGTCATTCAATGAAATAGAGGACTTTCAAGTATTCTTGATGAAAAGAACAGAAATTAAAGAACATTTGACTTTAAAATACAAGAAGAAAGAGAAGCATAAAAAGTAAATAGGAAAGAAAAATCAAAAGGAATTTATTAAAGTTGAATTCCTTTCACTTCCACATGTAAAGATGATATTAGGTACTCGTCAGACTTCTCACTCTAGGATAGTTGAAGGGAATACATAAATACACACACACACACATATATAGTGAATTTATGTATACATAGATAGAGGGCAAAGGGTGAGTTGAATGTGTAGGGATGATATCTAAAAAATAAAATTAATACATGAGAGCAGAATATATTGGGAGATGGAGAAAGAGAGAGATAAAATAGGGTAAATTATCTCACAGAAAAGAGGCAAGAGAAAGCTGTTACAATGGTAAGGATGTGCTGGGAGGTGAAACAGAACGAGTCAACTTTACTCTTACTGGATTTTGCTTAAGGAGGGAATAACATACACACTCAATTGTGCATCTTACCCTACAGAAAAGTAGGAGGGAAAGGTGTAACAGGGGGAGATGACTAGAGGGTAGAGTGGGTGAGGGGGTAGTCAGAAGCAAACACTTATGAAAAAGGAGAGCATCAAAGGAGAAAATAGAATAAATGAGGGAGAGCAACACTGGATGGAGGGAAGTATAGTAACCCTTTGACAATATGACCAATATGGAAACATTTTGCATAACTCCAAATGTGTAACCTATATTGAATTGCTTGTCTTCTCAATGCAGGTGGGTGAGGAGCAAAGAAGGGAGAAAATATGGAATCCAAAGTTCTAAAAGCAAAAGTTAAAAAAAAATTGCTTTTATATGCAACTCGGAAATAAGACATATAGTCAACTGGGTATAGAAATCCATATAACCCTACAAGAAAGTAAGAGGGAAAGGAGTAAGGGAGGGGTAGGGAGGATAGAAGAGAGGGCAGACTGGGGGAACCCATCTTGGAATGGATTGTAGGGGAGATATGGGGAGAAAACTTGGAACTCAAAATCTTGTGGAAATGAATATTGAAAAACTAAAAATAAATTATATAAAATTAAAAACATGAAAATAGATTATGTGCAGGTAGACTTGAGAGAAAACCTGGAAAGACTTAACTGATGCTGAGTGACATGAGGAGAACCAGAGGAACAATGTACACATTAACAACAATATTGTGTGATCACTAACTTTGATATATTTAGCTCTTTTCAGACATGGAATGACCTAAGACAATTTCAAAAGACTCATGATGGAAAATGCTATCTACATTCAGAGAAAGAACTATTTTCTCTCACTTTTTTATTTTTTGTGTTTTTCCCCTTTTGATTTAATTGTTTTTTCACAACATGACTAAAAGGGAAATATGTCTAACGTAACTGTACATCTCTAACCTCTATCAGATTACATGCTGTCTTGGGGAGGAGGCAGGGAATGGAGGAAGAGAAAATATTCAATCCCAAAATCTTATAAAAGTGAATACTGAAAACTAAAATGAATAAATAAAATATTTTTAAATAGGTTTATTCATATGCATACACACAAAATTATTATGTTTAAAGTACATCTAGAATGTGAAATCTTTTCAGCATTGACATTCCTTACTAAATTTCAAATCAGTCATTGAAATTTGTCTACTGTTTAATCATGTTTTAAAAATAGAAAAGTCTTAGTCTAGTGTGATTCATTGAAAAAAAGTGCTATATTTGGATCTAAAAAAAGGTGTTCAGATTCTGACTTTTAACATACCGATGTGATTTGGGGCAATCAATTATCTACTTTAAACCTTACCCATAAAATACAGACTTTGTATTAGTTGACCTTTAAAATCTTCCCTAGATCTAAATCTATGAAATCATGGTTCTATCATTTGTCAAATAGGGCTCAACAGGTTTATTAAATAAGACTCAAGTGCTCATTTCAGGTCAGAGAACTGAATATTTACATTTGTTAAGTTATATATATTGATTGATTCTTAAATATAAATCTGATAGTCATATACATGTATCTTACAATAATCACATACTTTTTATTTCTTATTTAAATCATAACATTTTAGTCATACTTTTTTCTTATATACAGTCATCTAGATTTGGTTATTATTGAAGTTGAAAACCTAATCTAAAATCACTTCTCATAGGGCTTTTATGGCATTATAATTAAATTAAGAAAGACATATGAATCAGCTCTTGGTTAGGGTTTGTTAGTAATTTTTTTAAATTTGTTCTTGTTTTTTACAAGTTAATCACAGCCTAGTACATCAAATAGATTTGCACAGAGAGTTGATGGCCTTGATAAGACTAAATGTAGTCAATGAAAACTCGATGAGTATAATGTTCAGCCTCCCCCACAGCACTTGAACCAATGAAATGATGAGTTCATTATTTGCTTTTGGGATTCTATTAAAAATGACTCAAAAATTTTCTAAAGAGTTTTGAAATTTAGAAAAACAATTCCTGAATAAATCACTCTTTTTCTCTCTCCAAATAAATTTTGTAGATCTAAAACTTCATGGTAGCAGTTGCAATAAGAATTGATTTTGGAACAGTCAATAATATCGACTGTTTTCACAGAAGCCAATCATTCTCAATCCATGCTATTACTCAGTTAATCATTCGATATTTCTAAAAACAAAAAAAAAAACACAAAAAAACAAGAAAAACCCTGCCAATCATTATTATTAATATTTACTTGTCTTCTTAAGCAGTTTCTGTCTAGAGGCGATGTTTACCTCACTCCACTACTTTCTAGTACTATTCCTATCATCACTATATCTGTCTTCACATCTGGAAAACCAGACTAGTACCGGACACAGAACTGGAAGCTGTATGGGAAGTAAAAGACCTTTATCCACATCTAGGTCAAGGGCTTAAAGAAGTTCTTTTAGTCAAGAGGGCAAAGGCATCCCGAGTAGAAATATCATTTTGGGGGCACAGGGACACAGAAGAAAAGTAATGTTGCAAGTCAATTCCAAAAAATTAATTATAGAAAATACTACCCACATCCAGAGAAAGAACCGATGGACTCTGAATGCAGATTAAAACCTACTGCCTTCAATTTGACTTTGTTCCCATTTTCTTTCTCTTTTGCTCTGTTTCTTCTTTCACCACATGACTAATGTGGCAATATATTTTACCAGATCATACATGCATGGTATATGTCTTAAGGTTTTGGCAAAGGGGGAGAGGAGAAAGGGAGGGAAAAGAATTTGGAGCTCAAAATCTTTTTTAAAAAAAGTTAAAAATTGAAAAAAAGCTGAGTAATGAAAAACCATATCACTTGTGATCTTAGGGAGTAGGGGCCTTGAGTAGCAGAATCACTGGTGGCTCCAAGGGAAGAAACGCACCAAGAAGCAACATTGTTTCTAGTTATTAGATATCAAGAGACCTTTTTTTTTAATAAGGATAAGAGCAAAGATTAGGAGAGAAGAAGGTAACCCAGTCCTCCCCAAATCACAATACCTTTGAAGAACTGATAACTTTAAAATTCATAGAATGAGATTTAAAAAAAAATTAGTATGAAAAGAAGCTGAAGCTTGAGACAATGCCCCTCCATCACCATGCCAAGGGCGAGCTCAGCTTTAAAATAAATTCAAAGTCAAGAAATAGGCTAGAAAAATTAGCTAAACACAACAACAACAAAAAGAACATAAGAATTTTTTTCTGACAGGGAAGACCAAGACATAAGCTCAGAATAAGATAAGGCTACAACCAAAGCCTCAAATGAAAAACTGTTTTGTACACAGGCCAAATAAAATCATTCAACAAGTTAATAAAGATTTTTCAAAATCAAAGTGGCAAAGGAAAAAAATTCAAAAAATTAAAGTGAGGGAAGAAAATTATGATAAAAAAATTAAAAGCTTGGTGAAAGAGGCACAAAAAATTAAAGAAAATACCTTAAAAAGTGGAATTGGATTTCTAAAGTCAAGATGGCAAAGTGAAAGCACAGACTTGCTCGAGATCTCCCCTAAATCTCTCCACATACCTGGAAAAATGACTCCAAATGAATTACTGAGAAGCAGAACCAAGGAAATGACAGTGAAACAAATTTCCAGTACAAGACAACTTGGAAGGTCAAAAGGAAATGTCTATTGAGCTGGTCTGAGACTGTGCAGTCCAGTGTGGATTGCACCAGGCCAGGGTCAGAGTAGGCCTAAGGGCTTCCAGAGGGCTCAGCCCAGAGATGGTGGGGGGATAGAGTGGCTGATCAGATGATGATAGAAGGAATATCTTTGGTAGTGCTAAAGCAGTATTCTCTTGTTTTGCCAGTGCTTGGATATGCATGCCTGTCTTGGTAGCAGACTTGGGGTGAGGATGGGTGATGGAATTGCAGATCTTGTGATGGAAGTGGGGAATGAATATCCCTTTTAGTTCCATGTCAGAAAAAGAGTGCTTGTGGCCACTCACAGACAGGCCAGGAGAGGAGTACATGACAATTTATTTCATCATACACCTTTGGAAGACCTCAAAATTTACAGGTACCTAGAAATAACTTTGAAAATGGTTGCAGGGGGCGGAGCCAAGATGGCAGCATAGAAGCAGCAAAGCACCTCAGCTCCCAGACAAACAGGCTAAAATTTCATAAACTGGGACTCTAAACAGATTTTCAAGCTCCAAAACTCTCCAAAAGACAGAAAGCACATCTGTTTCTACAGGCATCTCAGCAGGTGGGCTCTTCTCAGCAGTCTGTGAACCGGGTCAAAATCCTGGCCGGCTCAGGCCCCAGGGCACTGGGTGGGGAGCTCTCTGCAGGAGAGCAGATTGGCTGCACTGGTCACACAGTTACAACATTTATCAGGCCAGAAGAAAAAAAGGCTAAGAGAAAGGTCAGTGGATTTTGCTAACTCGGGAGAAGAGGAGCGGGTCCGGCCAAACTGCTCACAAGGCAAAGAAGCAGTGGGAGGCGGCGGTGGGAGCAGGAATGGCTGAAAGCAGCAGCGGCCTCCACAGGGCTGCTTCAGAGCCCTTGGCCTGTAGATAGCAGGGGGGCTGAGGCGATCAAGCGGGGCCAAGGGCTCTTGCGTTGAGCAGCCTGGATCTGGATCATCGTCTTGAGTGGTGGTCCTGGGGTGCTCTTTCAGTGAGCCAAAGCTGGAGTGGGGGACATACAGTATCCCACTAATAGCTCCAGCAGCTGAGAGGCCCCAGCGATTTGGGACAGAGCTTTCCCCCTCCAGGAAGCAGATTTCCACAGAGCTGAAAAACCAACCAATTAATAGACTGGCCAACATGAGAAAAAGGAAGCAAGGTAGGAACAGCAGTAAAAATCTAGAATCCTTTTTTATGGACAAAAAATATCAAAGCATGGAGCAGGAGGAAGACAACTCAGTCAGAACTCCCTCACCAAATGCTTCCAAGACACTGGAAGAATGCCTACCAGCTATACATCAACTGAAAAAGGACTTTGTAAACCAAATAAGAGAAGTGGAAGAAAAATTGGAAAGAGAAATGAGAATGAAGCGAGAAAGTCATGAAAAGAGAGTCAACA
>CM053600.1:47572167-47588529 GCA_028646575.1 Pseudocheirus occidentalis | reverse complement strand
TGTTAAGTAAATAAATAGACAAATAAATACATGAAGGGAGGAACAAATAAATAAACAAACAAACAAATAAAATGGATGAATGAATGATTAAATAAATAAATGAAAAATAAAAATAAACAAAATAAATCAATTAAAAAAAGATTGGAAGGAAAATAAAAGAACTACTTACCAGTAGAACTGGAAACATTGCAAAGGAGTTACAGAAGACCAATGAAGAAAATAATTTCTCAAAAATTACAATCAGGCCAATGGAAACTAATGACTTCATGAGACATCAAGACATAATAAAAGAAAAACAAAACAAGATAAAAAATACTGCCAAAAGAAATACAAGAACTATATGAATATAATTACAAAACACTTTCCATAAGAACTAATCATAATGAATAATTGACAAATAGCACCAGAAGCTCATGGGAAGAAAGAGATAATAAAATTTTAAAAATTGCAATTCTGCCTTAATTTACCTATTCAGTGCCATATCAATAGAACGACCAAAAATATTTTATAGAACTTTAAAAAATGATATTAAAATTCTTCTGGAAGAACAAAAGTTCCACAATATCAAAGAAATTAACGAAAAGAAATGCTTGTGCCACCACACCAGATTTAAAACTGTAACATAAAGCAACACTTGTTAAAACTACTTGGTACTGCTAAGAAAGGGAGTGGCTTATCAATGGACCAGGTTAGATACACAAGACACAGTAGTCAATGACTATAGCATTCTACTGTCTGATAAAGCCAAAGACTCCAGTCTCTGATATAAGAATTCATTATTTAAAGTAAACTTCTTAGAAAACTAGAAAATAGTATGACAGAAATTGACTTTAGATCAATATCTTATGCTGCATACTAAAATAAAATCCAAATGGTTGCATGATTTATATACAAAGGCTGATAATATAAGTAAACTGGGAGAGCATGGAATAGTTTACTTGTCAGATTTATGGAGAACAGAAACATTTATGACCAAATAAGAAGCAGAGGTTATTATGAAATGCAAAATGGATAGTTTTGATTATATTAAATTGAAAAGTTTTTGTACAAACAAAGCCAATGCAGATAACAATTGGAAGGAAGCAGAAAACCTGGAAAAATTTTTTTACAACCAGTGTCTCTGATAAAGACCTCATTTACAAGAAATATTTAGAGAACTGGGTCAAATTTATAAGAATACAAGTCATTCCCCAATTGATAAATGGTTAAAGGATAGGAACAGGCAGTTTTCAGAGGAAGATGTGTATAGTAGTATGAAAAAATTGCTCCATATCACTACTGGAGAAATGCAAATTGAAATAACCTTGAGATACTACTCCACACCTAGCAGATTGGTTAATGGGAAAGGAAAATGGCAAATGTTGAAGTGAATGTGGAAAAATTGAGTTGTTATTGGTTTAATTATGAACTGCTTCAAATATTTTGGAGAGTAATTTGGAACTTTGCCCAAAGGGTTATGTAACCATGCATATCCTTTGTCCCTTAAGCACCACTGCTAGGTCTATATCCCAAAGTGATAAAAGACAAAAAAGGAAGACAAACTGTATATGTAAAAAAACAAATTATAGCAGCTCCTTTTTTTTTGCTTTGGCAAAGTATTAGAAATTGAGTGGGTGTCCATCAATTAAGGAATTGCTGAACAAGCGGCATATGATTATGATGGAACACTATTGTGCTATAAGGAATGAAAACTAGGATGCTTTAAGTAACCACTGAAAAAACTTAGATGAGTACAGATGGACTGAAATAAACAAATCTTTGAGAATATTGTATTCTATAATACCAATACCATATGATAATCAACTTTGAATGACTTAGCTATTTTCAGCAATACAATGATCAAAGAAAGTTCTGAAGGACTTATGCAGACAAATGCTATCCACCTCCAGAAAAAGAACTGATAATGCCTGAATGCAGATTGAAGCATATTTTTACTTGATTTCTTTTCCTTTGGTCTGTGTTTTCTTTTACAGAATGACTAATGTGGAATTATATTTTGAATGGCTGCATATGTCTAACATATCAAATTGCATGTGTTCTCAAGATAGAGTAATTGGAGAGATGTATGAAAAGAATATAGGAATCAAAATTCAAAAGTTGAATGTTAAATTTGCTTTTACATTTAATTCGCAAAAGATAAAAATCTATTTTAATAATTAGAGGAGAAATTAGGCTTTCCCTTTTAAAGTTAGATCACTGAAACACAAACCCTAAAGGAAAAGATAAGTTTATGTTAAGAAAATGTATTCACTTTTCAGGAAAATAATTGCTTTTTCCCCTAACTAAACCCAAATCTTTAGTGAGAAGTGCACCAAAGTATTGAAATCATTTCTTAACCTAATAAATATTCTGATGCTAACCTGAATTAAGGAATTATCCTTAGGAATATCCAAAGGAATTATCATTATCTTAATAATTTTAAGCCCTATTCATTTATTTTCCAGTTTTTATATATGAGAACCAGAATATGGGTCCTTTATCTTTATTTTGTTTTAATAAATGAATCAGAATTAAACTGGTGATATAACAAAAGTGTGCCGGATGTAGGGTGATTTTATTTCTAAGTCTAGCATCATTTTGTCCAACAAAGAAAAATAGCCTTCTTGTGCTTTATTACCAAAAATTATTCGGGTGAACCAAGCACTTCCTTTCATGTTATGTTATAGCAACTTTTATCAATAATGCAATATTCAGAACACCCATGGTGGTTATGAATATGCTGGTATAGTTGTGGATCACAAAATGTACCAAACTCTCCACATTGAGGGCAGAACCAAGGTCTTTATTCAGAAACCAGAACTCCCAGAACCAGAAAACCAAAGCCATTATAGTGGTCATGAAATTGATACACATGGTTAATGCAGTGAACACCCACATTCCCAAGCCTTCATGAATAGAACAGGCTCCTTCAAGCAAGGATCCCTCTCAGACTCTCGACAGTACCTCAGCCTGGTCCTCAGAAGTTCTTGGTAAAAGCAACAGAAGGAAGATCTCAGCAAAAGGTGCAGACTTCAGGTGGTGACTGAGAGAAAATCTGATGGTCCTGCTGGTTGTCCTCCTTATATACAGTATAGCTCCTCCCTGTTCTGCTCCTTCATGTTAAGGTGTTAACTACTCCCAAGGAGTAAACTTGAAGTAAGGAGCTGTGTCTTTACTAGGTACCCATAGAAAGGGACACGGAAGATATTTTGATTTCATTAACATTACACAATTTAACTCCCCTCTACATACATCAAGACTTTGCGTGGCTAATTAGGTGATATGATGCTAGAAATAATGCTGCTCTGTTAATAAGTTTAGGTGATATTACACAGGGAGATTTATAGGTACACTGCATATTCACCAACATTATTCAGCTTTGCCATAGAAATATCTAGTTCAGAGTTCATATCAGAATATTTCCATCTGGTTGGTGAGTCTGTGAATATGCTCCTCTTTGCATATGCCATTGTGTTGACTGCATTAAACTCAGGACATTGCATAACCTTCTAGAGAATATAAATAACCATTTAAAGAAATTTTACCTGTACATTCACACAGAAAAGATCATATGAATGAAGAATATCTAATGCCCAGAACCATCATGCACTTGGTTGACATAATATAGGAATTCTCCAATTGTCTGTTCTTGGAAAGTACTGATCAACAATGAACCCTGAGTTGAAATGAAAAAAAGAATGGACTAGCTTGCAAAGATCTTTTGTTGATCTCCGCATTTCCCTGAAAGTCAAAGAACATTTTTATTCCAAAATTTTGCTTATGTTTCCATATGGTAATGAAATTTGTAATACCAATACCTCCAAATAATAAAAAAAAATCATATCACACAGAGGACTATGAAGAAATGAGTGGTGGTTATAAGTAATCTGAAACACATAACTAAAGTGGACACTGAAGTTTGGTAGGTTGTTATGCTTAATTTTTGAAGAAGACCAAAATGATACTATATGAGAGTCAGATTACAGTGTGTCCACTGTGACTGATCAGACCAATTGAAGCTCAGAATGCTCTACCACGGGTTGGGAACAAATGATCCACATTAACATTTTGGGTGGATTCTCTAAATTTGTGCATCTCACTTTTCTGTTGAGATACTTCAAATCTGTTTTGCTCATAGAGCACAGCACAGTCCGTGATGAGGACATGTCATGCTGGGAATTTCTGTGCTGGTGTTTCCCATGTTGCACAATCAATTCTGAAGCTCTTAAAGGAGACCTTGAGAATTTCCTTGTATAAGTTCTCCTGATCACCATGTGAACCCTTGCTCTGTGAGTTCTCCATAAAATAGTCTTTTTGTCAAGGGTGTGTTTGGTATTTGAACAATATGGCAAGCCCATTGGAGCAGCAATCTCTGCAGTAGAGTTTGAATGCTTAAAAGAACCTCAATTTCTGGTATCTTATCCTGCCAGATTATCTTCATAATCTTTCTAAGACAATTCTAATGAAAGGGATTCAGTTCCCTGGCATGGTGCAGTTATGCTGTCCAGGTGTCACAGGCATACAACAAAAAGATCAGCCCAACAGCTCTTATAGATTTTCAGTTTGGTAGTCAATTTAATAATTCTTCTCTCCTTTTGTTTAGAGCCTCTCAAACACTTAGTTAGTTCTGGCAATGCATTTGTCAAACATTTTCAATATGTACACCCCTGGAAAGTACATTAACCAAATAAGAGAACTTATAGTATTCAAATCTTCTCCATTTGTTGTAACACATTGTTCCACATATGGATGGCATGCTGACTGGTGGGGAACCTGTGTTTTCTTGGCTTCGATTGCCAGTCCAAAATTAACACAAGCAGCAGAGAATCAATCCATGTTTTGTTGTGTTTCATCTTCAGAAGCTATGTTGAATTCACAATCATATGGGAAAAAAGATCATGCCCCAAATACTTCCTCTCCTTTATTCTTAGCTTGTAACCTTTTCAAGTTGAAGAATATACCATTTATAACTGACCTTGATTCCATGTTGCTTCTAATTAAAGGCATTTGACAACATAACTGAAAAACATCATGCTAAAAAGGAATGAAGCAAGTATACAGCCTTGCTTCACTGCTTTGGTGACTGGGAAAGCAAAACTGAATTATCTCAAATCTACACAAGCATGCCATCATGAAACTGATGTTCAGTACTGTTTAACTTCTCAAGGCAGACAAATTTTGATGCAATTTTCCATAAACCCTCATGGCTGATGATATCAAAGGCCTTGGTCAGACCTATAAATATTGTGTACAGACTTCTTTGTGATCCTGGCATTTCTTCTGGATTTTTAGGGCAGAAAACACCATATTGACCATTCCTTGGCCTTTTCTGAAGCCACCCTGTGTCTCAGGTAGATGGCCATCTTTCAGGTGAAGGATCAGCCTTTTTAAGAGGACTCAGGCAAGAATTTTGCCAGGAGTGACAAAGAGAAAGGAACCACCTTCTCCCTGTGCTTGCCACAGGACAATCTATTTCCTTTACATTTCTAGAGATGGACAATAGGAGCATCCTTGAACTCCTATGGGATAATCTCCTCTTGCCATGTAACCTGGAAAATTTCAGTCACTTTTTACATGACAGCTGACTCCCTACCTTGTAACTCTCAACTTTAATGGAATCAGCCCCAGGTTTTTGCCACAGCAAAGGAGCCTAATGGCATTCAAAATCTATTCTTCAGCTAGAACTTCAGCTAGGAAGAGACTGAGTTTAACATGAAGTAAACAATTTTTAGCACTGATTGATGAGTCTGTCAAAAACACTATAAAAATGCTCGGCCAATCTCTTTGGGATCATGTCCTTATCACTAAACAATATGGCTCCTTCAACACTGTGTATTTGAGATGCACCATAAGTCTTTGGCTCATAAATAGCTTTCAAGATATCATAAAAGCCCTTTGTGTTGTTAATGTGAGAATAAAACTGAATTTCATTTACATTTTTACTGATCCAAAAATCATGCATCTCTCTAAGCTTCACTTGTATTTTATTTTTGATTGAATTAAATGCTGCCTTCTTAGAGATGAATGAATTATCCTGCTAGTAAACCTGCAGAATTCTCGTTACTCATTTAGCAACTTCTGACTTTCCCTATCATTTTTGTAAATGGCCATTGCTGTGGATGTTTCTAACTCTACTTCTCCCAAGGACTTCCTGTCATATCTGGTTTCTGAGCCTACTATAGCATTAAAGTCAACTAGAATTATAAGCTTCCTCTTTGGCACATTGATATTAAGGGTCTCCAGGTCTTCACAAATTTTTTCTTTGACTTCATCAAGATTACTTTTGGTAGGATGATTGCAGCATAGCATTTTCCTGTAAGTGGCAGTTTTGCATTGTCATGGCCTTGTAGGTCACTCATTTTGGTAGGCATACTGGCTTGTTGACAAGACTAATTTTGATTGAAAAACCTTCTCCAGATTCATAGTGAGCCCCTTCATTGTGGCCACTTCAGAAAAATGTGTTATCTAGCTCTGAGTTCAGCAAGCTGACATTGATTTTCAGGCCTTCTTTCACTCAAGGTTGCTGTTTGGATTTGATACTTGCTGAGTTCTCTACCAACAAGAGGTATTTACCTTTCAGATCCACCGGCTTTTGTGAAGTCTTTAAGTGTGTGAACATTCCATATACTAATGGTGAGTGAAATCATCTTTGTAGAAGTTTTAGTACATTTTTTGTATTTTGTATTTTAATTGGAGTGTAGGATCCATATCTGTCACCCACCACAGTAATCAGGCCAGGTTTGGATAAGCAGACAATATATTGGGAACATTTTTTTAATCCTTTCTTACACAAGAAGATGAGTAGTGTGATCCTTAAAAGGTTACTCAGACACCCAGAAGGATGATAATCCCAATGATGCTTTCAGTGAGAAGATGAGAAGGGTAGAAACTATAACTCACAGTATATCCATGCTTACTGCTTAATCACTTGTCTGTCACCATAGAACTTTGAGATATGCAAAAAGGATAAAATCATATTGGTGATATTTTTTATTCAAATGTAAATTGGATTTAAGTGAAGCAGAGAGCATGAAGTAATCAGCCTCACTATCTCTTACTTAGTGTTTGCAGTCCAGTTGAAGGAAAGAATCAAGGTAACTAGTGATGACTTGGGATGCAATAGATGACCTTGTTGTCTTTAATGTCTAACCAAGTTCTAAGTGCTCCACGACATCTATTTCAGCTTACTTTGTGAGCATTGGAACACATTCTTTTCATTCAACCATTCCACTAAGAGAAGTATTTACATCCTTTTAACTAACTGACAGGTTTGAGACTCCACATTTACTCTCAGCCTGGTTTAGTCCATCTGCCAAAACCATTTACTGTGCTGTGGCCATGGTGAGTGATATAATTTCTTGAAGTCACAGACTAGAGTTAGGTGAATCTGGTGGACACCAAAGGCGAAAAACAGCCCTGAAAAGGGCTCAAAGGGGTAATATTCTTCTCTGAATACATTTTGCACCATAAAACTGCAGAAGAAGCAGAGTAAAATAATTATTTTCAATGAATTGCATAATATAGGGAGAAGATACTCATCTGGTGTCAAATACAAAGGATGCCAAGAAGACAATAAGAGAGTTTTTTTGGTATCCTCTTGATGTTATAAGAAAGTGAAGAGGGTCTTCACCATATTGAGTGGACACCCTGCTGTGAATTTTTGAAAACATTTCCAAGACTTACAGCATGGATAGCCAAGGATAGATTTTGATCTGAATATTTGGATGGGACTCCTGAACTGATGTGGACACCGGTCCTTTTGAAAATTTTGAATATCACTTTCTCTTAGTCATGGAGAGAAGAGATGAAAGGAAAATTCTTTTTGCAATCTAAGAAAAACAGAACTTACAACTTAATTTTAATAATTAAAATGTTAACATTTCAAGGTCTTTTTTTAACATGGCAATCTCATGTAGCAACTACCACATAGTTCTACATAGTAGCTACCTATTACTTTTTTTAAAAATTGTATTCTATGTTTTCTTCCTTTCACTACTCAAATTGAATTCAAACCCCTTGATAAAAATTAAGCAGTGGCTTTTTTTCAATCTCTCCCCTCCCACAACCTAGAATATTGCTCTGTATATAATAATATTAAATAAATATTTACTTTCCTCAGATTTGTTTTTGTCTAAATTATCTAAATGTGGAAGAACTATTAAAGTTTATATCAATGATTAGAATAATATGGTACTTGTGGAAATAATATAATTATTGAGGTCTGAAAATGCACACACACACACACACACATACAAGCATAGTAAACAATTAAAAGACCATTGGACAAATCACTTGATGCCTAAGCTTCCTTGGATTTTTAGGTTTTTGAAACTGCCAACTCTTTTTAATTATTTCTTCTCTACCTTTCATGATAGAATGCTTTCCTAATTCTCTTTCTATCTTACCTTTCATTTCCTATAAATTCATATATATATATATACATATATATACACATACATATGTATATGTTAATTTATTTTCTCCCACTTAAATGAGAAAAAATAACATTCATTTTTAAAACTTTGAGTTTCAAATTATTTCTTTTCCTCCCTTCTCAAACTCCCTCAGTTGAGAAGACAAGCAGTTCAATATAGGTTATGCATGTGTAGGCATGTAAAATAATTTCATGTTATTGATGTTGTCAAATTAAACAAAGATAACAATAAACCATCTAATGAAAAATAAAATTAAAAAAAATTGTACTTCAATATATATTCAGACACCAGCTGTTCTTTCTCTGGGATCAGATAGCATTGTTCATCATAAGTCTCACATATTTTTCTTGGATCATTGTGTTATTGAGAAAGGTGAAGTCCTTCACTGCTGATGATATTATAGTATCACTGACTTTGTGCATAGTAAATTTCATTTTGCAACATCTCATGTAAGTTTTACATTTTTTCTCTTGAGAATATCCTGTTTATTACTTCTTAATGCACAATTGCATTCATTTACAATCACATGCCACAATTTGTTCATTTTCCAAATTATATGCATCTTGTTAATTCCTATTTCTTTGCCACTAGAAGATAGCTGCTAGGAATATTTTGGACATGTTGGTCTTTTTTTTTCCTTTTTAAAAATCTCTTTGGGGTACAGACCTAGAAGTCATATAGCTAGGTCAAAAGGTATACATAGTTTTGTAGTCCTTTGGGCATAGCTCCAAATTGCTCTACAGAATGGTTGAATCAGTTCACAACTCCAACAATAATGATTAATGCCTGATATTTCCCACATCACTTACATTATTTGTCATTTAATTTTTATGTTCTATTAGCCAATCTATTAGGTATGAAGTGGTATCTAAAATTGTTTTAATTTGCATTGTCATTCATTCACTTTGCACACATTCATTCACATGCACTATCATTGATATCCTCTTATCTTCAGTTATATGGGCACCATGATCATGCAACCTTTATCACTTTTATCTCTTCTCATTTGGTGTCCAAGACTCAAATCTTTCCCATTTCTAATCTGCCTTTTGTTCTGCTACCTATTTTATCAATTAGAAACTAAGACCCTGCTTTATAATTTTGCAGTAATACTAATCAAAATGGCAAGGCAATATATCACACAATTAAGTAATATTATAGCAATTTATCTGGAAATAGGTTAAAAAAGGGGAAGGATGTACAACAGTGTCAGAATTAAAATTTGCAAACATAATCATGAACAAAAGTAACTAGTTATAATCTTGCAAGGTTTTCTTAACACTTAAAGTAACAAAAAACTAGAAGGAAATACATAAATTTAAATTTAATTAAATTCAACAAATACTTATTAAAAACTCACTATAAGCAAGGCATCTTACTAGTCATTAGGGAAACAAAGACATCTGATATCAAAACAAGGAAGATCACTAAATCCTGGTTGAAGATTTTATCTCTAGATAAAAACTGTAGAACTGTAGAGCAGAAATTTCAAAGGGAATAATTAAATTCAGATATAATGAGTAATAACTATCATAGTTATAAAGAGATGAAAAATTCTTATCTATTCAACAAGTACAGTAGAAGAATTTACAGGTGACAAAGCAGATGCCTTTGATCAGGCAAAATAAAGAATTTTTTATACAAAATAATGCATTCGGAATTAAAATAAACAACCAAAAATATTTATTGCCTAGAATCTATTACAATAATTTCTGAAAGTCTGATATCTGTAGTCTATGGGTAGTTCAATCAATCAATAAATATCTGTTGATCACCTACTCTGTACTAAGTACTGTCCTAAGCACTGCCCCCTTTTTCCTGCCCCCCCAAAGAAGTGGCTAAAGACTGGTCCTCAAGATTAATAAAATATAATGTGGAAAACAATATGCAAGCAAATACATGTAAACTAAGCTATATAAAGGATGAATAAGTAATAATTAACAGAGAGAAGATATTAGAATTGAGTGGTTGGGAAAGACTTCCCATAAAGGATGGGATTTTAGGGTTTTCATTGGCACTTAGATGCAGCTACAAAAATCAATAGCCAGAGTAAAGGATTCTAGTCACAGGCAGTAGCCATAGAAAATGCTGGGAGCCAAGACATGCATCAAGTAAGAGGCCAGTATTTTTGGATCAAAATATATGTGTCAGAGAGTAAAGAGAAAAAAAGTCAATAAAGGTATGAGGTTACTCAGTTATGAACAGTTTTAATTCGAAACAGAACATTTTGTATTTGACCCTGGAAGTGATAGGAGCAGCTGGAATTTAATGGGTAGGAGACTGAAATGGTCTGACCCATGCTTTAGGAACATCACTTTGGTGGCTAGATGAAGAAAACAATGGAGTGATGAGAGAGCTGAGGAAGGCAGATCCACCAGTAGGCCATTGCAATAGTCCATGATTGACGTGATAAAACCGGAAATCAGATTGGTGACAATGTACATGACAAATAATTGGGGAATTGAAAAAATGTATAAGAGCAAAATATTCCCACCTAATAAACACATAATGAAATTATATGAACAGGCAGTTGTTAATCAAAGTAACACAAATTATTCCCAACTGAAAATTTTTAACTATGGTGATAATAGAGAGACAAGGAAAAAGATCTCTAAGATATTACTTTACCAAAATTTATTTTGTAAAATAGATAAAAATAATAAACATTCTGAAGGGTTGTAGGACAATAGGTATACTGTTATGTTGCTTAATAAGTTATGGATTGGTAGAATATCCATATTCTTAATAACAATATTCTACCAGTCATTTAGATGTCTACAAGTCATGAAATGTTACAGTTTCCAAAAATATTTTTTTAAAAAAGCATCTCTTAGAAAGCAATGAAATAAATGATACATCTAATTGGGCTACTATATTTAAAAAATGAAGTACTACAGTACAAAATAGTAGTAAGGGATGAAATCAAAGGATAAAGAAAGAAAATGGGGTGGTCACGTGGAGAAAACAAAGGATAGCTGATTAAAAATAAAACATTGCTATATATGGTAGCATCAACCTTTGCACTTAAATGCCACCAGTATCCTCAGTATTCTCCCTCCTTATGATTATATGGTAGAGTGGAGAAATGGTCTTGAAGCTCCCATTTAAAGAAAAATCTCAGACTATCCATCACTTCATTTCCCAACAAGATACAATTCTTTCCATTAGACTCCATTCTGATCATGCTCCCAGGAAGTTAGTCATTTTGAAACTCATCCTGATAGTTCGTATCAATTTTGATATTCATACCTCATCATTACCCTAGTTCAGTCTGCCCTTCTGATTGAAGAACAGAGATAAGAACTCCTTCCCAAACCTGTGTTTAAAGAGGATTCCCCTGACCTTTTAAACTTCCTTTCTGTGTCTTTCCCTATTACATTATGAGCTCTGTGAGTACAATGGACATTTTTTTATTTTTATACTTGTATTTATACAACTATATTACATATATATGTTGTATATATATGTATCCAACAATTTATAATTATAGTTGTATTCCAGGTGCTTGGCATAGTGTAAGGCCCATAGAATTTGTTTAATAAATGCTTATTGACTCATTGGTGTCTTTGTGCCATGAGGAGAAAGTAATAATCACCACCAAAGTGTTGAATAACACACTGCAAAGAATTTGAGGAAGTATATGAATAAGAGTTTGGGACAATCATTGACATAATGTTTTCTCCATCTCTGGAGTATAAATCTGCTTTGATGAGATTGCAGATCCACTTGAGTACTTCAGTATTCTAAAGACTCTTCCATAGATTTGTCGGAGTTCAGCAAGCAAGATCATTGTTGGAAACATTGTCAGTGTATGGTTGGATCTAAAAAGACAACCATTTTGTTATCCTTAAGAAATGTTTCTATTCTTTTTCCCCTGGATGCCAACTGTTTTTTGTCAAGATAATTTTAATCTGTGCAGGCAAAATGCAAGGATATGAAGTTATTTATGTTTTGTTTTGTTTTGTTTTAGATATCAGCAATTTAAGATTTCTGTCAAGGACCTTTAAGAGCTGTGCTCAGTTGAGTTTAAACAAAGTCCTTAATAAATAAAGTGAGTCTAAGTACAATAGTGGCTTTGGGCTTTGGGAAATTTGTCTTCATTGTTAGTAGAAATCTAATGACATGGAGTTGAAGGAAATGTTTTGTATATTTTACAAATGGATTTGTTTTCCTTTGGACTGTGTTGGACAGCTACTGATGTCCTTTCTTCTTATGATATATCAACAAGGTAGAGTGGTCCAGGAATTGAAGAATTCTGAAGAAAGTATAATGGAAAGAAAAAGCAGAAATAATACAAAATCAAATGTTTGTAGATAATGCCAAATGGAGGTGAGCTTAAATATGCAGAGAAGTCTTTGGTGCTGGACTTGAGTTATTTATAATGAAATTTCCTGGGTAGAAGCATAGAAAAGGGAGCTATAACAGATTCTGTTAATTGGGCATCTGAAAATAATACTATTTTATTGCCTACTTCAGGGCCTTACATATTTTGCACATATTGGTGCAAATGAATGGGAAAAAAAACAATGGTGAGTAATTGGACTGTTCTCCTAACATGTGTCCCCACCTCATGTGATAGACAGAGAGATCAATCAACTGATTAATTGATAGATAGATGATAGATAGACAAACAGATTTGAAAGAGTATGGAGGAAATACGTAGATACGAAATGTCTTCTTACTAAAAAAAAGGAAGTCATACAGTCAAATGAAACTTAAAAAAATCTTAACAACATAATGTTATTCAGCTATTATTTTTACTGAAATGAACTTCCTCTTATAAGTCTTTCTCAGGGGTAGAAGTAGCCCAGGAAATTATGAGGCTTATTTAATTAACTAAAAATCAAACATAACCTGAAACTGAAAATGAGCTTCTTAGTGTTTTAACTAATTGGTTATGTCCTCAAACTACTTTATTTGCAGCACAAATGAAGTATATTTAAAAAAATAATTAAAATGTTATTTCTGTGAACTTACATTATTATGAACCTAGATTCCATTATTAAGTGATAGAATTAAATTTCTAACAGTAACTCATACAATGATTTTTATGTATTGAGTGTTTATATTCTGACTTTAAAAAAGGATTAGAAGCATCAAAAGTTGCAGCTATTCAGAAAAGTGAATAGAGTATGGCTTGTAGTCAGAAGATCTGGATTCAAACTGTCCTCAGACACTTGCTAGCTGTGTGACCCTGGAAAAGTCACTTAACTCTGCCTCAATTCCTCATCCATAAAATGAGGTAGAGAAAAAAAAAGGCAAACCATTCCAGTAGTTTTACAAAAAAAAAAAAGGGTCATGAAGACTATGGACATAACTCAAATAATGGGATAAGTAATGCCCTCAAATGAATCCTGGAACAGCAGAACTGCGAAAAAAAAGATTGTGAGAAGCAATCTTTTACCCCCAAATCTTGAAACCTAAGAGGTGGGGGCTAAGTGGAACAGTGAATAGAGCACTGGCCTGGAGTCAGGAGGACCTTAGTTCAAATCCAGCCTCAGACATATAACACTTACTAGCTGTGTGATCTTGTGCAAATCAGTTTACCCCAATTGCCCTGCCTTCCCCCCTTCCAAAAAGCAAAAAAAAAAGAAAAAGAAAAAAACAAAACAGAAAATTTGAAAGGTCAACAAGAAAAGTCTTTCTCATTCATTTAAAAGGGAAACATGTTCCAGGACAGGAAGAACCCAGCAAGCAAACAGCAAACCCTTCTTCAACAAAGCAATGAGTTGTCCTGAGTCTCAGTGCAGTGGAGAAGGCAAACAACAAGACAAATATCCCTCATATTCCTAAGCAGAAAAGGGGGAACTGGCAGACACCAATTATGAGAACTACATCTATTTCAGCATAGCCCTAGGAAAACAGACAGATGCCAGTTCAGGGATCCCTCATAGGCGTCAGCACATGCCAGTCATATGCACTGGGATCCTAAATCAGCCCCAGGTAAACTGCCAGATGCCTATGACCTCTAGTTGTGCCAGTCACCCTAACTCCTCAGAAAAGCACTAGATATCAAAGTCCACTGTGGGCCTCAGGGCAACAACAGGTTAGTACAAGGTAAATAGCCAGGGCCTGCATCCCCTGATAACAGGAAGCTTCAGACAGTGCCCCTTACACCCAGGTGAAATTTAAAAATAAGACAAAATGGAGGAAAAAGATGAGCATAAAACAACAACAAAAATAATCTGATCATATAAAGTTATGGTGGCAGGGAAGATCAATACACAAACTCAGAAGAGCAGAGCAAGGTCTAAACACCTATGGAAAAAGCCACAAAGAAAAATAGGAAATGGTATTAAGCCCATAAAGAACACAAGGAAGATCTCAAAAAGGAATTCTAAAACCAAATAAGGGAGATAGAAGAAAAATTGGGGAAAGAAATAAGAATGATTCAAGAGAATCATGTAAAACAGTCTTCAGCTTAGAAAAAGAAAATGACTCCTTAAAAAGTACAATTGATCAAATAGAGAAAAAAGTACAATAGCTAACCAGGGACAACAATTCCTTAAAAATTAGAACAGGGCAAATGGAAACTAATGACTCTATGAGACATCCAGTATCAATCAAACAAAATTAAAAGAATGAAAAATAGAAGAAAATCTAGACATTTGTCTTTGGAAAAACCATTGACTTGGAAAATAGATTCAGGTAAGATAATGCCAGAATTATTGTATCACCTGAAAGACATGATCAAAAGGAGAACCAGGACAGCATCATTTAAGTAATTATGTAGGAAATTGCCCTGATTTCCTGGAAACAGAAGGTAAAAAAGGTATTAAAGGAAATGACCAATCACCTCAGGAAAGAGATCCCAAAGTAAAAATTCCAAGGAATATTATAACCAAATTTCAGAATTATCAAGTCAAGGGAAAAATAATACTAGTGGTCAGAAAGAAACAATTCAACTATCAAAGAGCCAGAAACAGCATTACACAGGACTTAATAACTACAACCTTGACACAACAAAGGTCATGGAACTTGATACTCCTAAAGGCAAAGGAGCTAGGACTACACTCAAGAATCACCTATCCACTGAAATTAAGCATACTATTCAAAGGGGGGAATCATTCAATGAAACAGAAGGAACGGAATCTTTCAAAATACCAGAGTTGAACAAAAATTTTGATTTACAATATCAAAACCTAAGAGAAGCATAAAAATGTACAACAGGAGAAAAAGAAAACATAAGGGATTAAATTTATACATCTGCATAAAAAGGTTGTTTTTGTAATTAAAAACAATATGTATCACTAATAGTACAGGTGAAAGGAACATATGTAGAGAGGCAGGATGTGTTTAAGGTGAATTTGAAGGAATGGCATTAAAAAACTAATTAAAGAATAAGAAAGAGGAGTATACTGGGTGCAGAAGGAAGTGAAAAGTAGAAAGGCACAAATAATTTCACATGAAGAGGTATGAAAGACTATTCACATTGAAGATAGAAAAGAGATAATGGGTAATGAAATTTTCTTGAATCATATTCTCACTAGAATTGGCTGAGAGAGAATAACATTTATAATCAACTGAAGCAGGAACTTGGTGTGAGCTTCCCCTCCAACCACCTACAAAACTTGTAAAGTATGACACTAAACAAATTTATTTTATTTACCTTTATTTTTTTAGATTGCATAATTGATATCTGAAAGATTTTGAATTACCAATTTTTTCCCCATCTTTCCCCTACCCACCACCTCAAAACAGAATTCCCACTGTATACCCCATCCACCAATTGGCTCTTTGTTATATTTTCTTCCATCACCCCTCTGACTTTCTGGAAGGGTAAGATGGATCTCCCAAACCCAGTGCCTGTACATGTAATTTCTCAGTTGCATATACATAACGATAATAATAATTACATATACATATACATATACATATCACCTCTTGAAAAAGATGCCCAAAAGAAAACTTCTAGAAATATTATAGCCAGGATCCAGAGTCCCCAGAT
>CM053600.1:47525994-47571667 GCA_028646575.1 Pseudocheirus occidentalis | reverse complement strand
GGAATCTTATTCAAGAGGCTATTGGTGAATTCTTTCAACATCTATTTTATTCTCTGGTTCTAGAACACCAGGGCAATTTTCCTTGAGAATTTCCTGAAGGATGATTTCTATGTTCTTTTTTGATCAGGCGTTCAGATAGTCCATTAATTTTGAAATTATCTCTCTGGATCTATTTTCTAGGTCAGTGGTTTTTCCAATGAGATATTTCATATTGACTCCTATTATGTTTTTTTTCATTTGTTTTATAGTATCTTGGTAAGTCATAAAGTCATTAGCTTCTATTTGCTCCAGTCTAATTTTGAAGGAATTATTTTCTTCAGTGGTTTTTCAAAATTCCTTTTCCATCTTGCCAATTCAACTTTTCAAGACATTCTTCTCCTCCTTGGCTTTTTGGGACTCTTTTGTCATTTGAGTTAGTCTGTTTTTTAAGGTGCTGTTTGCTTTGGTTAGGCTGTTGATTCACTTTTCCTAATTTTCTTGCATCATGCTCATTTCTCTTTATTTTTCTTCTACTTCTCTTTGTTGATTTTAAAAATCCTTCTTGAGGTCCTCCATGACATGTAACCAGTTCATATTTTTCTAGGAAGTTTTTGATGCAGGAGTTTTTTTATCCTCTTCTGGTTACATGTTTTGATGTTTTTTGTCCTCCCAAAAAGGGATTCTATGTTCTGATTGAGCTTCCTCTGTTTACTTTAATCTTGAAACCCAATTACTTGACTTTTCAGCTCTTTTGCACAGTAGAACTCTGCTTTCAGAGTGGATAGAGCTGTTCATCAATTTTCTGGGGTACAAAGAGTTGTCAGAGCCATGAGGAGGGCACCCTCTCTATTCTCACCACAAGCTCTGGAACACTGGTGTTCCTCACCCCATGACCACCAATCCAAGACTGTCATACAGATCCAAGAAGATCAAATAAGAGTTATCACCCTTGAAATATATCATTGGAAAAACCACTGACCTAGAAAATATTCCCAGGAGAGATGATTTGAAAATTATTGGATTACCTGGAAGCCATAATCACTTGGTCCCCCTGTTATCTGCAGGCCAGGAGCTCTGGAGGGAGCCATGCATAAGTAGCTTCAGGCACAATGTTTCTGCCATTGCTCACCCCAGGAGCAAGGGCTAGATCATTCTCTCTCTTACCCTGCATCAACAGGGTTCCCCACTCACCTTTTACTTTCCCTTTGGCATTTGTGAGTTGATAATTCTAAAAACTGTGACAGCAGCTGGTGATTATCTCTCCTTAAGTCTGCTCTGGCCAGTCTTTGCCTCTAGTAGGGACCATTCTGAGCCAGTCACACTGGACTGTGATCAGTGCCCAGCCTGTTGTGATACACCCTTCCTGTCAGCCTCCCAGATTGCCTTCAGCAGGAGATTTGTTTCTCCTTGTCACGTTATGGTTTCTGTAGCTCTGATTTTTTTAGTCATATTTTACAGGTATTGGAGGTGGTTTGTGCAGGAGCTTAAGAAAGTTCCTGCTTTTACTCTGCCATCTTGCCTCCACCCCCTAGGATTTCTTTTCTTCTATGAAATTTTGTACATCTTTTTTTTCCATGACCAATTCTGCTTCTTAGAGTTTTTCTTTTGAGTGAAATTTTCTATCTCTTTTGCCATTTTGCTATTCTGGGTTTTTTAAGTGTTATCTTCTTCAGTTTTTTTCTTTCTCCTTTACCTAGATATTAATCATTTCATGATTTTCTTGCATCCCTCTCATTTCTTTTCCTATTTTTCCCCCAACTCTCCTATTTTGTTTCAAAAATACTTTTTGAGCTCTTTCTGTAATTCTTTTTTCAATCTGAGACCAATTAACATCCTTTGAGTCTTTGGATATAGGAGTTTTGATTTTGCTGTCATCTTTTGAGTTTGTACTTCCTACTTCCATATCACACTAATATAAGGTCAGGGACCTTTTTTATTGCTTTCTCATTTTCATTCCAATTTCTTAACTTTTAGCTTTATGTTAAGTTTGACTTCTATTCCTGGAGTGAAGAGGGCACTGTTCTATGCTTCAGATTTTTGTGTAGCTGTTTTCAGAACTATTTCAGGGGCTGTGTAAGTTCTCAGTTTTTACAAGGTGGAAAACACCTCTGAGGAGAGGTGTGTTTACAGCTCTTCTGGTCTGTGTTATAGAATCTGTGAATGTCTAAAGCCATTTTTTATATCCTAGAATCCCTGCTCCCCTGTTGCTGTAAGCACTGGTGTGTTAGTATTTCTCCTCAACCTTGACTGTGACTCACATCCTTGAACAGGTCATGCAATTGAGTCCTGCTCCCAATATCAGCCAAGAAACTTCTATATCCCTCTGACTATTTGTCCTAAGCTCCTATCATCTGCACACTGAAATTTTTCAAAGCTGCTGCTACCTTTTTCAGTGGTACACATGGACTTATTCTAGCGTGCTGAGGCATTGCCTACAGTGGACTGCACTCCACTCTCACTTTTGTGTGGCAGACTTTTCTTGCTGACCTTTTGAACTGTCTTGCACTGGAAAATTATTTTACTATTTTACCCTGTCCTTTTGTGGTTTCTGATTCTGCAGAATTCATTTTATGGTATTATTTTGAAGTTCTTTGGAGGGCAATTCGGGAGACCATACATAAGTTCCTTCTTTTGAGTTCCACCATCTCCTGAAATGCATTACCAAATGGTCACTTCCTCCATGGCTTATGATATCATAGACAGAGAAACTGGATAGCTTTAACCATGAGAGGGATTTTTAAAATTATTACAAACTTAACTACTTTTATGGATCAGTGATATTCGTGGGCATGATATGGAGGGCAATATTTCATTTGTACAGATAGAATTTTTTCTGTGTCTTCTCAAACTGAACAATTTTTGTCCGCATCTATCTCTAAATTGTTCAGAGATGATTTTCCCAATATGATGATGTCCTCCCTCTGTTTTTTTCCTCTCTTATTTTATGAGTGCCAACAGATTCTAACCAAGATACCTTAAATGTAACTCTATTCCAGGTGCAGCTAAATTTGAGGGATTCATATTTGGGGGAGTAAAAATTGAGGTTAATATAGTACCTTTTACCCTAGCAAGTTTAAGTTCTTATTAAAATCCCATCTTTTTCAGGAAGTTTTTCCCCAAACCTCTTAATTTTAGTGCCCTCTCCCTGTAAGTTATCTGGTAGATAACTTGTGTGTAGATATTGTTTTCCATTGTCTACCTTCTCTGGTTGGATCCTTGAGGGTAGAACTATTGCTTGCCTCTATTTTTTTAATCTTCAGTACTTAGCACAACATAGTAGACCATTGGCAATTATTTATTGACTATCTGCCTGTAATGTAGCATAGCATAGGCTTCTTGACATTGGGAGAGTAGAAAGGAAATAGCAGAAAATAAAACGTAATTCCTGACAATAGATTTAAACAGTAACCCCCAAAAATGCTGATCAAAACAATGTAATAATTCTCCCAGACCATCACATTGAGAGTTGGAAAAATATAACTGCTGCTGATATAACTCACTTTTGATTCATGGTTATAATAAAACCACTGTCAAGTGCAATGCAGAGGAGTCTATGCAATCTGGGCATATACTATAGAAAATCCACTCACAATATTTTGGAAAATGTTTTGTGTGTGTGTGTGTGTGTGTGTGTGTGTGTGTGTGTTTTCAATAGACTTAGAAGTCTTGTTCCCATTGAGGAAGTGATAGAATGATAAAATCTGATTTATTTTGACACATTGTGAAGCAAAATTGTTTCAAAATTATAGCAGTTCTCAAAGGGATTGACTATTGCAACATGGACTAACAACGTGCCACAAGATACAAAACGTTAAGAAATGTACCCTAGAGATGGAGAGGAGGGTTCTCCAGTTCCCTGGTACAGGAAATTTGAGTGATTTAAAATCAATTACAAACTTTAGGTCTACAATCAATAATAGACTTGGCAATGTGGACAATTCATTAAAGGTATGGTTTATAATCAGCATGAACAAAGAATCACTTTATGATAATGAATTAAATTATATGTGCCAATATATTGCAAAGACAGTACTAAATCATGCAAAATAACTAGTGATGGCAACAAAAGTTGGATATGTTACATATCAATTTTTTTCTAAAAATGTGAAAATTGCTCATTTTAATTATTTAATTACATAGATAATTATTTTACCCATTTTCCAATTCATTTTTCACATTTCTTTTGTCAGGTGCTACCCAGAGTTAAGTACTTCCCTCCCTTATCCCCAATTCATCTAAAAATATCTTAACTTCCTCTTACACTGATTAAAAAATTCCATTAAGATTTATCTTGTTGCAATCTATTCTCTGATTATTTTAATGTATTATTGGTTCTAGTATAGCCTTCATATTACCTAAATCATATCCCCAGTTCTCAGTACATGACTGAGTTTCTTTACTTTCTGATTATTTGTATATTTGAAAATACATTTTATGCCTCTTCTTGAAGGTGTTAATCTTTTGTTATTTTTATCATTAATTTAATCATTTTTCTAAGAATTACTTTATTCTTACATATACCATTGTTTACACTCTGGACACCTTCTACACAGAGCTCTTACCTCAATGAATTTAGCTCATATCTTTAATTTAATTTTTCAAGTCCTTGCTATATATTCTGTCTGAAGCACAATTTATATTTTCTCTCAAAGTGGATCACATTCTTAAAAGTAGTTAGAATTATTACAATGGCTTTCCTGTTTTTCCAAAGTATAATACCTCTACTTAAGGAATCTTTTTAAAGCAAGGACCAACAATTTGACCTGCTCAAGATACATAACTTATTTTACTTATTATTTTTCATTCAAGTCAGTTAATGGTTATTAAATGTTTGCTAAGTTCAAGGCAAGACAAAACCTGAAGTATCAGAGAAAGGAGAAAAATACAACCCTTGACCAAATCCTGAGGAGGTGGCATGCACTATTTAAAGAGATAAGTATATAAGAAATAATATGAAAAGAGAAAGGCTAGTTGTATAGCATTGCTAACTCAGCACTATTATTGTTTTAGATGTACAATCAAGCAGTATGACCCTAATTTAGTATTTTATTGCATCAGTGTCTACTTTAAGAAGGCAAGCTAATTAGCACTTAAACATAGTCTACTATGTACCAAGCACTGCAGTAAACTCTTTACTGATATTTCCTCACTTTATCTTCATGGCAACCATGCAAGGTAGGTACTTTTATTTTTCTCATTTTGTAATTGAGGAAACTGAGACAATAGTGCTAAGTGACTTACCCAAGGTCATATAACTAATAAGTTTGATGCGTGGCCATATGCGCGCATGCACATGCACACACACTGGATATAACTCATAAAAATGATAATTGTTTTTTGAAATATAATATGTAAAATGAAATATAATATGTAAAAATGATCAATGTTTTTTGAAATATAATATGTAGGATTCACTCCCCTTTTTTCTTTGTGATTTCTTTTGTTGACCTCTTGAACTCTCATGTGTTTGATTACTTCTATTCTGATAACTCATATTTATATGTCCAGATCAAGGCTCTTTTCCTGAGTTTCAGTTATATAGCACAAAGTTCCTTTTGGGCATTCCAAACCAATGTCCTATAGGCATCTCAAAATCAACAAGTCCAATATAAAACATCATTTTTCCCCCAAAATCTAAAAATCTTCCACATTTTCCTGCATTTTTCTAGGTATCTAGGTTCATAACTTTCATGTGCCATTTTCAACTTTTCTCTTGCTTTCATACCATATATTTAATCAGTTACTAAATCTTAAGATTTTTATCTTCATGGTATCCATTTCCCCCCTAGTTTTGATATTAATTATCTCTCACCTGGACTATTATAATAGTCTCATACTTAGTTTCCTTGATTTAAACCTCTGCTTTGTCCAATCTATCATCTACATTGCTACCAGAGTATTTTGTTTCTTTTAATAAAGCACAAGATTAACCATGCAATTTCCTTTCTCATTCAACTCCGGTAGCTTCCAATACTTTGGACAATCTAATATAAATTCATGTTTGTCTTTTAAAAGACCTCAATAAGTTTTATTCTTCTATCATCCCCAACTAGTTACACTTTCCTTTACTTCAGACTCATTGCAATCTAATCAAATGGGCCTTCTTGTTTGTTTCTGGTGCTACACAGGTCAGTACATCATTCATCTCAATGTCTTTAGGCTAGTCGTCCACAAAGTCTAGAAAGAATATCCCTGCTTACCTCCACATATTAGAAAATATGATTTGTTCCAAGGATCAGTTCAATTGCCACCTTTGAAGTCTTTTCTGATCCCTTCAAATGATTCTATATATTCTGTATCAATGTTATATTTTTCATGTAACTTTTGTATGTTGCTTGTGTATGCTACATTTTGGAAGGAACATAATATAATGCATAGAAGGGCAACCTTAAGCTTACGGAGATAGGTTTAAATTCAGCCTATGAAACATACTGGCAGTGTTACCACTGACAGCATGTCAGTGCTCTTGGTGATTCTCTAAGACTATAGGGATTTAAGTGATGGAGGGTGGAGCAACGGCACCATCTTCAGTTTCTCCTCAGGAGACATGTGGACCCTAGTAGCAAGATACAGATAGGGATGACTGGAGATGGCCCCTGATGCAGTTTGGGACTTTTTTTAAAAGACAGTCTTTTAAGCCAAGGTCTTTCCCAGGTCTCAGTTACACTGAAGCAATGGTCATTCAGTGATTAAGTCTAGGTTTCACTTGCAAGTCATTGCATCACCTTGTTGATAACATGGTCTTCTTCAAGAAAAAACATAAACAACAAGTTATAAGATATTTATCAGCCTTCACTGTCAGAGTTATTTTTTTCCTCTCACTAAGAGAGTTCTACATACCAGTGAACTCACATTTTGAGACTATTTCTATCTCAACCTAGCTTTTTATCCCCAAATTTTACACATTGTGAGCACATAGCAAGCGCTTAAAAAAAGAGCCTTGACCTTGGGCGATTGGCTCATCGATGGAACACCTTTTCTTCTCTTTCTCCCCCACCAATGCTAAATTCTCAAGGGCCTGTTTCTGAAAGAGTCATGAAGGCATGTAATGGAAGGGATTCAGGAAGCACTTAGAAGTTCTGAAAGTATTCTATGATGGTTTACAGTGTGCTAACTACATAATTAAGATAAAAATTTTTGAAAGATTGCCTATACAAAACTGGGAATCGCTTCTAAAGCTGCTGATTCAAGTTCTCTCAGTTTTTCTCTCAGCTGATCTCTGACATTGGCTTGACTCCTTTACTGATAACATCCAGTGAGAGACAGTGATGGAAAGGGAGAGGACTTAGACGTAATCAGCTAATCTTTTTTTTTTTCACTAGTAACCAACAATTCAGCTATGTACCCAATCAAAGATGTTGTCATTCTCCAAGAGGTCAGCAGCCTGGAGCCAATTACCAAACATCTATGCATCCTCCAAAATAATTAAAATTTTGTGAGAAGCTATCTCCCAAACCTCTCCATATGGAGAAAAGAACCAGAAGTATTATTTTATATGAGTTTTCATTATGTTACATTTCTATATTTACTTGGTAAGTTAAATAGCACATTTTGTATGTTAGTTAAGTTTGATTTCTACTTGTAAATAGTGAAATAGTTCAGTTAAATCAAATGCCTTGTCAGCAACTGTTTGATCTTTGTTATATAAATTATAATTTGCTTATCTTTCAGCCACCATGGTCTTGCTTAGCCCAGTTTCCAGTGGCTTCCAATCTTAAACACATTGACTAGTATTAATTACTATTTGAAATACAGTTATGGCTTCAGACACTTGAAACACTTTCTAGCCATGTGACTTTGGGCAAATCACTTTACCCAAATTACCCTCCAAAAAAACAGCAAAAAATAATAATAAAATAAAATACAGTGGTAAGTTGCATTCTAAGGATCCTCAATTGTTACTTCTGCATATAAAACACTCTCAAATAGTGCTATGCCTCTCCTAAACTAAGCCATCTTTCTTGTTATTTAAAGGGTCAAGTCTTAACAACTACTCTCCCCCCTTTCCTTAAGGCTCTGAATTTCCCTTTGGGAGAATGTACCTATTATCATTATAGTTATCTCAGATATTCCAAATTAATTTTCAGGTGGCCGCATCCAGGAGGTTACTTTTTTTTTAAGTTCCCTGTTCTGTTCTCTTCTAACATCACATGCCCATGTTTTAACAGAGTTCAGTAGATTCTTCCAGAATTATATGCTATCTCGTTCTCATTCTTTATGAATTAAACTGTCACCTCCTTAGAGAGATGGTTTCTTTAAATCAAAGATCTTGTCTGCCACCTCCTTTTAGTAATCAATATGTTGCATAATGATAGGCACTCAGAGTCTTCAGTAAATTCTTTCTGAATGATTATTGCCTCAATTTCCACTTTACTTCATCTGCCTAGGCATATTTAATAAATGGTGAGATATTATCCCTTTGAGGAGACAATACACTAAGTTTTGCAGCAACAATTCTCCCTTCGGGGTATTATTTTCTGACTCCTTAAAAAAATGATGTTTAGAAATTCTTTTTATGTGATTAATTTTCAACTTACATAAAATATAAGAAAAAATCATACTTAAATTGTCAGCTATAATAGATGCAAAACTGGGCTTAGAAGCCCTAGGAGAAAAGACCTCAAGTGGAATTGCACACTATACTCTCCTTTGGAAAGGAATCTTCATTTAGAGGATCTAGTTAGAAAGAGTAATTGCTCCCATTTCTTATTTTGCCCGGGTGATTTTCACATAACTGTTCTTATCATCAATTGGCAAACCCGCTGGAGATAACAAATGGCCCTATTAGACAAAAGTATTTGCACCAAACAATAGATATCCCAAATAAGCTACACAAAGAAGATCATATTTCCCCACTAATTCTTTGAACATTAGTTCCAAATTACTGAAATGTGCCACTTTTATGTCAAATGATTAGGAGTCCTTTAGCAAAAAGGGGCCAACAATTCATTATGATTGTCCCCATGCCCATTGTGACAAGAGCTAATGTAGGAATCATCTTGCCGGATGAAATAGATGCTCTCCTCTGGGGAGCTTCCTGCACCATTTGCACTTTTGTAAAGTTTAATCATAGCTGCTCTCTGAGCTCTACTGTATTAAAGGTGGTGTCAGCATTTTCCATTATAAGTCCTGCATTTTGGGGGTTTATAGTCAGGCTGACAAATATCTTTTGATTGGCAATTTCCCAGCTCAATAATTTTATGCATCTTTATATCAATATTAAAGTTATATTTAACAATTTTATGTTAGTTTAAAAAAGGCAATAGGAAAGGAACAAAAATGCAGTTCTCATGATTAAGAAATGTAATGTTCTGGGATACTTTTTTTCTTGTAGCAGATGCTAAAAACATAAGACACAAAGTTGCTACAAAGAAACCCAAATACAGTGATTCTCATAATTCCAGTATGTCAACTGTTATCTTTATGTAACATATGTTAATGTTATGCAATGCACAGCATGATATAGATACTCTGTTTTATAATAACTAAATGCCATTATGATTTTGATTACCTCCATATATGTGTGTTTAATTTATTCTAAGACTAAAGCTAATAATTACGCTGTTAGAAACTGAGTTGTGTGTTTGCATGTATAGACACATATTTTTAAGCAATCATTTGCTTTCTACCCTCACATCTGTATATTAGAGAATTAATTTGTACTTACCTTATCCATGGCATAGTCCAAGGTCAAAGGTGTTCAAAGACAGTACAAGAAAAAATATAATTCCTGCCCTCAAAGAGTTTAACTTCTAATACACACACGTGCACGTGTACACACACACACACACATTTTATTTTAAATGTAGATGTAAAAGTAAATGTAGGAGGGGCAACATGTAACATGACTCTCCTCTGATTTAAGAAGATGTGAAATCATGTGTTCTCTCTAACACATGGTAACTGTGTGACTTTGATCAAATGACTTAAATTCTTAGTACCCAAAGCAACTCTGTTGGACTATAAATGGCAGAACAAATAGAAATCTGCCTTCCAAGAAAGAATGATCTCACTGCATAAAGAGAAGAAGAAGGAGAAGGTTAACAATAAAAACAGCAGTGGCTACAACAATGGCAACAAGAAGGGACTATTTATCTAATATAGGTGGTATGTGATCATTGTTGTTTACACTTCATTCTCAGAGAGGACCAATGATTTATGGTTGAATTTGATTTAAGTGAGCAGAGTAACACAAGGTTAGCAGTTGCATTCTCTATTCCTGAGATATGAAAGTCAAATTACAAGACAAAAGTCACAACTACTTACAATGGTCCTGTATGCAGTGAATGACATCATATAATGATAAATGTCTGACAAAACTTTAAATGCTCCATATAAACTGCTTCACCACCTTCATGGCCATTGCATCAAATTATTCTTATCTAGCCATTCTACTGGAGAAAGTCTTCACATTCTTGGGATAGATACTTCCTTCCACCAACTTGCCAACAGGTTTAAGGCATCTAATTTACTCTCAACTTGGTTTAAAGCATCTCCTGAGAAGGTTTTCCTCAGGTGTAGTCACTTACATGCTAAAGTCTCTACTCTCTCACTTGTGGTTCCAAGAAACTGTATGTGATAATAATAAGCCATTTTAGATCTAACTTATCCTCTATCTTTGGAGGCATGGTGTGACAGCAAGAGAATTCCAGCCAGCACACTGTATGTCAATGTGGTAGTGTGACCTGGGATCCACATGTAGCCATGAAGATCTGATAGGAACAAGGAAAATTAATCATTCAGACTTTGATGATACCTCTAATTAGGGCTGTACACTGTATAGTGTTCTGTGATGGCTCATGTGAATCTAAGAATTAGATAGGTTGGCACAGGGTTGGGGGGGAATAAACTTGCTCAGAACCCCTGTGATGATTAACTTCATATGAAATACAAGGGAGAAGAAAGAGTGGAATTTTTTTAATGTTGTGGTGTGATAAGGAAATGATATGTGGCAGAATGAAACAGAAACAGAATTATTCCAATTTCCTTGAAAAACTTTGGGTAGATGGTTCTTCGGACCCAAGAGGACAAAGCCTAAAAGTTAAGGAAATGGACTGACTATATCAAAGTTTTTATCATAACAAAATTAGAAGGAGATTCCATCAGTTATAACCAAAGACTTCATACTGTCTTTTGTCAACTGTGTCCTTTGCTCCAAATAACACTGCAATATATTTCAAATCAATGTAGGGTAACCACAAGAAAAAGCTTTATGTTTATACAAAGCAAGACAAAATAAGACTAATAATTGAAAAGCTCATTAACTCTGCACAGGGGAAGCTAAAGAACTCAGAGGCATTGAAAATCACACTTAATACAAAGTAGGAAGTGCTACATAATGATTACAAGGCAAAAACTATTTGATAGAGAGATGTACATATTTAGAATGAAATTTTGTAAAACCTTTCAAAACATAGGAAGAATTCAATGGCTATATGAACTGAAAAAAAGAGTAATTCAATAGAGTTGATGTCTGTTATAATGAATCAGCACATTGTTTCCTAGTATTTGACAGTTGTTGCCATTTTATGCAGGAACTCAACATCAAGTGATATGCTCTGTTATTGGTCACAGTAAAAAAAAATTGAACAAAGATGGAATTTAGAAGAAACAATTCTTAAGACAGGCATGAAGTACTCCTACATCAGAAACATTTGTAAATAATTACTGAAAATTCATAGAAAACTACTGAGCAATGAGCATAATAGGAATCTTACTGCTGGTTAATTAAAGGCAATGAAAATGATACATGCAAAATGGAGTCTAGAAAATGAAAGTACATCAGAAACTGTTGATTCTTTAATCATTAATTACGATTCAGGATTGTGTCACTGCTTCTAGAAATTTCATGAAGTTCATCTCTAAGGAGCTTGGACTTGTAGATTGATATACTTAATAAAATAAATTGGTAGAAGCTTTACAGATGCAAGCATTGAACTCTTTCTAGATATCTAGAGAAAATGATCAGGTATTGCTCATTATACAATAAAAGCTTACTATCCTTTACAAGATAGCAGATGGCAAATCACCATATTCCAAATACAAATTCCCTAATATTCTTCAGCATTCAAAACATGACTGGAACATCATTACAAAATAATTTGTTGCTACCAGCTACCTGGGCATATCATTGATCCACAAACATTTAAAGACTGTTTTGGTAATAGTTGCCATACCAAATAGTCATAATACCAAATATTCAGAGACCTCCACCTCAGAATTGAAATACAAACCCCAAATACTTCCATCTCTACTTTGACCATCTTCTTTACTTTCCCCCTTCCTAAAGCTTTAGCTCTGCTCTTAAAATATCATTGAACTCTGAGAGATGCGCTTTTTTTCTTGTTCTTGACAATCCTATCACTCCTATACTTTTTTTTTCCAGGTATCTCTTATATATTTTCACTTATTAAAATAGAAGTTATCTGAGGCCAGGGACTGATTTGCTTACTTGCATTTTTTAGATCATGTGCTTAGCCCAGTGCCTGGTAAATAGTAAAAGTTTATTTAGTGGTCTTAATGTCTGTCTTTCTGTCTGTCTGTCTGTCTGTCTACCTACCTACCTATCTATGGGAGCAAGATGATACAGTGTATAGAAACACTAAGCCTGGAGTAAGAATAACTGTGTGGCCTTGGGCAAGTCAAAACCTCTATTTCATTTTTTTCAACTACAAAATGAAGATTATGATAGTATCTCCCTCCCAGGGCTGCCGTGAGGACTAATTAGATAATGTTTGTAAAATATTTAGCTTAGTGTCTGGCACGTAGTAGGTACACAAAAATGTTATCAATTGTGAATTATGTTACTGTATATTTATCGAGGAAAGCTGAATCCAGGTATCTCTGGACACCAAATTTAACTGTCATTGTTTATAGTTTTAAACAGGAAAACCCAATTTTGATAGAACATAAAACACTTAAGTTTAAATGCCTCATAATTACTACCAGCAAGAATGTTCAGTGCTTGCTTTGTTTTTGCCAAATTTGTCAAGGAGTCTTCCCGGCTAGTCAAAGAGCTAGCAAACCCAATGAGTAGGATTTGCATTGGAAGAAAAAGTAGTCAAAAAATTTTGGCAGCAAGAAAAATAAAAGTGTAAAGCTTACAGATTTAGTAAAGACTTACACTATATGTATATTTGGGGTAACAGTTCCCAGATTCTTGACTCCAGAGTTCGGAGGTGACAGGGTAGGAAGAGGTCCTGCATCATTGCGTCTTGGGCTTACTTTGACTTCTCAGATCAGGTTATAGAGATATGTTCAGGAAATTTTGCATACTTGACATGGGTAAAGTATGTTCTTTTGCAATGCCTTGGGGACAGAGGAAGGATTCCAATAATGATTTGCCATCTGGCATCTATCTTCCCCTAAATTTTTGCTGAAGTAAAACATTTTCCCAGCTATCATACCTAAGGATGTGCTTATAAGTATCTCACTCATTTGGCAATGGTTCTGCTAAAAGCAAGTTTTGCTAAAAATGACATATAAGAGCCATTTTACAAACTGTAGAAATCTCCTCTTATGAAACTATATTTATATGAAGCCAAAGTAAGCAGTTGCCTATTCTATGTGTCTACCCAAAGCTTCCTCTGAGTAAAATTATCTTTGTTTAATACACCCTACTGTCTAAAGTGCTACTGTTAGAGATTCATTTGTCTAGGTTGAAGAATTTTATCTCAGGAGGTCCCTGTTTAATATGCAAATAATTCTGGTAAGAATATCATAATGAACTACTATTGAGCATTACCACTTTTTCAGATACTTGTCAGATGACTAACTTTCATCTTGGAAAGGAGAATATAAATGTGAGGAAAATGGGAAATTATAGTTGCCCTTCAGTATCAGAATTTTATTTTTCTTAAAGTGAATAAAATCTGTTTCTAACTTGGGAGAGTGTGAAGAAAATACACTACTACATTTTGTCCTTTAAAATATTTAAACTTCTACATAAATGATGCTAAAAATTAATGAATCATAGTTGACTTTTTCTAAACAAACAATTCCTGGGGTTGAAGGGGCTGAGAAGAGAAAAGAGAGTTTATTTTTTCTGTTTTGCAATAATACCATAAAATTATGATACTATAAACTACTTCAGTCAGTCAGGAAACACTGATTTAAGTTTCACTGTTCTAAGCACCAGGCTAAGTGCTGGAGATATGTAGGAGTTGATATTGAGGGTTAGCTCTAAGAGGTCTGTCATGGGCACGAATTCAGGCCCAAAACACCCTTGAGCCTGTTCCACCTACCTGGGCCCAGTATCTCAGTATGTTGATTCACACCCCCCCCCCCCGCCATTGTTCATCCCTCTGGCAACGGAGGCTTGGAACATTCTGGTGGTCCCTGAAACCCTGGCCACATGAGAAACATAGATAAAGTAGTGATACATGAAATAACAAATCAAGGTAGCATCTCACAGGAGTAGCCTCCTGCAAAGTTGCAAGCTAGGTACGTCATGTAGCAAACTACATGAAGTTTCTCATGAGAAAGTATGAAATAAATGCTTTAGCTAAAGTATATAAACTCAAACCGTCAGATGCTCATTTGAGAATTGCTTAGCATGCATGCAATAAACATATGGATGCTTCCAGTCTCCACCTGGCCCATGGACTCATTATTTACACTCTCACCTTTTGGTTGGTGCTGTGAAATGCAGGCTATAGAGATACAAAGAAAGGCAAAGAACAGTCCCTGCTTTCCAGATCACAATTTAATAGGGGAAGACAATGCATAAACAGAAGCTGGTGGTTGTGGGGAGAGGGTACCAGGAAAATATTAAGTCCTACAATCGGGTGAGAAATTTTGAACTGTCTGTGTGGGCACGCTCCTTAAAAAGAGGATCTGGAAGTGTCTTTCTGATGTCTACCCTTCACCATTTTCAATGAGAGTCAGGGAGGGGCCAAATGGGCAGGAGTGTTAAAGAAATGTGCTTCAGAGTTACTATGATCTTGCAGGAAAATGTGTTTCTAGAGACAATGATGAAGTCCAGGTGAGCAGCCAAGTAGAAAATTATGAAGTGTTGTCCTGAGTCAGCTTCTTTAAAAGAGGACCCAGGAGGAGCCCTGATGTGTCCGTTCTCTGCATTCTCTAACCAATGGGATGGAAGGTAGTGATGAAGTACCTGACTCTAAAGTACCAGTCTATAAACTCTCTGAAACAAAGTTTTTTTCTTTGTCTGTTTGAGGAAAGCAGTAGGGGTGAATTATGATTTGGATGTAAGCAAGATGATATTATATTGCTTAAACACTGCCCACTTCAATTGAGTCATTTCATAAAGATTCCAGAACTTGTATTAAAAAAAGGAAAATATATTGCTACTAAAATGTTAGTGGTATGTGTTTTTGAATAACGAAAAGAAATCAGCTTCATTGTTTTTAATGTAAAGAGACTACTTCTAACTTTTTCAAGTTTTTTAAACTTGTATTTTGCTTAGGAAGAGAATTCAAGGCTAAGGTGTAAATTAAAGGGGAAAAAAACTTATTTTATTTCCCCTCTACAGACAAAAATGAGAGAAATATTTTTTATTGAAAACTTTAAAAGATGAACTCATTTCTCAGCCATGAGTATTGGATTTTGCATAGATGTTCTTAGACAGCTTAGTTTTGAGAAAGGTAAAAGTATGGCCTAGCTGTAAAATGAAAATACCATTAGTACATTCTTTCAGTCAGTTTGGTGACTTTGCACAACACTCCCTCACTGAAATACAGTTCATTTGCAAGTTATTTCATCACCTTCCTAAAATCATGGTCCTCCTCTAGGAAAAAGAACAAACGCCACCACACACACACGCACACACACACACAGACACACACACTTTTCTTTCCTTATTGGAACAGTTCCATTGGTGGTGGTAGTAATGTTAATGATGGTGGAATTGTTTGAGAACAGGTTGCAACTCCATATGGCACATTTTTCAGTACATCTTTCTTGTCTTTCATAGTGACACATTCATACTTTATTTTTATCTTACTTTTTAGAGAAAAGAGAGTAGCATCCTTCCTGATAGCATGAATAACTTTTATTACAACCTGTTCAGGATTTCTCAATCTGCTTAACAAAGACCAAAGATGTGAAAAGGGGATTATGAAATGAAGATTAGAACTTGTATACTGACATAAACTCTACTTGGAAACAAGCCAAACTTCAGGGCTTTCTAATCATTATTTTCATTTGGTTAAAATATGACATCTTTTACATGCAAAATACTATAAGTCTCTGGAAGCAAGTGTGGTAGATATGTACATAATGTGGAATACATATAAAGCCTATTTCTGGGCTACTAGATGATACTCTGAGCATTTTTGCTCATACCATTTCTCAAAACTATGAAATTTCAGAGATGGTCAATGCAGAAGAAGTCTTTATTAAAGATATAATCTACACTGTTTTCTAAGTAAAAATGCTCCCGATTAACTTTAAAATGTTTAGATCAGATATTGACTAATGCAAATCATATGATTTGTTTTCATATAGTTATATTTCTACATTTTTCAGCAGGAATTTTTGTGATCATAAGTCTCTTCACATTTTAAGAGTTTGAGAACAGCTGGTGAAAATGGTTTGAGTGAGGAGATAGAATGTCTCGTACAAGAATCAACTTGGAGGCAAATGTCACTGTATTGAAAAAAAAACTTATGATAGATAGAAAGGTATAAGAAGAATGACAGGGTAAGAGAGGTCCAGGTTATGAAGGATTTTGAATCCAAGTAGGATTTTATATTTTATCTCAGATATGACAAAGAGTAACTGGAGTTCATAGGAATGTGATATGGTCAGATCCAAAATTTGTGTTCACTTCTTCCAGTCTTGAGAAAGCAAGTAATGTAAGACAGGAAAAAATTACATGTGTTCTCTTCCATTAGGATATACATCATAAATTAATAGTGTTCTCTTATATGTAAATTGTCACTAAGTTCTGATTAAAGTGAATAATAAATGTCAAGAAGTGGTTTCATTATTCAAATTTACACTGTATTTTATTGGGCTGAACAACATTATCACATTTTGCCTTATAATAACTTTATGTTTTTAATGTTTTTCTGGTTTACATCATTCATTTCCACAATATTTTGAATTACAAATTTTCTCCCTGTCTTTCCCCAACCCCAAACCCAAAACAGCGATACCACTGTAAAGCTACTCCACTGATCTGCTCTCTTTTATGTCCTCCTCCAACTTCCCTCTAACTTTCTGGTAGGGCAGGGAGGGTTTCTCTACCCCAGTCCCTGTATATCTTAATTCCTAGTTGCATGTATTGGAGAAATTTAAATTCTAGATTCTTTAGTTTCCTCCATTGTAACCCACCCCCACTGGAAGGACAAGCAATTCAATACAGACTGTACATGTGTAATTACCCAGGAAATCTACATATTGTGAGAGGTTGATTATATGTTCCTCCTTCTTATCCGGCCCCACCCTGTTCTGTTCTCTACCCTCTCCCTGTCCCTTTACTGAAGGGTGTGTTTCCAGAAACCCTCCGACATCCCACCTCTCATTCCCATGCCCCCTATTCTCCTGTGTAGCAAGATATCTAGTTTAGAGTTTATGTCATTCCTTCCCTAAACCAAAATCAATGAGAGTAAATGAAAGTAAAATTGTAACAGTTCTCCCTTGCCTCTTCTATATGGGATGATTAACCTCATTTTGTCTCTCCCTGTCTCCTCTCATTCTAGTCCTCTTCCACCTCAGAATTTCACCTTTTAAAGTATCATCCCTTTGTATTCAATTGATCTTGCACCTTCTATGTACACATATACACACATGCTCAGATATGTATTCCTATGCATATATAGCCTCCTATATAGACATGTGTGTAGGTATACATACATACATATGTGTGTATATATGTATATGTATATATGTGTGTATGCATATACACACACACACATATTTATATTCCCTTCACCTATCCTCATACTAAGAAAAGTTTCATAAGTTACTATTATCGTTTTTCCACATTGGCATGTAAATAGTTCAGCTTTGATTAGGTTATAACTTTCAATAATGCAAATTCAAATACTTGTGACCAGGTCACAGGAGTTCTTATTCTTACTTTATTCAGTTATTTCAGTCATTTCCTGTTCTCTTCCTGAATCATTTTGGATTTTTCTTGACAAAGTTGAGTGATTTCCCATTTCCTTCTGCAGCTCATTTTATAGATGAGGAAAATGAAGCAAATAAGATTGATCATACAATCATACAAGTGTATGAAACTCAAATTGGGCTCAAGAAGATGAATCTTCTTGACTTCAGGCCTGGCACTCTATCCACTGTCCTGTTATTTCCACGGAAAGGGAATTTTCCTTTCTATCTTATTTGTTTTTCTTCCCCTCCCACTTGAATATCAAATCCTTACTTAATAGTAGATTAGAAGGCTAGAGTTAAACGGAACCTTGAATGTTATCTCGTCTAAATCTAATATTACAGATGATGAAAGCTATTATATACATACATGTGTATGTATGTATATACACATGCATGTATATATGTGTATATATACACATATTTGCATACCAATACACATGTGTACATATATATACACACATAGCAATATGGATATATGCAAGTTTAAACAAATAATTTACGTGTTCATATAACATTTATTAAAAGTTCATTAACTGATATCCATTGTTTTGCTATCTAAGAGGGAAAGAACAGATCAAATACATCTAATAGCACTCCTTTGAATTTCTCCATTATTCCACCAGGAAACTTATCCTTCAACATCACTTCAGCCTTGGTACTAACACGTTATGAGGAATCTCCAATAGCAGTGTGGGGCAGACAACCCTTATCAAATCTGCTATTTTAGGAGGGCCTCCAGACCATCCATTTCTTTAAATTGTTCCCAAATTCAGTTCTTTAGAATTCTCCATCATGTTGCTATTTCAGGTATTTCCCCATCCCTACCATCACTTTTCAGCTTCCTTTCATGTGTTGTCCTTAACATCAAATTGTAAATAACTTGAGGACAAGAACTGTCTTTTTGTAAATTTGTATCCTCAGCATTTAGCATAGTATCTGGCACATAATAAACACTTAATAAGGATTCGTTAATTAGTGACCAAAGTATCATTCTAGAAAGAACTAAGATAAAAATAAGTGTGAAAATACATGTTCTTTCCTCCTTGAGTCATATTACCATGTCTTATACTTCTGGGAAATCATCACTCGGAAAGGACAAATATGGAATTCAAATGGTCCACTAGAATTTGACAGAAACATTTTCTACCTTCAGAATATCTAGTAGCACTATTGAAAAATAAAATAAATAACATGCTGCTAAAATAATAATTGGTTGTTGGCTTTTATCCTTCCTAATCAAAGAGGACAAAAATGGCATCACTATGTTGGGGTCAATGTACAGTGTGTTCAACTGTGGCTGATCAGATCAATGGAAGCTTGGAAGGTTCTACTTCAGGTTTGCAACAAATAGCTTGGGTGAAAATTTAGAATGGAGATTTTTCTAACTTTGCATATCTCATCATTATCATCATGATGTCAGAGAGTGTAAAATGCAATGGTGGAAAAATACAATACTAGATAACTAAAAATTATTGTCTTCACCTAGAGTATTCTGCAATCTCAATGTTGCAATCACTTTAAAATACTTTCATAGGACTGAATTATCCAAAGAACCAGATGAAGTTGAGCCATATTACTTTATGAGAGTTCTCATGGACAATTATTGTACCAAGAGTGATGTAACTATTATTAAGAAGTGTTATTACTAATACTTATTAGTAATTTAATCAATTTAAAATGTCATATTAGAAATGGTGAAAGGATCTTACAATATTTTTATTGTTCAAATAAATTTGCACTTTACTAAGCATTAGATGGGCCAAGATGCAGTATAATCCTACGATTGTACTACCAAAGAACCCAATGTAGTTGGACAATATTACTTTATGAGAGGCCTTGAAGACTATTATTATTATACTAAAAGTGATATAATTACTAAAGTAATTAGTAATTTCATCAGATTGTGGGTACTTTGTAGTAAAAATGTTATAAGAAAATCTTTAATAATGTTGTTTTATTATTCAGAGAGATTTTTACTTTACTAAGCATAGATGGATCAATAAATTCTTGCTAAGCATTAAATAAAATTGCAGTCTACTTCTGGAAACTTCAAATATATTTAATTATATCAGTTGTCCTATAAAAGTGCCCTAAATTAAATAGGCAAGTAAACAAACAAGTAAATAAAGGAACTGATAGACAAACAAATGCATGAATTCACAAAGAAAGAAGAAAAATAAAATCCTATATCTCTCCCTGACCCTTCCACATATGCAAAGTGCTAACTTACCTTACAGTAAGGTACTTGGCTTCACATAATGACTTATTAAGACAAAATGAAATATAATCCTTGTGTCAGGGAGCTTATAGTCCTTCCACTTTGATGGAGGAGATGAATGCAAATTCTTATAAGATTATTTGTTAAGGAAGGAAGAACAACACCAAGGGTATATCAGAAAAGTTTTACCAATGTTGTTTTTTTTATAATCATGGTACCTTTAAAACCTCATTTTGTTTTATAGAAAACATTCCTCCCTATAAATAAGTAATGGAAAGAAAAATGAAAAATGAATCAATTTAAGAACTGGCAATCTTAGAACACAATCATTCATGACATACTCATCATCTAACCATTTGATTTAACAAAATCTATGTAAAACCTCAAATGTTATTTTCATTGCCAGCTTTAAAACAAAGAGAGATTTTGTTTAAAATGAGATTTTTGTCTTGTTTTGTGCCTCAGCATTGTAAGAATGTGTAAAATTTATCCAATGGGTACTCACATTTTGCTGTACTAAAATACCTATGTGAGACTATATGCAAATAAGAAAAATATAAAAATAACTCTCTTGTAATGTTTTTGTCTCCACAATAATTTGTCCAATAATTTCTGAATTATTAAAATTATTTGTCCTTTAAGTTAAAAAGCATTACAAAGACAAGATAATGAAATAAGGAATCATAGACATCTATAAACTTTGTTTATAGTTTATAAACATCTATATATACATTTATAAACATAAACATCTATAAACATCTATATAAAGTCAGGCATTGCATTGCTAGTTGCATTTACGATTTTTGTGATCTTGAATCATTTCAAATTTCAAATGTAATTTATTTAATGGAAAATATATTAAATTTTGCTAATTAAATTTTACTCTAATCAGCTTTTTGCAATGGAAACAGAGTTAATCATTAAGACTTCAGTTCAAATCAAGCCTTAATCATCTATTAGCTCTGTGACCCTGGACAAATCGTTTAACTTTCTGTCTGCTTCATTTTATTCATCTATAAAATGAGGATAATAATAGCACCCTTCACTGAGGGATTTAGGAATAAATAAGATAATATTTTAAAGACCTTTGTAGGGTTGGAGCCAAGATGGAGGTGTAGAAACAGCAAGGTTTCACAGCTCCCACACAGCCACTTCAAATACCCATAAAATATGACTTTAAACAGATTATAGGGCTCCAAAATTCACAAAAATAGAGAAAACACATTTCTTTCTGAAGGCAGCTCAGCAGGTGGGGCCCATCACAGCAGACTGGAAGCCAAAAGCAGCCCAGCCTGAAATCACAGCCTGGGCCCAGGGCAGTCAGGAGGAGCCACAGCTGGAGTCTTCAGGAGAGCAGATCAGTGGTACCTGTGGCAGTTTCCAGATTTATCAAGCCAGGAGAAATAAGGCTAAGAGAAAAGTCAGTGGAATTCAGCTAAAGTTGGGGGAGAAAAGCAGTCCTGCTGAACTGCACCCAGGTCAAGGAAGCAGCAGAAACGGCAAAAGCGATGCAAGTGGCAGCCACTTCCATCCCAGCTGCTTCAGAGTCCCCAGGCTGCAGACAGTGGGGTGTGGGGGGGCAAGGCGATTGATCAGAAGACAAGTGCTCTTGCATTGAGCAGCCTGTATCTGGATCATGGTTTTGGGTGGTGGTCCTGGATGGTATGCTTTCAGCAAGCCAAAGCAGGTGGGGGATGCAGCACCCCCCTAAGAGCTCTGGCAGCCGTGAAAACGCCAGTGATTTGGGACAGAATTTCCCCTCCCTGGAAGCAGAGTTCCACAGAACTAAAAAATCAAGCAATTAATTGACTGGCCAATATGAGTAGGAAAAGTTAGAATAGCAATTTTTACAGAATTGTAAGAAAAGTAAGTAAAACTTACAGAAAAGTAAGAACAGCAATCAAACTCTAGAATCCTTTTTTCTAAACAAAAGGGATTGAAGCATAGAATGGGAGGAAGACAACACAGTCAGAACTCCCACACCAAATGCTTCCAAGAAACATGAAGATTACCTACAAGCCGTGTGTGTATGTATATATGCATGTATGTATACATACACATTTGTCTATATAGGAGTCTATATATGCATATGAATGCATATCTGAGCATGTGTGTATATGTGTACATAGAGGGTAAAGGATCAATTGAATAGTAACGGATGATACTTTAAAAGGTGAAATCCTGAGGTGGGAGAGGACTAGAATGAGAGGAGACAGGGAAGGACACAATGGGGTTAATCATCCCATATAGAAGAGTCAAAGGATAACTGTTACAACTTTATTTTCATTTACTCCCATTGAATTTGGTTTAGGGAAGGAATGACATAAACTCTAAACTGGGCATCTTGCCACACAGGAGAGTAAGGGGGACCAGGATGAGAAGCAGGAGGACAAAAGGGAGGGGAGGGGAGGAGGGAGGGTTGTTGGAATCACACACTTCAGTAAAGGGACACGGACAGGATAGAGAATAGAACAAGGGGGGGCAGATAGGAAGGAGGGACATATAATCAGCCTCTCACAATATGTCCACTGTGGAGATGTCCTGGGTAATTACACATGTACAGCCTGTATTGAATAGCTTGTCCTTCCAGTGGGGGTTCATGACAAGGGAGGAACTGAAAGAATCTAGAATTTAAATTTCTGCAATCAAATGTAAAATATATGTGTGTGTTTGTTTATTTGTTTGTTTATTTATTTATTAAATACATGCACCTGGGAATTATAATATATGGACACTGGGGTAGGTAGATCCACCCTCCCCTACCAGAAAATTAGAGGGGTGTTGGAAGAGAACATAAAAGGGAGCAGATTGAGGGAGTGTCTTTACAGTGGGATCACTGTTTTGGTGTCGGGGGTAGGGGAAAGACTAGGATAAAACTTGTAAGTCAAAATCTCCTGGAAATGAATGATGTAAACAAGAAAATAAATAAGTAATTAATTAAAAAAGAAATAGAATTATGTAAAAAAAGAAGAGAAACATTAAAAGGTTATTGGTGTCATGAGGTTGGACTATTAGCTTAATAGGTAACAAATTTAAAAAAAATCATTTTGTAAACCATAGTAGTATAAAAATGATATCAAATTATCATGATTATTTTTAATTCTACTACTAATAACAATAATAACTTAAAATCATCTTTTGCTATTGTTAAACTATTAAACCATTTATCTTAAAGGAGAGAAATCCCGTAATATATGGAAGTTGCAACTGACAACCTTTCTGCTTACACCATTTGAGTAAATGAACTGATGAAAACAATACAAGCAAGAAAATAACATGCAGTTATATTTCATAGTATAGTTGAAAGAGATGGTTTGAAGTCATGAGATGGGTTGTCTAGACTCAACTATAAAATATATTGTGCATATGTCTAAGGGCAAGTGATTCAATATTTCTCAGCCTTAATTTCTTCATCTGGGAATTGGAGATAATGATACTTGGTACTTACCACAGTGGTTAAAAGTCTAAACAAGGTAAATTGCTATTATTTTTATGCTACCAGAAAGATTAGATATGGAAAGGTGTTTCAGCTTCTGCTCAGGTCCAGGAGGATGATTCCTCATCAATACAAAGTTCAGCTCTTGGTATTGGTCAAGCTACGGATTTCTGAAGTATTGTGGTCTTCCTATCTTTCCTCGTATACCTATTATTTCTTCTCACTATCAATTGAATATCTGTAATATTTTCCAGTGTCTAGGGCATAAATTTTTATTGACATAATATATTGAAGTCATTGATGACTAATGTAACTTATTAAGAAAATACACTATTCATGGAATTAGGAGACCAATACCTGAGTACCACCTTCTTCACTGTGTGATCCAGGTGCAATTGCATCATCTGTCACATGGGGATAAGATATTTGCATTACCTACTTTATAAGATTTAGGTGAAGAAAATACCACTTTGCCAGCATTGTGTGAGCTATTTTTTAAATTTAAGATTTGATAAAACAAATTCAGAAACAAGGAAATATCTATAAAACAGGAGAAAGATAAATGTATATGAAATTAAACCTGACCTTGATCTATATCATTTCATTATTTTTTCTTATACTTCAAATTTCACATAGTGGATCTAAAACTGTCATGCACTGTTAGTATGTGCTCCTTTCTTATATTTCATCTGTTCTTTTTTATCTTTATCTTTTCTTTTTTTAATCTCTTCTTTTTTGCTACATTTAAAGATTCATGTTCCTGATTTTTAATCCTTCAGGGATTTTTTTTCTGAGGGGGACTGTCATTATTATTGGCAGCTAGTCAGTTCAATGGATAGAGAGTCAGGCTAAAGGCAGTAAGAAATGAGTTCAAGTTCCTCCTCAGAAATATACTACCTGTGTGACTCTGGGCAATTTATTTATCCTTTTTTGCCTCATATTTAAAATGAGCTGGAGATTGAAATAGCAAAGCATCCCAAATGGGTTTGCAGAGAGTTGGACACAAGTGAAACAACTTTACTATTGCTACTTTCTTTTCTTCCACTAACTCTTCCCTCTTAAAAAAAAGAAATCATCCCTGAAGGAGGGCATTAAATACACACTCAATTCAGTATACAAATCTGTCTTGCCCTACAGGTTGATGAGGGGAAGGGAAAAGTGAAGGTGAGATGATAGAAAACACAGCAAATTGGGGAATGGTTAATCAGAAGCAAGCACTTTTGAGGTTAGGCAGGGTCAAAGAAGAGAATAGAATAAATGGGGGAGGGCAGGAAAGGATGGAGGGAAATGTAGTTAGTCTTTTACAACATGACTATTATGTAAATGTTTTGCATGATTATATATGCTTACATTCTCCAGAAGGGTGGGGAAGAAGGGAAAGAGATACTGTGGAACACAAAGTTTTTAAAATGAATGGGAAAAATTGTTTTTACATGTAATTGGGAAATAAGATATACAGGCAATGGGGTATAGCCTTTCATCTTGCTCTACAGAAAGGAAGGGGATAGAGAAGGGGGGTGATAAAAGGGAAGGCAGATTGGGGAAAAGGGTAATCAGAATACATGCTGTCTTAGGGTAAGGAGAGGGGAGAGATGGGGAGGAAATTTGGAACGCAAAATCTCTAGGAAGTGAATGTGAAAACTAAAAATAAAATTAAAAAAAAAAAGAAATGAAATGAGGTAATGCTCCAAGGAGTCAAAAAAAGGCTTTTCTCAAAATATATAAGCATAGCGACAGAAAAGGAATATATGGATACATTGGCACTATGGGAGAAAAAAGGCTTCTTTCTGCATCTTTGATCCATCACCTGCCTGTGAAACGTGGTAACCATAACTAATAATTAATTGACTATAGCTACAATTAGATGTTACATTGATAATAGTTTTCTTTAACTGTTTTATAGCCATTAAATACACTATCTGCCTTGTTCTCTCTTCATTTTTTATCACTTCATATAAGTCTTTACAAGTATTTTATTTTCTGAATCCTCTTCTGTTATCTTTACTGTACAATAATTTTCTATTACAATAACATCCGTATATCATAACATGTTAATTTGTTAACTCATGCTAAATTTTAGGGGCACACATAAATGTGTATGTGTGTATAATTCACAACTGAAACACCAGTGAACTTTGTTAATATTTCTTACAATACTTTCTCCAACAGTTTACATGAACAATTTTCATCAGTCTTAAGTATTTAAAATAGAACCTCAGAGTTGTGTTAATTATTACTTCTCATTATTAGGGATTGCCAATTTTTTCATATGTTGTTGATAACATATTATGACTATGTGTCTATACCTCCAGGATCACTACCTTATCATGATAGAGGAGCTTGTGTAGTTCAATGAAACTATGAGCAGTGTCACATAGGATTTCCCAATATTGGCAGGTCATAACCCAGAATCAAAAGATAGACCACTGCAAAAGGAAATGGCAAATTATTCCAGTATCTTTGCCAAGAAAACACTATGGACAGTATTAAAATGATGGAAGAGATGATATTTAACTAAAATCCCCTCAGGTACAAAAGTGTCCAATACGCTGCTGGAGAAGAGTAGAGGACTATTAATCAAATAACTGTGCCAAAGTTGAAAGGAAGCTCAGATGAAAGTCTGTCTTGTGACAAAAGGAAAATCTGATGCACTAAAAATCAAAATTACACAGGAACTTGGAATGTAAGGTCTGTGAACCAAGGTAAGATGCATGAGGTCAAGCATGAGATGATAAGATTAGATCTCAATATCTTGAGTGTCAGTGAATAGAAATGAATGCACTTAATTCAGATCATCCATACACATATCACTTTGTACAAGAATCCCTTAGAAAAAGTGGATTAGTCTGCCTAGTCAATAAAAGGGTGAGAAAAACCATACTGGCATATACACTTATGCCTTCCACATTATAGGAGTTAGGGGTGTGGCAGCCATGTGATTTGAAAAATCAACACAAAAAAATAATGGCCCTCTTCCTGTCAGAGTAGTCTGAATTCTTTTTTAATGGGGTGTTTGTAGTGCCTCATTGTAAAATTTAAATAAATTATTTGGTCATAGGCTCTGTGTCACCTGTTGGCTTTTGTGTGTCATCTGAAGCTTCCACAAAACCCCCTCAGTTTTCATTTAATTTCTTATGCTGACCTGTGATATGTTGAAGTCATTATGGGGTAAGTCATGATGTGGAAGGGATATCTGTTATCTCAAAATTGATAAATAATATCTGTACAAATCTAAGACAAACTATTCAATAACACAATAATATGTCTACACTCCAGTCACTGATGCTGAAAAGTCCACAGTTGCTTAGTTCTACAAAGAACTAGATCTTTTAGAAATAATAGAAAAAGCATCATATTCATCAGAAGGAATTGGAATGCTAAAGTAGGAAATTAAAAAAAGATAATTAGGATAGCAAACAAACTTGGTTTTGGAATACAAAATGAAGCAGGGCAGAGATGAACAGAGCTTTGCCCAGATATCATATAGGTTATAGAAAACATACTTTTTCAACAACCCAAAAGGCAACTTTACACATGGACATCACTTGATAGAAAATATGGAAATCATACTGATTATGTACTTTGTAGCCAAAGGTGGAGAAGTGCCATACAGTCAGGTAAAACAAGAACAGGAGTTGATTGTGGCTCAAATAATGAACTTCTTATTGTAAAATTCAGACTTAAATTGAAGATAGGGAAATCATCAGAGCCTATAGGTATGATTTATATAACACGCTTTGTGAATGTGAAGCAGAAGTGAAGAAGAGACTAAATATATTAGATGTAATAGATAGGGTACCTGAAGAACTACAGAGGAAGGTCTACAATATTTTTCAGTAGGCAACAAGAAAGAAAAACATCAAAAGAAAAAGAACAAGAAAGCAAAATGGCTTTCTGAGGAGACTTTAGAAAGAGTTGAGGAGAGAAGAAAAGCAAAAGTAAAGGGGGAAGGAAAATATAGACTTAGTTAAATGCAGAATTTCAGAGAATAGGAAGGAGAGATAAGTAGATTTTTCTGAAAGGCACAATGGAAAGAAACAGAAGAAAACAAAATAATGAAGCAGACCAAAGATTTCTATAAGGAAAGTGGAGATCTCAAGGTTTTTTTTTTTTCACAAAAATAGGAAGGAAGAAAATGATAGGAACTTAAAAGAAGCAGAAGAAATTAAGAAAACTTGCAAAAATATGCAAATTAACTCTATTGGAAAGATTTTAATATCACCAATAATGATGAAGGTGTAGTTACTGATCTAGAACCATATATCCTGGAGAATGAAGTAAAGTAGTCTTTAAGAAATAAAGCTAACAATAAGGCTAGTGGAGGTGATGGAATTCCAGCTGATCTATTTAAAATCCTAAAAAGATGATGTTGTTAAATGCTGCACTTAATATGCCAGAAAAATTGGAAAACTCGGTAGTGATCAGTGTATTAGAAAATCAGTTTACACTTCAGTCCTAAAGAATTGCAATGACAAAGAATGTTCAAATTTCTCAGTTATTGAACCCATTTCACCAACCAGCAAGTTTAACCTTAAGATTCTGCAAGGTAGGCTTCAGAAATATGTGAACCTAGAATTTCTGGAAGGATTTAAGGGGGTGGAGCCAAGATGGCAGAATAAAAGCAGGAAAATTCCACAGCTCCCCCACAACCAGCTCAAATATGACTCTGAACAAATTTTAGGGCTCCAGCCAGAACTCAGAAAATTGCAGAAAAATTATAATGTTAATGAAATCAGAAGATCTTCCATGCCCCTTTCTATTGGCACCTAGTAAAGGCACTTAGCACCTAGTAAAGGCACGTAGCGCCTTACTTCCAGTTAACTCCTTGGGAATAGTTGACACCTTAACAGGAAGAGGCTGAACAGGGAGGAGCTATACTGTATATAAGGAAAGAACCAGGAGGACCTTCAGATTTTCTCAGTTACCACCTGGGAACTGCACCTTTTGCTGAGATCCTCCTTCTGCAGCTTCTACTGAGAACTTCCAAGGACCAGGCTGAGAAACTGTCATGAGTCTGAAAGGGATCCCTGCTTGAGGGAGCCTGTTCTATTTGTGAAGGCTTGGGAATGTAGGTGTCCACTGCATTAACTATGTGTATCAACTTTGTGACCACTATAATGACTTTGGCTTCCTGGTTCTGGGACTTTTCCTTCTGGATTTGGGACTCAGTGTTCTGGTTTCTGAATAAAGACCTTGGTTCTCCCTTCCATGTGTAGAGTTTGCTACATTTTGTGATCCAAAACTATACCAGCATATTCCTAACCATCACAGGTTTTGTGAATATCTCATTATTGATACAAAAATGCATCTTCCGCTGAAGGCAGCTTGTCAGGCAGGACAGGAAGGGCTCTTTGCAGCATGCTGGGAGCCAAAACCAGCCTGGCCTGAAACCATGGATTGGCCCTGGAGTGGCCAGGACAAGCCCAAGCTGGAGCATTCAAGAGAGTGGAACAGCTGCAGCTGTGGTGATTTCCAGAATTACCAACACATAAGAAACAAGGACTAAAGGAAACTTCAATGGAATTTTGCTAAATTTGGGGGGAAAAGCAGGTCTGGCCAAAGTGCTTCCAGGGCAAGGAAGTAGCAGAAGTAGCGGCCATGGAGCTGCCTCCACGTGGCTGCTTCAGAAGCTCCCAGGCAGGTAGATTGCAGGGGGCCAGTGGTAATTCAGAGACTAAGTGCTCTTGCCTTGAGCTGGCTAGATCAAGATCATGGACTTGGGTGGTGGTCCTGGGGTGCATTTTGAGTGAGCCAAATCTGGTGGGGGCTGCAGAGATGGAGGCCTCATAATAGCCCCAGAGGCTGCAAAAAACCAGAAATTTGGGACAGAGTTTTCCTCTCTGGAAGCAGAGTTCTACTGAGTCCAAAAGCAAGTAATTAACTGGTAACATGAGCAGGCAAAAGAAGCAAAGCAAACCCAGCAATGCAACTTTAGATTCATTTTGAGGGGACAAAAAGGATCAAAGCATGGAACAGGAGGAAGACAACACAGTCAGAATTCCTACACCAAAACCTTCCAAGAAAAAAATGTAGATTAATTACAAGCCATAGAGCAGCTTAAGAAGGATTTTAAAAACCAAATATGGGAAGTGGAGAAAGAATTGGGAAGATAAATGAGAATGATGTGAGAAAATCATAAAAAGAGAGTCAACAACCTGACTGAAGAAAATAACACCTTAAAAAACAAATTAACTCAAATGGCAAGAGTCCCAAAAAGCCAATGAGGAATAGAATGCCTTAAAAAGTCAAATTTGCTGGATGGAAAAGGAATCTCAAAGGCTTTCTGAAGAGAATAATTCCTTCAGATTTAGAGTGGACCAGATGGAAGAAAATGATTTTATGAGAAATCAAGATACTATTAAACAGATCTAAACAAATGAAAAAATAGAAGGCAATGTGAAATATTTCTTTGAAAAAAATACTGACCTGGAAAATAGATCCAGGAGAGACAATTTAAAAGTTATTGGACTATGTGAAAGTCATGATAAAAAATCAGAACCTAGAAAGCATCCTTCAAGAAATTCTCAAGGAAAATTGCCCTAATATTTTAGAACATGAGGGCAAAATAGAACTTGAAAAAATTCACTGATAACCTCTTGAAAAAGATCCCCAAAAGAAAACTAGGAATGTTATAGCTAGGTTCTGGAGTTCCCAGATAAAGGAAAAAATATTACAAGCTTCCAAGAAGAAACAATTTGAATACTGTGGAAACACAATAAGGATAAGCCAGGATCTAGCAGGTTCTACATTAAGGGATCTAATGGCTTGGGATATGATATTCCAGAGATCAAGGGAGTTAGGATTAAAAACAAGAATCATCTACCCAGCGAAATTGAATATAATGTTCTTGGGTAAAAAATGGTCATTAAGTGATGTGGAGGACTTTCAAGCATTCTTGCTGAAAAAACCAGAAGTGAAAAGAAAATTTGACACTGAAATACAAGAAGCATGAGAAGGTAAACATGGAAAAGAAATCATAAATAATTTATCAAAGTTGAACTATTTACATGCCAACATGAAAAACTGTAACTTATGAAACTATTCTCAGTATGAGGATACATGAAGGGAATACAAATGTGTATACATACATACATACATATATGTGTATGTATATGTATGTATACATACACATATGTCTATATAGGAGGGCATATATATGTATGAATGTATGCATGTGTGCATGAATACATATCTGAATGTGTGTATATATGTTTACATAGAGGGGACAGGATCAATTGCATAGGAAGAGGTGATACTTTAAAGGGTGAAATTGTGAAGTGGGAGAGGAATAGATTGAGAGGAGACAGGGAGAGACAGAATGGGGTTAATCATCTCATATAGAAGAGGCTAGGGATTGCTATAACAATGGAAGGGTTGAACAGGAAGGCAAAAGGGAAAGCATCAACCTTACTCTAATTGAATTTGGCTTAGGGAAGGAATGACATAAACTTTAATCTGGGTATCACATCTCACAGGAGAGTAGGGTGGAGGGGGATGAGAGCAGTGATGATGGAGCAAAAGGAAGGGCAGGGTAGAGGGTTGCTAAAGCACACACTTATTCAAAGGGACAGGGACAGTGTAAAGAATAGAACAAGGGGAGGGCAGGATAGGAAGGAGGGACATATAATCAGTCCCTCACAATATGTCCATTGTGGAGATGTTTTGCGTAACAATACATGTACACCCTATATTGAATTGCTTCTATTTCCAGTGGGGGTGGGTAATGAGGGAGGAAGGGAAAGAATCTAGAATTTAAAGTTCCATAATTAAATGTTAAATATATATATATATATATATATATATGTATGTATGTATGTATATATTTATATATGTGTTTTATTATTATTATTATTATTAATTATTATTAACTATATGCAACTGGGAATTAAGATATACAGACACTGGGATAGGGAGGTCCATCTTGCCCTACTGGAAAGTCAGAGGGGTGATGAGTGATGATACAGGAGAATGTAGATTGGGGGAGGGGTTATACAGTGGGATGCATGTTCTGGGGTGGTGGGTGGGGGAAGGATGGGTAAAAAATTTGTAACTCAAAATTCCATGGAAATAACTGATGTAAGCAAAAATAATTTAATTTAATTAAAAAATAAATTTCTGGAAGACTAAGATGATTTTGAAAGATGCAGAAGAACATGACACCAAGTTGATAATATTTGCTGGATTATGGCAAAAACAAAGGGGTCCCAATGGAAAAAAGATAAGACTAGTTTTGCTTTTTTAAATAAAATCCACAGGTTCTCAAACAGGGTCATACTGTTCCCTTGGGGGAAGTAGGTTGAAGAGATCCAGGGAGAGGAAAGTAGCCTTGCGATAGAATTCTGGGGGGCAGAGTGTTAAATAAAAACAAAAGTTTACCTAACCTAGCTCCAAGGAGGCACAGAGAAAATTTTTTAAGGGTACAGTAGGCCAAATAAGTTTGGAAACCTATGGACTACACGAAAGTCCTTGACTGTGAATCACAACAAATTTTGGAAGGTCATCAGAAATGGAAGTACCATATAATATTGCTTATCTCCTCAGGAACCTGTTTGTGACTCAAGAAGCAACTGAATCAAACATGGAATGACTGACTGGTTTAAGATTTGGAAAGGAATATGACAAGGCTGTATATTTTCACCTTACTTATTTAACTTATATGCAGAGTCCATCATGCAAAATGCCTGGCTAGATGAATAAAAATCTGGAATCAAGGTTACTGGGAGAAACAGTAACAATCTCAGATATGTAGATGATACCACTCTGATGGCAGAAACTGAAGAGGAATTAAGAACATTTCTGATGAGGATGAAAGAGGAGAATAAAAAAACTGACTTGAATATTAACATTGAAAATATATATAGCATACCAACTTGTCCAATCACTTCTTGTCAAATAGATGGAGGAGAAATAGAAGTTGAGACAGATTTTATATTTTGAGGCTCAAATATCACTGCAGGTGACAATAGCCATGAAATTAAAAGACATTTGTTTCTTGAAAGGAACGTTATGGCAAATCTGGACAGCAAACTAAAAAGAAGAGACATCCGCTTCTTAACAAAAGTCTCTATGGTCAAAGCTATGGTTTTTCAGTAGTTGTAATAGTTGAACTATAAGGAAAACTTAGTGCCATAGACTTGATACTTTCAGATTGTAATGTTGAATAAGACTTTCTTAGAGTCCTTTGGACAGCAGAGATATCAAATAATTCTAAACGTAAATCTATTCAGGCTACTCATTAGAAGGTCAAATATTGAAGCTGAACCTCAAATAAACTTTTGATATATAGTGAAATGACAGAATTCATTGAAAAAAGATTCTGATGTTTGTTGAGATTGATGGCAAAAGAAAAAGAGTATGACAAAGAATGAGGTGAATAGATAGTGTCATGGAAACAATGAACATAAACTTCAACAGATATTGTGAGATAATGGAGGATAGAAAAGCCCACTGTACTATGGTCCATCGTGTCATGAAATATCAGACAACTGAAGAACAACAATAAAGCCAATAATCACCACCACCAAGAACAAAATATGCCTAATGAAGAATGATTTTTTTCTTTTATAGTTTATTTATTTCCCTATATATTTTGGTTATCAAACCTTTAATAGAGGTTGTCAATATTTTTCTACAAAATTTCCCCCTTCATATATCTTTATTTTGCAATCATAATTGCATTGATTTTTTTGTTCATTTTTTTCTCTGATCCTTTCTGTTCCTTGTTTGGTCAATCACTACTCCTTTACCCATTCTTCTTGCTACTGTTTTTTCTTATTATTTACAGTTCCTAGCACCATTCCTCCAACTTATTAGACATAGCAAATGTTCAATTTATTAAAAAAATTAAAAGACAGTCAAAGGAAATTAAACCATCACTATGGAAAGAATAGAATTTTGCTTCTGTGCAGTGGAGCTCTACAATGATTTTCCAAGCACTGGCCTTCTATACTACTTCCTTTTCTGACCAGACCACAAAACTTAGGTAGTTTATCTCTGAAACATATAAGAAAAAGTGATACATTTAGAACCAATCAGAGAGAAGGAGATAGATTGTCTTTTCTTAATAGAAAAAGTTCCTCTCCCTTCATTTTTTTCTGGCTTCCTTTTGGCCATTTTCAACTCACAATACCACATATAATCAGAATCAAATGTAACAATGATGTGTCCATACTGTGACTATCAACCATCTCTGTTCATGAGTAATTGAAACAGAAAACCAGCCAGCATTCAAGCTAGAGTACATTATTGTATCTGAGCTAGTCAAGGTTATCGACAGTTATTGGAATGATTCCTTCCATTTTTATTCCTTTTATTGAAGTATATTTAGTTTTATGACACCATCAGCAATATAGGCAAGTGGTAATAGGATATAGAATCTCTCCTCTACAGGTCACTAAATTTCATGCCAGACAGGATGCAGGTCTCTGTGATCACCCCAGAATCTTATTTATCTGACAGTTTCTCAACCACCTATATGAATATAATCACCACTCTCATTCTAGGCATTCGTGTCACAAAAATTTCTGGCAACACTGACACGGATTGGCAGACTTGTTTGCAGGCTCAGGAGAGGGGCCAAGAATAGGAGCAGAGGAACTTAATTATTATTCTGCCTGATGTTCTCCTTTGCATACAGAGAGGAGTGACAAATGCACTCACCTGTGCTTCAAGAGAACAAGAAAAATATTCCCCCATTCTCCTGAAACTCTTCAAAATCATCTTGCATTCATGTGCAACAGAAACTAATTTTCCTAGTTTGGTCTCTACAAAATTCAAATGCATAGAATTTTGAAAGAAATGAAACTATTTATTGATTAAGAGATCACAAGGGTGGTTAATTGATTATGACAAAAACTAGTCCTTCCACTACAGTGTCCCTTCTAGATGTTCTTCCTGATAGTGTATAGCTAATTTGTCAACACATGGCGGTTATATGTAATTCCCTCTTTGACACTGTTAGTTTCACTTAAGAGTTCTTAAAACAGCAAGTATACATTGTGCCTTGTTGTGTGCCATGTGGGATGCCTTGACAATGCTGCCTGCAGTGGGTAATACAGATGTTATACTGCTTACCTGCACACTGGGTGCTAGGTAACCCCAGTGCCATTTAATAAAATGTATGATAGTACAATATGCTCCACAGAATTGACTGTGGTTTGCAATCTTTTCCTCTCACCTTGGTGTGTTCCCTAAATTGGCAAGAATATGTGCAATTTCCAAAACTGCACATTACTTATAAGTAAACTGAAAGACATGGTAATTACGTAACTGGGAACATAAAACATGATAATTAAAACAGTGCTCTTATCTACCTTAGGAAAACATTTCTATGCATTAGGTTATTAATAGAGTTTAGTAGATGCAGGTTTCTTGGGATGTTTTTTTTTCTGATTGTAGAATCTTTACTTATTTTCAATTAAATTTTAATTATTTTTTTCAATATAGAAACATTTTTTCTTCTTTTGTCCAACCCCTGATACAAACACACTCACCAGAAAAAAGAGTAAGGAAAATGAAATAATAGTATATAACATATATATATATATATATATATATATATATATGCATATATATAAGCAAAATTAACACCCATATTGACCACATCCAAAAATGTATGTCTTGTTCAGAATATTTACAAGTTCATCATGTCACTGTCAGGAGGTGGGTAGCATTTTTCATGATCACTCCTATGGAATTATAGTTGATAATTAATTTGGTAAAAGTTCTTAAATATTTCAAAGTTTTTTGTTTTTACAATGATGTTTTTGCAGTATAAAATGTTTTGCTGGCCATTTTTCTTTCAATCCGTTATCCAATGCAGCATTTAAAGCAGTAAGAAGAAATGATCATAGAAATGGAAATGTCTTCTGCAAAGCCAACAGAATCAGCATCCAGGGGCAGCTCCAAAATAATCTGGCTATGTTATTATGATACATTTTAGTACAATTGGGCATAAAATGCACAGTGATATCCACTCCCACAAAAAACAAAACAAAACAACAACAAAAGAAAATAAAACATACCCCTAATTTAGCATTGCATTCTTGAGTTGTAGCTTTAAAGCTCATTCAGAATGACACTTTTCTTTTTTTGGATGTCATAGGATCAACACTGAAGCAGCACAGCAAAAAGGACCTGGGTTCTAATTCCAGCTTTGCAATTTACTTTCTGCTTTATTTAACAAACTTTGATCTTCAATTTATTCATGAAATTAGAAATTTAGAATAATCTAATTTAGAGAAACTTTGAGTAAATTGCTCCAAATTCCCTCCCAGCTCTAAATCTATAATCCCATGACCTTATGATTATCATCATCATTCACATTTATGTGAAGTCTTATGACTGGAAAAACGATTCCCTCTCAACAAGCTTTTGAAGTTGATTTATCTAGACATAATTTCCTTGGTCTTAAATGCTGCATGCATTTAAACTCTGAAACAAACTCTGTAAGCTAGACTTAGTAGCTTCCCCTGGAGGCTAAATGTCTTTTCCATGATCAAAGAAATAATATCAGTCATTGAAAGTATTTTAATCCAGGTCTAATAGTCCAAGCTTTCCTCACTGGCATTTCAGGTTTCATATTGGAATCAAATGAGGCTCTCATCTAACAGGAAACAACAATAGCAACAACTTTACTAAGTCATATCAAGGAAAAAATATGTTCAGCAAAGATACATCAGCAATGGTGCTTGTGGGTGGCTTGGTGGAGCAATGAATAGAGCACTGGCCCTGGAGTCAGGAGGATCTGAGTTCAAATCCAGCCTCAGGCACTTAACACACACACACACGTGCGCACGCACACACACACACACACACACAAACTTAGTCTCATGACCTTGGGCAAGTCACTTATCCCCAACTGCTCTCCAAAAAGCAAAAAAAAAAAAAAAGGTTAAAAAATGGTGTTGAAATAATTCTCTATTGGTCATCTTGGTGTGCCAATCAGAAAGCAGTCAGAGAGGCAGATGATTCTGGTACCCTTGTTTTTGTATGTTAGGGCATCAGTAAACCACAGCACCAAACCACTCTAAGAACATAGAGCAAACAAAGTATCAAGGAAAATTTTGAAGGGTGAAATGAAAATAATTGAACCTCTTCTCTATGGAAAAAAGATAGTAGAAAATGGTATTCAATCTAAGTACCCTAGGAAAATAATCTTACCCCCAAGATCTTTTGCCCTCCATCCACTATGGTATACTATACTAACTCTATGTGAAGCAGACAACATAGGTATTTTTCTTTCCTTTCTACAAATGAGAGGTATCCTCATCTAGTCGATGAACACTGGATTTTTGAGTCATTAAGACCTGAGACCAAATCTTGCCTTGACTACTTGACTCTGAGCTAATTACTTGTCCTCTCACTACTCTAGTCAACTCTCTTTAATAGAGAAATTACTTATTTGCATTCTTAATTTCCTCATATTGGTATTTCCTGTATCACTGAGATCTCAGGTACAGTCTTTCCTCTGAAACATTTTGAAATGATAAAATGATGCCTCTTAGTAGTTTTGTTGGGTCATGAAATACAAAACAGAGACCGAAACTAATCTCAGGTTCCCTAATTTTAGTACTCTTTCCAATACTATCTCTGCCTTAGCAAAATAACATGTTTTTTTTTCTAGACCTTACTTTGAAATCACCTAGTCTAACCTATTCATTTGAAGTCAAAAGCAGTTACTCAGCAATCATCTATTAATTATTTAGTTTGTGCCAGTGACTCTGGTAAGTAATCAGAATATAAAGCAAGCAAAATACAGTCCATGACCTCATGGAACTTACATTCTAATGGGAGAAGACCTCACATAAAGTGAAGATAAAAATGGAGCAGGGGAGAGAAATGCACCCAGAAAGGTGTGAGGGAATTTGTCAGAAAAGTTCAGAGTACAGTCAATCTGACAGAAAATGAAGAGATAGTTGGCCTTGATGATCTCCTTCAATGGAGATTCATACAAAAGCTATCCAGAGAAAATGACTGTGGTGTTAGAGGGTAATTTCTGGGCGTGATTTATAGGACTAAAGACATCTTCCAGGATTAAGAGCTCTCTGGGTCATGGAGGAGAAATACAGAGTACTACGTCCATGTGATAAAAATGGAAATATATGAAAGTACTTCTAGGTCATACAACTAGGTAGGGCAAAGCCTGACACCATGTGTAGGCTTCTAATGAAGAACTCTTTCCACTATACCAGGTCAAGTACAGTAGCAGTGTGTGTTAAAACCAATGCAATATTCTCAGAACCAGAAACAGAAACCAGACTATTAAAAAAATAACTCCTTAAGCCATTACTCTACAATATGGCCCAACTGCAGTCAAAGATGAGCACCAATAATTGGATTATGGTAAAGTCTTACACAGGCATTGAAAAAACTCAAATAACTTGCTAAGGTATAATCTGGATATTTTGTTGTCATTTTAATGATCAGTCATGCAGAAATCCAGTAATTTAATAAATGATTGGTAATAACTGTGACAGAAATAATTGACTCAAATATGCCCCAATAATATCTAGTAAATCTTAGGAATGTTGTATAGACACAACCTATCTTTAATATAGTGTCCTCCTTCAAAAATGAGCTGAAGTACTATATGTAATGAAAAGGAAGAACAAGTTTCACACTTCTGTGTGCTTGTCCTCACATGTAAAAGGCACTGTGCTAAGCAGTAGGAATACTACTCCTACTACAACTACTACTGCTGCTGCTGCTGCTTCTGTTGCTACTGATATTAATATTACTACTACTACTACAAAGTATTCTTTATTTAATTCTTACCTTGACACATACCCTACTTGATCCTCACAGCAACACTTTGCAGGAAAAGTTTCCTTCAAAAGTTGAAATTACAAATGAATATTGAAGGAAGCCAAGAAAAGGAAAAGGTGAGAAGGGAGAAAATTCTAAGCCTGGGAAACAATTAGTGAAAATACATGAAGTTAGGAGAATTTTTGAGAAACAGCAAAGAGATTAGGATTATTAGATCTTGAGTAAGTTCATAGGGTAGTAAAATATGAGAAGACTAGAAAGGTGGGAAAGGACTCAATTATATATGGCTTTAAGTGCCAAACAGGATTTTCTTAGAAGTAATTGGAAGCCATTGGATTTTGCTGAATTGCAGGGATGGTTGTCATTGTCAGAGCTGTATTTCCAGAAGATCATGTTGATATATGAGCAGAGGATGGATAAGAGTAGAAATAGACTTGTGGCGAGAAAACAACTGTGGGTTTTGCTATGGTCCAGTCATGATCTGATGAGGGCCTGGCCCATTGTGGTGGCCATGCCAACAGAGAGAATCAAGCATATACAAGAAATATTCAGAAGAAAAAAAAAACATGACTTGGCAAAAGATTGCAAAAATATGTTAATCTTGACTTCTAGGTTGTGAGCCTGAGTTACTGGGAGGATGATAGTGTCCTTGAAAGTAACAGGGGATTCATAAGAAGTGGGTAATTTTGGGCAAAGATAGTGAGTTCAGTTTTTGGCATATTGATTTTAAGACGTCTATTAAACTACACTTTCAGATATCTAATAGATAAGAATCAAATGAGTTGAGGAAAGAGATTGGCCTGGATAAATATATCTGAAAATAATCTGCATAGAAATATCAGTTAAGCAATTGCTATATAGTTCCCAAAATAAGGATCATTGTAAGATTTTTTTAATGCACAGTAGTGAACAGAATCTCATAAGGAAGCACAGACAAGTGGGAGAGTTCTAAAAATAACATAGAGTTTGGTATATGCCTTTTTAAAGGAAGTGGTATACAATTCATTTTCATAGTTTTACATAAAATCTTTTCTTGTCTTGTGGCTTCTGTATGAAAATATTACCTTTTTAGTACTTAAGTTCAGAACAAGCACACCCCCCTGATAATAATATATTCAAGGCACTATCCAGACTTGCACACACACACACACACGCACACACACACGCACGCATGCACATGCACATGCACACATGCACACCCACACACCCATACACACTTAGCCCTTGCCTCCAAGAGCTTATTTTCTATTGGAAGGATACATCATGTATGCAGAAAAGTAAATACAATGTATTAGAGAATTAATACGAACTGATTTCATGAGGTGGAAGATACTGTCAGCTAAGGAAATAAGGATTAAAAAAATGCTGGCACCTGAGCGGTGTTTTGAAGAAATTAGTGACGTCTATTCTCATCCCTACTAAACTTTTATGAAACTAATTTACATATTCAGTAAGTGTTCTCACAAGGAAGGTAAAAAAGAAACTATAAGAGTAGCTAGCACATATATAGTGCTTTAAAATTTTCAAAATGTTCTTCACGTATTAAATCATTTTGTCTGAGACCAACATTGAGTCAGACCTTGAAAAGTTATGTGGCCCTTATAATACAAGTAATCCCATGGACTGGTGGAAGAGGTAATTGAATTTATATCTTTCCCTGTCCCCTAATCCCATGGTGATTAAGGGAAGAGGAGATAAATGTATATATGTTGATTGAAAAAAATTATTTCCTTACGTGCATAAATTTGGTACTTCTATACCTGCAGAAAAACAGTAAGGAGCAATAGGTAGGAAAAATACTAATAATTCACACGTAAATAGCACATTAAACTAGAAAGGAAACTGCAAAAATCTCTTCGAGACAGGCAGCTAAGTTAGTATTATCCACATTTAGAGATGACAAATACAAAACAGAGTCATACAGGTTAAGTAATTGCTATCATTAAACAGTTAATGAGTGAGGCAAGATTCAAACACAACTCTCCTTTTTCCAAGTTCAGTATTCCATAGACTGCAGTAAAGCCTAAGGAGAATAAGTAGGATAGAAAAAATCATAGTTGGAAGAAATAACTTGCTATTCTGCATACTAGGAGTACCTGAAGCAAGTCAGGAACTGGGGGTGGGGGCAGAGGGAGGCTGGGGAAACAACTTTTGGAAATTATAGCAGTAGTGGCATTGAAAAAAATCAGAGGCAAGATTGGAAGCTAAAGGACCATAAAGAATGGAGCCAAGTGCTGAGCAGTGAACAGAAAGTGGAAGAGTCCTGGACAAATGATGGGTTTTTGTACATTTTGTTTTTAAAATTTCTATAATACGTCTGGATCCAGATGTCTGATAGGTCATCAGAGACCGAGATAAAATTCCCTTGTATGGTATAAAGGAAAGCTAATGCAACTGGTCCTCAAACTAGTACACTCAGTCCACTGTGACTAAATGCTATTGTGCTTTTTTGTGAAGTTGTAAATGACAGAGAACATACTTAGGCTGTTTTGAGCAAGGAGAAATACCTCTAACATTTCCTCCCTTATATGCATTGCAACAATGTTGTTTCAGGAACATTCCTTATTGTTCTCAATAGCTTTTAGGAAGGAAGTAAACACACCTATAAAAATATTTTGTTTGCTTAGATTTGTTTTGTTATGTTGCCTTTGTTATTTTATTGCCAGATTCTGGTATTCTCTGAAAAACTATCTGGGTGGAGTCATATGTCAGTGTAAAAGATAATTTTGAAGCACTCAGAATATGAACTAGTGTCTATATATGAATCCTGAATTATTTACATATAATTTTTCAATTGTGAGTTAAGTGCACACATTTATGTATTTCTATGTACACATATGCATATGTGTGTATGCATGTATATGTGAATGGGAAAACTTTGCTTTGCTGGCTGAAAGCTCAAGGCTCAAAGACTCAAGGCTCAATCAATAACATGGAAGACCCAAATTCCTTTTTCTTAGGAAAAGTGGCAAAGAAGGACAAACAGAAAAGGAAAATAATGTGATGTTTGTAATAATAAGGCAATGAATACTTTTCTGATTAGATATAAACAGTTAAACAATTTTGGTACCAAACCACTCTTAAGTCCTGAAACAAAGGAAGGTTATATCAAAGTTTTCTGACATTTGAAGTGTACCGAAAAGCTAAAGCATCTTCCATATAGAAGATTAAGTTAAACCAGAGTTAAATTAAGCAAATTAATAACAACTGACAATTCCTCAAAGTGTAACTTCTGTGTTGCTAGATATTTGCTTAATTATCTAGAAATTGGGATCATATTAATTAAAACAAATCGCTATTTTAAGTGTATTGTTTATTTGGTTGAACCATATGTAATTCTTGATGTTCTATAATCCAAAGCTTGGGAAAACTTAACAAGTTTATAAACTCAGTCATAACCCACGGCTTTAATTTTCAGTTGGTTATTTGAATTACAGACTTATAGGCTGGAGGAGGAAGAAAGCACAAGACATGCTCTTGGCCGTGCAAATCCAGTCACACAAAGTGATAGAAAATGCCACACTTTGTTTTAATGAAGATATTAGAAATTCAAAGCTAATATTATGCAGAGAGGAAGAAAGGGAGGCGAGGGGTTGTGAGGAGTTGGAGATAGATTTTCATTCTATTATAACTGTAGAAATCATGGAAAGACAAGCCTTCTCTGAAATTTCCTTTAGCTTATTTCTCAAATGATGTTAAATTAAGGTAGGAAACAAACAAAACAAGAAGAAAATTATAGCCCCGTGAACAACCATTTTATTGGTTTCTAAAGAATTCTTTCAGAGAAAGCTTGTGGTTACATTTGGAAGCAGTTAACAGTGAAAGCTATAATTTTCCATTTTCTTTTCTTTGTTATTGTATCTACGGGGCATTTTATTGTTATTCCAATGTGATAATATTGTAATGTGTCGGAGGTAGTTGTATTCACACAGTTCTATGTATGCCGTTCCTAATGACATCTCACAAAATGTGTCACCATCATTCTTCAACAGGCTTTGTCATATATGTCACACAAAACACTCAGTCTTTCTCTATTGAAAATGGTATTGAATTTAAATCTATTTTATTTCTTGAGGTAAAAATGTTTTAAATACTTAAATCTCTATAACATTCAAGGTGGGAACATCATTATTCAACCAAACTTGAATGTGTATACCCCTAAAATTCGGATTCTTAAATGTATGCCTAATGCTTCACTGTGATATTGGAATGATGACTACAAAGTTGTTTTGATTTATACTTTCCTTAGATTGATGCTTAACTTAAGTAAAGCATCTACAATCTAGAGTATCATACGCTTCTCTGGATCTCTGACAGCATGTATAACAAGGCTGTTTGTTTTCAGGTGCTAAGGAAATACTAACTGAACTGGATACGTTTAGTGAGACCTTAGTGGTATCTTCTTTATAATTGAGGTGTTTATGTGTTGTTGTTTTTAATTACTTCAAAGTTTCTAACACAGTGGAGTTAAAATGATATTAGATTTTACGTCAGAAGATCTGGATTCATATCCAAACTGTACAATTCACTACCTAAGTGACATTCAGCAATCAAATTCCCTTCCCTGGGACTCAGTATCCAAAAATGAAGGAACTAGAATAAATATATGAATATGGAGAGATTAAACAAACTCAAGCAGAAGAACAATATACATAGTAACTAAAATATAAATTAAAAAGACACTAAAAGTTAGTTAAATTATAATTGTTTCACCTACTCTCCAGAAACTTTCTCACTCTGAAGATAATGCCATCTTATTTCTCCCTCGTGTGATTTTTGAGTTCCTGGCCTAGAGTATTTCATTAAGAGATTGGTTCAATCCTAGACTCTCTCTACTTTTTTTCTTTCTACTCACCAGGAACATTATCTTCACTCATCAAGAGTCCTTGAGAATGTTCTAATCTTTTAGAATGTAAGTCCCTTGAGGGTAGGGAATGTCAACAGCACTTAGCCCAATGTCTGGAACATGTGATCTTAAAAATTTTCTATCTACGTAATCATCTATCTTTCTACCATTAATATAAATGACCAGTCTTAAACCTGCAAAACAGATGATTGAACAGAATCTCTTCCTCTTAGTAGACACATAGATTATAAATGTGGAATGCTATACCCACTATTATTTGTTTGACCAGTTTTGTTAAACCATCTATCATTGTTACAAGAAACGTTCCATCATTTTTTTGGGGGGGGAGAGTATCAGCAATGCAGTATTCACAATGCCTACAGTGACTATAAGTATGCTGATAAGATTATTAATCACAAAATATAACAGGCTCTCTACATGAGAAATATAGCCAGAGCACTTATTCAAATACTAGAAACCTGAGCCCCAAAACCAGAAAGTCAAAACCAACACAGTAGTTACGAAGTTGGCACATGTAGTTAAAGTAGTTAATACCCACATTCTCAAGCCTTCAAAACAGAACAGGATACCTCAGGCAAAGATCCTCCTCTCCTCACTCACAACTGCTCAGCATCCAGGCAGCTTGCTCCCAGCAGCTCCGGCCCCTGCAGTTTCAATCCCTGGAAGTCCTTAGCAGAGATTCTGGTAGGCTTAAAGAAAAGGACTTAATGCTGCTGCCACTGTCACTGATGCAGCTGCTGCTGCCACTGCTTCCAGTCACCAGCACAGACGGCAGCTTGTTTCTACTTTCTCCACCCCTTCCTGCTACATCAGCAAGTTCAAGGGGCATGGAAAATTTCAAGTCCAAGTATCATTACATGGGTGAGGGAGAAGAGGAATTTATGTGAAAATTATTTTCATATAGCCCTGGAGTCAGGTGGACCTGACATAAAATATGGCCTCAGACATTTACTAGCTGTGTGACCCTGAGAAAATTATAATCCCCTTTGCCTCAAAAAAGAAAAAAAGTTTTAAAAAGTGAGGCATCAATAAAACTTGAATTCATACGGGAGCTAAAATAAGTAGATTCTATCTATATCTAGCCCATTCCATATGAGGCCTAAATCTTGGAACTGAGACTAGAAACTCTGTTAAGTATTGAATAGTTTTAGGAAACATGTAGGCTGCATTCTTTCCCTTACTAACACCTGTCATCATTCCAACACAGTAAATTTGATACAAAAAAAAAACATTAAGTTTCTTGACTTCCTGGAACTGAAAAAGGAGAAAACTGAAAGGAACAAACATTTATACAGCATCTAATATGTATGAGTATCTGGGCTACTCTTTCTAAACATTTTCTTATTAAATACTCACAAAAAAAACTTGTAAGAAAGTAGAAAGGAAGAAAACAATAAATTCAATTTGTTTAATCCTATTAATCCGTCTGATCATAAACTTTTAATTTTGCAGCAATTGTTCCCTGGGGATTGAAAACCTACAATACAATTGAATACAGTACAATACAACACAACACAACACAACACAATACAAGACAATATTTTTAAAAAGCACCATATGCATGTTGTTAAGATTTGAAACAAAAATTATTTTAAGCTAGAATCAGGGGTCCAAAAATCATTAAAGATGTTCTATATGGGGGTGGAGCCAAGATGGCGGCAAAGAAGCAGCCAGGTCTCGCAGCTTCCACACAGCCACCCTATACACCCATAAAATATGACTCTGGACAAATTCTAGGGCTCTTAAAATCACAAAAATACAGAAACCACATCTCTCGCAGAAGGCAGCTTGGAATCACCGCAGCACACAAGGAGCCGAGGCCAGTCCAGCCTGAAACTAAAATGTGGCCAGGCCCCAGGGCAGCCAGGAGGAGCCGAGACAAGCCACAACCAGTCTACAAGAGAGAAGATCTACAAAGCCTCCAGCAACTCCAAATCTAGCAAGGTGTGAAAAATAGGGATTTGAGAAAGGCAGCATGGCAGGAGAGGCTCATCTCGCAGGACTGCAGGCCAGGAGACGTAACCAGCCCAGCCTGAAACAGCCATGAGGCCAGGCTCCCGGGTGGTCAGGAGGAGCTGAGCCCCCCCAAGCCACAGCTTGAGTCTACTTCAGAGAAGATCTACTGCACCTCCAGCAATCTTCACATCTATTAAACCAGGATTAGAGGTCAGTGAAAGTGAGTGAAGCTTTCAAGCTAAATTTGGGGTAGGAAAAGCAGTTCACCCAATCTACCCCCAGGGCAAGGAAGCAGCGGGCGAAGGGCAGGAACTGCTGTAACAGGCAGCTGCCCCCACTGGGCTACTTCAAAGCCCCTGACCTGTGGACCCTG
>CM053600.1:47495462-47525494 GCA_028646575.1 Pseudocheirus occidentalis | reverse complement strand
AGAACAAGGAGGGAGGTATAGGAAGGAGGGACATATGATCACTGTCACAATACTTCCACTATTAAGATGTCTTGTATAATTACACATCTGTAGCCTGTATTGAATTGCTTGTCCTTTCAGTGGGGGTGGGTGACAAGGAAGGAACCAAAAGAATCTAGAATTTAAAGCTTTGCAATACATGCAACTAACAATTAAGATATAGTGTGGCTAGGGTAGAGAGACCCTCCCAGCCCTACCAGAAAGTTAGGGAGCAGATCAGGGGAGGGGCTTTACAGTGGGATTGCTGTTTTAGGGTTTGGGTAGGGGAAAGACGGGGAGAAAATTTTGTAATTCAAAAATTTCATGAAAATGAATGATGTAAGCAAGAAAACAAATAAAAATTTTATTAAAAAAGAAAATAAAATAAAACAGGAAAAGGTTCTTTATGTACAAATAGTTGTAACATCTTTCTTGGGGTGGCAAAGAATTGAAAATTGTGGAGATGGTCATAAATTAGGTAATGGTAACAGTTGTGATATGTGATTATAATGGAATATTATTGTACAATATGAAATCATGATCAGGATGCTCTCAGAAAAACCTGCAAAGGCTTTCATAGAGTGATGAATAGATAAATGTATTGTGCATGAAGTAACAGCAATATTGCAATATAATAAGCTGTAACAAATTATCTGTTCTCGGCAATACAATGGTCAAAGATAATTCTGAAGGACTTATGATGAAAAATGCTATACATTCCCAGAGGAAAAAAATAACCTGGTGGTGTCTGAACATGGATCAAAATATACGTTTTTAACTTTATTTTTCTTTAACTTGTTTTGTTTGTTTTCTTTCACAGCATGACTATTATATATGTGTTTTCCATGACTAGTCATGCATAACCTGTATCAAATTGCTTACATTCCAATGACAGCATTTAGAGAAGGTGGAAGGAAGAGAATTTGGAAATCAAAGTTTTAAAAACAAATGTTAAAAATGTTTTCACATATAAATGAGGTAAAAATAAAATACTAAATAAGATATAAAAAAACAAAAATAACAAAATCAACAACAAATAAGCCCAGATTCCTTGGAACATGTTTACCCATGAATTGTAGGGAAGAAAAAAGCTAACACTTGGCCTATATGAAATTTAAATGTCTTCAATATAGTGAAAGCATATTTATTCAATTGTTTCTTAGTTGTTTGTTTATTATGAAAAAAAATCATGAAAAAAAATCCCAAGAGTGTTTGATTTTTGCTATTGTATCCCACAGCATCTGGCATAATGCTTTTGACATAGATAGTAAATAAATGTTTCTTTAGTTGTTTAATTCAATATAAGGCTATGCAACTAGCAGAGCATCAGTTTGAACCAGTCCAACATAGATAGAACATTGTTGATCATAGGATCAGTGATACACAATATATAATTTGTCAAAGAGCTACTCTAGCCATTTCAGATCTCAATCACTAGATTTTCTGCTGAGGGAAAGGTTTTTCATGCACAGTAATTTTCAAAAGCCTTCTATAAAGTTTTATAAAGATTAGATATATTTTCATGAAAGGAGGACTCACATTATTGAAATCACAGGTAATGAGAACAGTAAGGTATTCGCTGCAGGAACTGTTAGTGTAATAATACTTACTCTGAAGCTCAGGAGACAGATGGGGAGATATTGGGTGACTTAACAATCACCTAACACCTAGCAAGCATGGAAGCTGGATTCTAATGTATCTCTATCTGAATTAAAATCCAAACTGATGATCCTTACAATATACCTTGCCATCTCAAAGGAAATGTAAGGGATATAAAGAGTATCATAGCAGCAGTGTAATTTTAATGTTTTTTTTAAATTAACTTGTTTACTTTTCATTTACAGGATTCAATGTCATAATCCCTTGAATTTCAAATTTTCTCTCTCCCTTATCCACACCCCCCAATGTAGCATGCAATAAAGTATAGGATCTGCTAATATTTTCACATTAGACATTAGTCAGGTTGTAAAGGATTGTAACCCATGGAATGAACAATTGGAAAGAGCAAACAAAACCAAACAAGAAAAAGAAAGAGAGGAGTTACTTTGCTTCAGTCTGCAGTCAAACTCTGTTCTAGTTTCTAGTTCTTTCTCTGAATGTAGGCATCTCCTTCCATCATGAGTCTTTTGGAATTGTCTTATAACCTTGCATTGCTGAGAAGAATCTAGTCTATCAAAGTTGGTTGTCGCACATATGTTGTCTGTAACTGTGTACAAATTTCTCCTAGATCTGCTCTTCTCACTCAACATCAGTTTGTATAAGTCTCTCCAGGTAAATATGAAGTCTGTCTGCTCCTCATTTTTAAAGCACAATAGTATACCATTTTGTTCATATACCACAACATGTTTAGCCATTCCCCAATTGATGGGCATCCACTTGATTTCCAATTCTTTGCCAGCACAAAAAGGGCTGCTATAAATATTTTTATACGTATGGGCCCTCTTCCCACTTATATTATTGGGATACAACCCTAGCAGTGGTATTGCTGTGTCAAAGGGTATGGACTTATTTATAGCACTTTGGGCATAGTTCCAGATTGCTCTACACAATAGTTGGATCAGTGCACAACTCCAACAATGCATTAGTATTCCAATTTTTCCACATCCCCTCCAGCATTTATCATTTTCCTCTTTTGTTATTTTAGCCAATCTGATTGGGGAGATGTGGTGCCTCAGAATTTTTTGATTTGCATTTCTCTAGTCAATAGTGATTTAGAACATTTTTTCATATGATTATAGATATGTCTAATTTCTACCTCTGAAAACTTCCTTTTCATATTCTTTGACTATTTATCAGTTGGGGAATGACTTGTATTCTTATGGATTTGAATCAATTCTCTGTATATTTTAGAAGTGAGACCTTTATCAGAGACACTGGTTGTAAAAACTTCTTGCCCAATTTTCTACTTCCCTTTCAATCTAGGTTACTTTGGCTTTGTTTGTACAGAAACTTCAATTCTATGTAATCAAAACTACCAATTTTGCATTTTATAATGCTCTCTAACTCGTTTGGTCATAAAATCTTCCCTTCTTCATAAATCTGACAGGTATACTATTTGTTGCTTTCACATATTGCTTACAATATGAGCCTTTACACTAAACTATGTGCCCATTTGGACTTGATTTTGTTATATGGTGTTAGATCTTGATCTATGCCCAGTTTCTGTGATACTATATTCCAGTTTTCCTAGCCTTTTTTGTCTCATACTGAGTTTTTATCTCAAAAAAGGAGTCTGTGGCTTTAAAAAAAAGTAGATTACTAGAGTCATTGACTGCTGAGTCTCATGTGCTCAATCTGTTCCATCAATCCACTACTCTAATCCTCAGCTAGTACAAAGTAGTTATGATGACTACTGCTTTATAATACAGATTAAAATCTGGAATGGCAAGCCATCTACCCTAGAATTTCTTTTCAATAATTCCCATGATAGGTTGGGTCATTTGTACTTCCAAACGAATTTTGTTACTATTTTTCTAGCTCTATACAGTATTTTTAGTAGATTGATGGGTATAGCAATATATATATATATATAATTTAGTTTATTTAAAATTGTCATTTTTATTATATTAGTTTGACCCAGGCATGAGCAACTGATGTTTTGTTTTGTTTTTCCCCAATTAGTTAGTTCTGACTTTATTTGTGTGAAAAATGTTTTGTAGTTGTGTTTGTATAGGACCTGGGTTTATTTTTGCAGGTAGATTCTCAAATATTTTATACTATCTATGGTAATGTTAAATAGGATTTCTCTTTCTATCTCTTACTGTTTGATTTCATTAGAAATATATAGAAATGCTAAAGATTTATGTAGGTTTACTATATATCCTGCAGCATCTCCAATTTTTTATTGTCTCAAGTAGTTTCTTTATTTGATTCTCTAGGATTCTTGAAGTATATCACCATATCAAAATCATTCTTACACTCCTCCATGGCCTATGGTCAGTTCATATTTTTCTTGTAGGCTTTTGATGCTGGAGTTCTGACTTCACTGTCTTCCTCCTGTTCCATGTTTTGATCCTTTTGTTCCCAAAAAAGGATTCTATGATCTGTTTCTGCTTCTTTGTATTACTCATATTGCCAGTCAATTACTTGACATTTGAGCTCTTTGCCACAGTAGAACTATGCTTCCAGAATTGAAAGAGCTTTGTCCCAAATCACTGGGGTTTTTGCAGCTGCTTGAGGTATTAGGTGAGCACCCATCCATGGCCCCCACAAGCTCTGGCTCACTGGCCATGCACCCCAGGACCACCACCGAAAACCACAAGTGACATGCTCTGAATCGTTCCTTTGTCCCCCTACATCTACAGTCCAGGATCTCCTGATACAGCCACTTGGGGGAGGCTGCAAAGACATAGTGTCTCTGCTCCTTCTCTCCCTGGGGGGAGGGGCCAGATGACTTTCTTCTGTCTCCTCCCTGTTCCAATAGAGTTCCACACTGACCTTTTACTTTGGCGTTTATGGGTTGAGAAGTCTGGAAACTGCCACACTTGCTGGTAATTCACTCTCCTAAAGCCTCCTCTGGCTGCAGCTTGGTGGGGCCATCCTGGGACTGGAACCATGTGGTTCACACAGGACTCTGGGAGGCTCCCAGGTCTGTGTGATGTACACTTCCTATTGGCCTGCCAGGGTGCATTTAGTGGGAGATTTGTTTCTCTCTTTCACTTTGTGGGTCCTGTAGCTCTAACTGTTTTTAGATTCATTTTTACATGTATTGGAAGTGATTGGAGCAGGAGCTCACTCGAAGTTTGTGCTTCTACACTGCCATCTTGGCTTCACCCCCCCTGTATTTGTTTCTTTTAAATAAATAAGAGAAAATGCTTAAGCCCTCAAATTAATGAAGGTATAAAGTAAATAAATGCAGTCATTGAACACTTACTATGTACCTGTCTATGGAATAAGTGCTGCAGATATAAAGGGATGCAGGTACATAAATGAAGTGAGCCTTTGCCTTTAAGTAGTTGACATTTGTGGAGATAACACATACAGTGATGAGAGGGAGAGAAAGATATTTTGGTCACAAGAATAGTGATTGAATCACCTTTCCCAGATAAAATGGTAGTATTACTTTCTTTACAATTCCTACAACCAAAATTGGAATGTGTTGGGGGTAGTATAGGAGTTATGTGGGCATTTGGTAGTTCTAAAAATGACAAGTTAAATGAACAGGGTTGAGTGCGGGACTGTTGGAATAGTAGGGTTTCACCAATAAAGATGATCAGGACATAGAAAAAGAGTTTTCAAGTTCCTCCTGTTCATGGTCTCTGAAATTCCCAGTATCTTGCTTATCTACAGTGTAATAAGGACAAAATAATCATCTTGAGGCATAAGTACCTGTTCTTGTCACAACTTCTACCTAAAAAAATCCTCAATGAATCTTTATTGCTTCTAAAGAATAGACAAATGTCATTCTCTCTGTGTGTTTTATATTCCAAAAAACTGACTGTTTTCCCTTATTTCCTACCATATGCATCAGTCTGGATTTTATAATATTTGATCTTATTCTCTAATTGTGTAATGTATAAGTCAAGTACAATAAGTAACTAGATTCTGAATTCCTTGTGAAATACTTTTAATTTTACTTCCTTTGTATTTTCTCCATTTGTCTTGGAACTTGGATTTTTGTGGGCATTTATAGAAATAGATTTATAGGTGGAAAGGGACTTAGAAATCATAATTTTACATATGAAGAAATGGGGACCAGAGAGAGGTAAAATGATGTGTCCAAGGCTGCATAAAGAACCAGTAGTAAAGCTAGGATCCAATCATGTCTTCAGATTAAAGATATAGCACTCTTTCTACTGTATGAAAAAATTTCTCCAATGATACATCTGTAATAAAAATTTTCAAAACCGATATTGTAGTTTGAGAATATTTGTACTCTTTCTACTGTATGAAAAATTGCTCCAATGATAGGTTTGTAATAAAAACTTTTGGAACTGATACTGTAGTTTGAGAATATTTTTAAATAGACAACAGATTTGAGGAATGCTCAATTTTAGCAAATAGGCAATTTTACTTTAGAGAATTATTCATTTCATAGCAGCATACTCAGAGAGTAAATCTGTAATGTATGTTTGTTAAATTGTATTGAGAGTACATTACAAGAGTTTAAGCTGTGTAGGGACTCAGTATTAACCTATGGAAAACATGGGAAGCAAATATTTACATCCATGGACCATATTCTTCTACTGATATTTTCCAGGTTCCCTAAACTACATAAGGCAAAGAAACACTGTGTTTCATTTTGACCTTTTGCAAATTTTTCTTTCATTATTGTCATCCATTAAAATTAATCTCAAATTGGACAGAACAAAATCTGACTCCTAAACTGCAACACTGTGGTGGGCAGAAACAAGAACCATGGCTTTGGACAGGATCTGGGTCCAAATATTATCACTCATCAGCCATGTAATTTTGAAGAAATTTGTTCAATTCTTCAAGCCACATTTTCTTGTTTATAAAATCGGGATGAGTAAACTCATACTACTGTCTCTGAGATGGGAGTTTGGGGTTGAGGATAAACATTTAGACTTTGAGAATCACAGAACTTTAGAGCAAAAGGGCAATGCAGAGATAATCTAGAGCAATATCCCTACCCTTCACCTCCTCACTTTACATTTCTTTATAGGAATCTCATACAATACCATCAGACATAGATTTCTCATGATATCTGATTCCCTGAGTTTCAATATACAGATATTTATGTACCATGTTTGTTGTAGGGAGATTCTGCAAAAAAGGGGGTGGGATACAAGTGAGGAAATTAAGCTCAAACATGGATTTGTAACAAGAATTATTTTACTCTAATCAGCTATACATATGGAATAGGTGGTTGGGAACAGTCACTGATGCAAATTAGTTTGAGACATCTGGACACTTTCTCCAGCAAAAATGTCTGTGCTTATGCATGCATCTGTGGTAGTGGGAAATTGAAGAATATTGTGATGTTTTTCTCTGAAAACATGGAGAAAGCCACAAATGATAGGTGCTTACTGGGTTTAGCAGTCATTTCCAGTCCAGATACAAAATCTAGCCTGAAGCAATGCTTCAGGCAAGCATATTTTTTCATGGTTGCATTTCAAGCATGACTCTGAGGTGCTGCAGATGGTTGGAAGCCAATAAGAAAGCTACCAATGGAAAATTTAAGTGATGAATGATAAAATGTAAAAAAAAAATAGTTCATACTGAGAGCACTTAAAAACCATTTAAGGATGACAGAGGAAGGTAAAGAAAATGGAGATAAAATGATTCCCAGTGATATGCATGAATAGAATGTAAGCATTATAAAGACAGCCTTCCAAAAGCAGTTTTTTTGAGAGCTCTTATTGTTCATCACTTGTTGACTATTAATTATTTGGAATGATGGCATTTTTTATTTCAAAAACATATAGAATTTTTCAAACAATTGAGAATTAGAGACAAAACTGAAATGATCTCAGAAGAATCAAATTTATAGTTGGTCTAAATTATCCTTAGGTTAAAAACATAACATATCTTTGGCAAGTTATCCATGATAATTTTTTTGTTAGATATAATATGAAAAAAATATTACTAAAACATGTATTACTAAATGGAGAAAGAGTTGGTTCATTAGTGAGAAGGATGACAAGATGGACAATTTAAGGGTTAGTGTAAAGCATCCCAAGGGAGGTAAGCATCATGACAAGTAAAGGCTCTATGAAGCATATATAGTAGGATGTACAAAAGGAAAAGGATGAGAATAATACAAAATACTATGGGAAAGATGGTTAGTGATCTGTAGTATAGAAAGGACAGATCTTTCCACATATTAGACAATTAATAAATGACTACCTTACACACTGAGAAGGCTGAGGACTTATCAAAATTCCAAATATCAAAGAAGATTAGAAGTGACTAATTTGTTCTTTAATCAAAATGCAATTCAATGTAGATCCAAGATGGCAGAATAGAGAAGCATTCAGCCAAGTTCTCCCCAATATCCCTCCAGATAACCCTAAAAATTCTTCAAATAAAATTATGAAGTGGCAAACAAAAGGTTGAGTGATTCATTTTTTTCAACCCAAGACAACTGAGGAGGCCGACAGGAAAGGAATATCTCTCCAGGACAGTGATCAGGACAACACACTGCAAATTTTTCTGGGGCACCAGCAGCAGACACTGGAGGTGGATACATTGCCAGCAGCACCAGCTTTGGGAGCTCTCAGTCCACAGATGTTGTTTGAAAAACCCAACAACCCAAACTTTTATAGTATGAACTCATTATTTGAGAAAAATCACTGACAAATCTGGAAAAGCATTTGGCAGAGACTAAGTATGGACAAACATCTTATATCATATACCAAGATAATGTCAAAATGGATACATGATCGAAATGCAGAGGATCATATAACAAAATGAGGAGAGAATGGGATACTTTACCTTTCAGATTCATGAATGACATGAACTTATTATCAAACAAGAGACAGAAATATAATGCAATATAAAATGGATAATTTTGATATATTAAATGTAAAAGTTTTCCCAAACAAAACCAATGCAGTCAATATTATAAGGAAAGCAGGAAAGTGGAAAGGGGGTGCATTTTACAATAAATGGCTCTGACAAGGACCTCATTTCTCAAATATGTAGAGAACAAAGAATTATTCTCTATTATTGTTGCATTTTCCTTCTTTATATCCTAATTGATAGGTTCCATAGAAAATCAACCTTTCATGATGGAGAATATAAATCATTCCCCAATAAATAAATGGCTAAAAGATATGAACAACTTTCAGAATAAATGAAAACTATCCATAGTCATGTGAAAATGCTTTAAATTACTGATGACTTATTAGTTGTTTGTTGTTGTTCAGTAATTTTAGTTATGCCCAACTCTTTGTGACCATACTTGGGGTTTTTCTGTTAAGAAATGCTGGACTACTTGACATTTCCTTCTTAATCTCAATTTACAGAGACAAACAGAGTTAATTGATTTGACCAGAGTAACACAGGTAGTAAGTGTGTAAGCAGAGATTTTAACTCAAGAAGCTGAGGCTTTCTGACTGCGGGACCAGCACTCTATCTAATGTACTCTTCATGAAGTTGTGAACTGATATAACATTCCAGAAAAGCATTTGTGCCTGTGCCAAAATACTGTTCATACTCTTTGACTCAGCAATACCGGTCTGTATCCCAAAGAGATCAAAGAAAAATAAAAGATTGCATTTGTAAAAAATAATATTAATGATGATATTTAAAGCAGGTCTTTTATGTTGGAAACATTCTAAATGGAAGGGATGCACAGTTTGGGAAAAGGATGAACAAGTTGTGATATATGATTATGATAGAATACTATTATGCTGTATGAAATAATGAAAAGTCTGGTTTAAGAAAAAATGTGTGAAAACGTACACATATTGGTGCAAAGTGAAATTAACAACACCAGAGGAACACTGTACAATGTAACAGCAGTATGGTTTGATGATCAGCTCTGAAAGAGAGCCATTTTCAGAAATAGACTTTTCCAAGAAAATTCAAAAGAATACATAATGAAAAATACTACGTATCTCCAGACAAAGAACTGATGGAGTCATAATGTAAATGAAAATATACTTTTAAAATTTCTTTATTGTTCTTGAATTTTGTTGGGGAACTCTGCATTTTCTTTCCAACATGGCTAATGTGGAAATAACTTTTGCATGTGTTTGTATTTATAATTGATATGATATTGCTTGCCTTCTCAATGTAATTGGAGAAAAATTGTAGGGAGGGAAGAGAATTTGGAATTCATATTTTTAAAATGAATGGCTGAAGTAAATTTATTATTTCTTTGAAAAAAAATACTGGGGGGCAGAGCCAAGATGTGGCATAGAAGTAGGAAAATTCTGTGGCTGCCACCTATAACAACCTCAAATACCTATAACGTATGACTCTAAACAAATTTTAGAGCTACAGAACCCACAAAGTGACATGGAGAAATAAATCTCCTGCTCAAGGCAGCCTGGCAGTCCAACAGGAAGGGTCCATCTCAGAGTGGTGGGCGTCAGGCCCAGCCACATGTGAGCCATGGTTTTAGCCTCAGGTCAGACTCAACCCACAGCAGCTGGAGAGAACTTTGGGAGAGTGGATCACCAGTAGCTGTGGCAGTTTCCAAAATTATCAACCCAGAAGAGCCAGGAAAATAGTGAAGGGTCAGTGTGGAACTTTTGGGAACAGGAGGAATAAGAGCACAGTCTGGACACTGCCCCAAGGGTGAGAAGGCACACATCAGTAGAGGTGTTGCAGCCATGCATCTGCCTCCATGTGGCTTCTTCAGAGCTCCTGGCCTGCAGATCATAAGGGGACCAAACAACAATTCAGAGGGTAATTACTCTTGCTTTGAGCTGCTTGGATCTGGATTGCTGTCTTGGGTGGAGGACATGGGGTATATGATATTGCTGAGAATAGCTGAATCATTAACAAATTTTCATTTCTACAATATTGTTTTTGTTTATTTACAATATTTTCCTGTATCTGATAATTCCACTTTGTGTCAGTTTATGTAAGTTTTCCCAGGTTTTTTTTTTATCATCCTGCTAATCATTTCTTATGGCACCATAGTATTCTATTACAATTATAAACAACAATTTGTTGAGCCATTCCCTAATTGATAGGCACCCTTTCAGTTTCTAATTCTTTGGCACCCCAAACATAGGTGCTGTAACTACCCTCAAACAAATTTATCTTTTTCCCACTTTTTATGTATGGGATACTGAAGTGCTAATGATATTGCTAGATAAGTGGGTATGCACAATTTTATAACCCTATCTTAGAGAATTTTTAAAAATATATTTGTATTGACCTAGCACTTGATGCTATAAAAAGCACCCAAAGGATGAATGAATTCATTTGTATGCATGAATCCTGATGAGTGTTTTAAATGTAAATTTTATTCTGTATCTTGTGGTAACAAAATAAATGTAAATACTTAGCTAATCCTACAAATAAAGGAAGACCTTAAATCCTTTCATTTTCAGATTATCTTATGAAAAAGTTTAATTTCTAGTCAAGATTTGTTGTTTAGTAATTTTTCAGTCATGTGTAACTCTTTGTGAATCCTTTTGGGGTTTTCTTGACAAAGATACTACAGTGGTTTGCCATTCCTTCACTACCTCGATTTACAAATGAGGAAATTGAGATAAAAAGTTAAGTTACTTTACATGATCATGTGGTTCTGAGGCCAGATTTGACCTCAGGAAGAAAGGTCTTCATGACTCCAAGCCAACAGTATATCTGTTGTGTAACCTAGATGCCCCACTCAAGATTTACTTCAATGTATTAGAATTTCTAGGATGTCATCAGCATGGTTATTATTTTCACTGTTGCAGAGCTCTATCCTCTTTCTATCTCTTATCTTATACAAATTACTTTTGTCACTTTCATAATTTTTTTCTATAAAATCCACTCCACGTACTGAATTTCTTGTGATACTTTAAATGTTATGTGGGTCGCAGGCCTCTTGTTGGCACTCTAGAATGCCAAAAACAATTATGGATGCAGGCTAATGGTTTATGTTCTTTGAAGAGGGGTGTTCATGGGGTGGCAATAAACTCTGGTTAACAATTAATGAGAGAATGAATATTACAATGAGAGACTAGACCTATTCTAATGAAGTCTGAGTATATGTTTACCTAATTCTAATTTGCCTAGCTTTGGGAAACCTATTCAAATAATTTGTACCAACCCCAAACCAAGCAGAATGTTAGGTGAGGTATGAACAAGATTGAGGAAAGCTAATTCCCTTATGAGTAATGTCCCTTAAAAGATTGAACTTTGAAATGAGGAGAATATAAAAGGGGGGAATTCTGGATCTCCCCAAACATTGTTTATTAATAATAATTTTTTTCACTACAGTTCTTTCAGTATACCATGATGTTATTCGCAAAGAGTCATAGTTTTGTTTTTTTCATTGTGTGTTCTAATTCTTTCATTTTATTTTATTATTGCTACAGCTTGCTTTTCTAATAAAAAAAATGAATAATAAGAATGACTATGAACATCCTTGCTTCACTGTTGGTCTTGTTGAGAAGGTTTTAAATTTACTGCTATTACAGATAATGCTTCTCCTTGATTTTTGATAGTTACTATTTGTCATGTTAAGAAAAGATCCAGGGGCAGAGTCAAGATGGTAGAGTAAAAACAGGAACTTGCTTGAGCTCATGCCCCAAACACCTCTAATACTTGTAAAAAATGACTCTAAACAAATTTTAGAGCTACAGATCCCACAAATATAGCAGAGTGAACACATCTCTAGACAAAATCAGCCTACCAAGCTGAAAAGAAGGGTCTATGGCACCAGGCTGGGAGTGGATCACAGTCCCTCATGGGGCATGCCAGCAGAGACTGATGGCACAGACCAGTCACAGTACACATCAAAGGACTGAATCACTTGTAGCTGTGGTTGTTTCCAGACTTCTCAACCCATAAACACGAAAAGGAAAGTAAAAGTCAGTGGGGAAATTCTGTTAGACCTGGATGAGAGAAGAGCAAACACTGCCCCCAGGGAGATGGAGGCTATGGTGGCTGCAGTAGTTCAGTCACTGCTTCCAGAGCTCCAGTTCCACAGATGGTGTGGGGACCAAGAGGCTGTACAGAGGGCAATTTCAGAAATCTCTTTGCTGGTGCTGAGGCAGGATTCTCTTATTTTACACTGCTTGGATCAGGGTCATAGTCCAGGGTGGTGGTCCTGGGAAAAAGAGGAGAGTTGACATGGCAGAGTTTGTGGTGGCTGTGGAGAGATAATGCTCCTCACAGTTCTGAGGCAGGTGCCTAGAAGTAGCTCTAACAACAACTGAACAAATCTCCAGAAGTTTGGAACACTGCACTCTCCACTCGGGAAGCAGAGTTTACTGTGGCAAAGAGTTCAAAAGTCAAGTAATTGGCTGGTAAAATAAGCAAGCAGAGGAAGAGAAATCAGACTATAAAATCTTTCTTTGGTGACAAAAAAGATCTAAACATATAACCAGAAGAAAAAAACAAAGCCAAAACTCCTGCATTAAAAGCTCAAGAAAAATATGAATTAGTTGCAGCCATGGAGGAGCTCAAGAAGAATTTTGAAAATCAAGTAAGGGAAGCAGAGGAAAAACTGGGAAGAGAAATCAGTGTTTAAAGTGAAGAATGAGCAGCTCTTCTGAGAACTGCTTCTGTGAATAGCTTTAAGGTTCTAATCACACAGTACAGTGAACTCTATTTATTCAACAATAACTTAAAGCAAAACATTCACAGAAAGCAAAGTTCAACATTCCCAAAGATATAACATAATAATTTATTACTAAATTAGCCACATATTCTTAAACAAAAGATATTATTTAGTAAGTCACAATTTGAATCAATCAATATAAAGAACTCCCCTAAAAGTCTTCTTTTATCTTGATGGTTGCCTGGTTTCCAACCATCCTTAATTCAATCATCCTTAAGGAGCAATCATCCTTAAGGAGTACAAAATACAAACAATAAAGATCTCCCATCCCTAAGTCACAATAAATCATGATCTTGTCAGTCAGTACTAAGTATCAAAGGAAAGGTTCTTTCATCTTGACTGGAGGCTGACTCCCATTCTCCATGGTTTTTCTTCCATGCTCTGAGTTCTAGTCTGAATTCACCCACCATCACCTGGATTCACAGGTAGGTGGCTCCCATATCCTCATCCAGCTTCCAGTCCAGCCCCTGCTCTAGCTCCTGGTTCAGCTTCTCGTTCAGCTCCACACATCAAGCTTATCAGAGTTACAGCAATGTTCTCACACATTTCCTGAACTATCATCAACCCACTTTCTCCCTGTGAAATCAACACAGACCAACAGACAGGGTCTCTGTCTGAGAAATTAGCACAAATCATCAATAAAGTCCTTGGACCTCTGAAAACATCAGTAAAATACTCCTTCAGGACGTATGAAGTCAGACAGAATGAAAGTACTTTGTCAGGGCTTCTGAAGCAGCAGTAAGGTCCCAGAGTTTCTGTAATAACAGCAACATTCTCTGTTGGTCGACAGATCTCACAAAGTACCATCAACACAGGCAGAAAAATCCCAGTATATCAGCCATCCTTCTTCCCACTTCTGATTGGATCCAAGTTGTGTTACCCCTTTTCCTCCCACTGTGGGATTCACAGGTTCTGGTTCTAACAAAGATTGATATAATCACAGGTGAAGCTCAAAGGCACTTGAAGAGCTGAAACAAGGCACTAAGTATTGAAACAAGGAGGTAAGTATAGAACATATCCCTTTAATAAAAATATTTTTTCTATAAAACATGGACTCAGTTCAAAAACCACATCCAAGGACCTAAAAGGTCCCATTTGACCTAGAGGTCATAGGTTCACCATCCATACATAATGCCCAGCACATGGTATGTTCAATATAAATGTTAGATAGCAATATCAACAAGTGATATATAGTACCACTATATATAATTGATGGCTTTAGAATAAAATTCGAGATATGGTAATGTCTCACCCAACACCTATTATTTTCCCATTTTCTCTGTTTTCTTTTTTATTTATGAAACATTATTCTTTATTATTTACCTATTTTAATTTGCACTGAGAGATGTGTTCTGTCCATAACATGGGAGTTAACGATCATGTTGTAATTTTCCTTAGTCAGACCATAGATGGAATAATGTGGAATAATTTGTTCACATTTTAGGAATGACAGAGGAGCTAGAGACCATCCAGGACATTGAAAGACAGGCAACTATGTAACATGAGGAATACATGAAGGAATTGAGGGTATTTAGCCTCTAAATAGAAGGTGATTTCTTAGTAGAAAGGATGCTAATTTTCTTTTAGAATTTAATAGGTTGACAAATGAAAGATACATTATACTTCTGCTCAGTCTTAGTGTGAAGAAATAAGACTACTAGGTAAAATTTCCTAAGGAATTTGTAATAGATTGATGTAAGAAAAAATCAAACAGTTAAAAGAAAAACAGACATGGAATGAGTGGCATTGATAGACAAAAAGCTTCCTATAAAAGGAGGTCCTCAATCAAAAACTGAATGACCAGATTTCCAGGGAGAAAAGATAGTAAAGTAAACAATAAATTGCTATCACATTCCCATATTCATCTCCAAACAACCATAAAATAGTGCCCCCAAATGTATCCTGGAGAAGCAGAACCAGTAAAAAGATGGGGTAAAATAATGTTTTAGTTCAAGAAACCTGGAAGATTGTTAAGAAAGATGTGCCTCACTAAGGTAAAAGGGGAACTGAAGGACAAGGTCATGAAGCAACCAAGGAAGCCAGTTAGCAAGCTCCAACTTGCAAACCAGCATTATATCATGAGCCCCAGTTGAATGGAACAGTCGAACCATACAAAGACCACCCCACATGCCTCAGTGTAATCAGGGGAATGGGTTGACTACAGCTGCAAGAATCACACATGCTTCAGAGTATCCTGGAGCAAACAGGCATTCTCTAGCTGCCAGACCTCCATGTGCTTCAGCATAGCCCCAGCACAAAGGACCCTCCTTTGGTCAGACTCTGTGTCATTCAGAATAGCCCAAGGTAAACAGGAAGCCCTTGATGGCCAGACACAACTTGCATCAGTGTAGCTTACGGGAAATGCAGAAGCATTCCATCAGCTTCAAATCATGACAGACACTACCACTAGGATCCAACTTAGCACTAAGATCCCTATGGCCTCCAGCAGCACCAGACACCTCCCATTCCACCCCCTCAATGGAGCACCAGATAAATGTCAGCACCTTCAAATCCTGGCACAAATAGCCTGAGAGAGTGCTCCTTACACCCAAGTAACAGTTTAAATATAAAAGAAAGGGAAAATATCACAAAAGATGAGCAAAGCAACAACAACAAACAATCTGACCATAGAAAGTCATTATGCTGACAGGGAAAATCAAGACACAAACTCAGAAGAGGTCAATAATACCAGAACATGCATAGGCAAAATCCACAAAGAAAAATGTGAAGCGTCTTCGAACCCAGAAAGAACTCAAAGAAGAGCTGAAAACAGAGCTTAAAAAACATAAGAGAGATGTAAAAAAAATGGAGAAAAATGAGAATGAGGGAAGAGAATCAATGTGGGGGGGGAGACAAAATCATGAAAAAAGCAAACAACTATTTTAAAAAGTAGAACTCACCAAATGGAAAAGAAAACTTAAAAACTAATTGAGGAACACAGCACCTTAAAAGTTCAAATTGGGCAAGTGGAGGTTAATCACTCTATGAGACACCAATAATCAATCAAACAAATTCAAAAAAGTAAGAAAATGTAAAATAGCTCACAGGCAAAAGAACTGACATGGAAAATAGCACCAGGAGAGACAATCTCAGAATCAACAGACTACCTGAAAGTCATACTCAAAAGGAGGACATGGATAGTATCTTTCAAGAAATTATGAAGAAAGATTGCCCTGTTGTCCTAGAACCAGAGGACAAATGAGGCATCAAAAAAATTCACCAATAACCTCAGGAAAAAGATGCAAAAATAAAAACCCAGGGGACATTATAGCCAAATTTCACAACTATCAGATGAATGGAAAAATACTGCAAAAGGCCAGAATAAAACAAATTCAAATGTTGGGGAATCACAGTCAGAATCACGTAGGACTTGGCAGTGGGAACACTGAAAGATCACAGGTAATGGTACATGATATTCCATGAGGCAAAGGGAATTGAATTATAATCAAGAGTAACTTACCCAGAAAAAATAAGTGTAATCTGTCAAGAGAAAAAAAATTATTCAAAAAATAGGAGTATTTCAGGACTTCATAAGGAGAAAATCAAAACTAAACTAAAATTTTGAACTCTAATATAAAGATCTAATAGAAGCATAAGTAGGAAAAAAGAAAAGAAAAGAAATCAGAGAGGATTCAATGGAGCTATATGGTTTACATCCCTCTATGGGGAGATAATACTTGTAACTTTTAAATATTGTATTTCCTAGAGTGCAGATAGAATAAACACAGACAGAGGCCATGGGTATAAGTAATATTTGAGGGAATTACATTAAAAGAAAAAATAAGGGAGGAGAAAGAGGAGTAAAATTAGTATAGAAGAAAGGGTTTGGTAGATGGGGATAAATTATTTCACATGAAGAGGTGAGAAAAACCAATTAAAGTGAAGGGAAAAATGGGATGGCAAGCAATGGACATTCCTTGAATCTTACTCCCATTAATATTAGTTCAAATAGGAAATAGTATAGAGAATCAGATTAATATAGAAATCTACCTTACTTGACAGGGAAGAAAGAGGGAAGAATATTACATAAAGGCAGTGGCAGAGGTTGGGGGAGAATGACAGAAGGGAGGGCAGATCAGGAAACATGGTAGACCAGTGTTTCTTAACCTTCCTAATGCCGTGACCCTTTAATATAGTTACTCATGTTGTGGTGACCCCCAACCATAAAATTATTTTTGTTGCTACTTCATAACAGTAGTTTTGCTACTGTTAAGAATCATAATGTAAATATCTGATATGCAGGATGTATTTTTATTGTTACAAATTGAACATAACCCACAGGTTGAGAACTGCTGTGGTAGACAGAAGCAGAACACTGGTGATAGGGGAAAGGGTGAAAGAGAGACGATAAAGAGGAATAAGAACAAGATGGAGGAAAATATATATGTAGCAATCACAAGGGTAAATGTGAATGGGATAAACTCTTCCACAAAATGGAAGCAGAGAGCAAAGGGGATCAAAAACCAGTATCTACAACATATTGATTACAAGAAACACATTTGAAGCAGGGAGACACACACAGAGGAAAGGAAAACCTGGAAATATTTTTAAGAATTGATTTGGGGCGGCTAGTGAACAGGGCACCGACCCTGAAGTCAGAAGGATGTGAGTTCAAATCCGACCTCAGACACTTGACACAAAAACTAGCCGTGTGACTTTGGGCAAGTCACTTAACCCCAATCGCCCTCCAAAAAGCAAAAAAAAAAAAAAAGAATTGATTTAAAGTGAAATGTGCACAGAACATTGTACCCTGTATCAACAACATCGTGTGACTATGACTCAGCTCTTCTCAGCAACACAAAGATCCAAGACAAGTGCAAAGGATGCAGGAAGGAAAATGCTCTCAATATCTAGATAAAGAATGGATGAACTCTGATTGCAGATCGAAAATATTTTTCACTTTATTATTTTTTGACTGACGATCTGTTTCTTCTTCTGCAACTATCAGGAATATGGAGAAATGTTTTACATGGTGATATATGTATAAATTTTGCCAAATTGGCAAACCACATCAAAAGAGGGTAGGAGAGGAAAGGAGGGAAAAAACAATTTGATTTTCAAAATCTTATAAAAATCAATGTTTAAAAATATTCTTGACTTGTGATTGTGGGGAAAATAAAATACTATTTAGAACAATTAAACATTAAAATATATACAAACATGAACATAAAAAATAGCCTACCAATTTCAAAATGGATGGAATGGTGGGAAAATTTGGAACTCAAAATCTCATAAAAATGAATGTTAAAAGTTTTCCTGATATTTAATTAGAAGAAAAAGAATAAAACACTACCATAAAAAAGTTGGAAGATTACTTTCTTCAATGTTGTAAATTATTGATTGAGATGATTTCCTCTTTCTGTGCCTTCTTCATTATCTTATTAAAAATTTTTTTAATTTACTTTTGGTTTTCACATTCATTTCCACAAGATTTTGAGTTACCAATTTTATCCCCATCTCTCCCTCCTCCACCCCAAGATAGCAAGCCTACTGAATACCCCTTACCCCAATATTTTCTCTCATATCTTCCCCCATCAAACCCCCCAATGTTCTTGTTTGGCAAGATGGATTTCTTGTAGACAATATATTATACATTTATGGTTTTTAATCCATTCTACTATCTGCCTCCACTTTATGGGAGAGTTTATCCAATTCACATTCACGCTTATGATTACTATCTGTGTTTTTCCCTATATGCTATTCTCTCCTCTTTTTTATGATTCTATTTCTCCCTTTTCCCATCCCCTCCTTAAGAGTTTTCCTTTTGGCTCCACTGTTTCAAGATTTTACACCAGGGCAATAATCTCTAGGTTTTCAGGGTCAGGGAGGGGGATTAAAGCAACTAGGGTTTGCTCTGTCATCTTAGCTTCTGGAAGTTCAGGTAGGTGTGTTTTAATTTGTTAGCTCCATGAGAAACTGCTGCTGCTGTGAGACATGTACTTTCTCTTACCCAGCTCTGGCAGATACTCCATCCTGTGGTGAGAGGGCTGAAAGTTGTCCCTGGAGTAGGTGAATCCACTTGCCAGGGCTCACTCTGGCTCCACTGTTGTCTGGTCTTTCTTTTCTGCTAGTGCAGCCCCCAGGTACACTGCTCTCTGCTCTCCTCCTGCACTGTCCAAAATGTGTACTTTCCTGGACCAGGAAGCTGCTGCTCTCTGTCTCTTAATGGATTCTCTCACTTTTAAATCTGTTCAGATTCACTTTTTAGAGGTTAATGATGGAATTCATGGAGGAGTTCAAGAATGTTCCTGCTTTTACTCTGCCATCATGGCTCTGCCCCTTCAAGATGAATTTCTATACCCCATTGCCTGTATATCTTATTTCCTGGTTTCATATAAAAAATGGTTGTTGTTGTATTTTTAACATTTGTTTTTAAATTGAATTGAATTTAAATTGAATTCCAAATTCTTTCCCTACTCCCTTCTCACCAAGCACAACTGGGAGAATAAGCAATTCAGTATAGGTTATATATGTGTAGCTATGCAAAACATTTCAATAGTAGTTATTTTGTGAGACTAACTATATTCCCCTCCTTCCTATACCACCCCCAATTTATTCTGTTTTCTACTTTGACACTGTCACTTTTTGAAAGTGAGTTCTAACTACTCTCCCTCCAGTCGGCCCTCCCTTCTATCATCCCCACTCTTATCCCCTGTACCACCATGCAAAAGAAACTTCCCAAAAGAATGCTACTGTGAACAGCTTTTAAGGTTCTGACTACACAGTATAGTGAACACTCCATTTATTACATTACAAATCAAGGCAAACATTCACAACAAATCACCATATAATATTCACAACATTACATCTTATCACAGAAAATCACAATATAGTGTTCACAACAGCTTAACATTAGAATGGCCACCTAGTTTTCACTACAGTGGCCACAGTATTTAGAACAAAGAACAAAAGAACAATCATCTAGTTTCCCTAAGGGGGAAACCCTCCTTACTTAATCATTCAATCATTCCACAATAAAATAATCAATCTTCCACTACTGGGGCAATTATAGATTAACTTATTCAGTCACTTATCTAACAGTCACTAATTATCATTGATTTCTACATACAATCATTAGAAAATTACACCCCCAACCCCACCCGTCAGTGTCTAGTACACTTCAATATCAGAGGAGAAGACTTTTCTTCATCTTGACTAGGGATGTTCTCTCAGATTACCTGCATCCCCTTCCATGGTCCCAGCTCCTACCTGAATTTACCAAACAGTCACCTGGATTCAGAGGTAGGCAGCTCCCAGGTTCTTGTCCATTCCTCCGGTCAGTTCTTGCTACACACTGAAGTTCAGAGGGTCCAGCGCATCTTAAAACCTTAGTCACTTCTGTTGCCAGGAACTCAAGGATCAACCAAGCCACAAACAAACAAAACATTATCCTGGTCCTACTTCTTCAGTAATCCAACAGTTTGGCTGGCAGTATGACCCAGAAAAAATTTCAGCCTTCCCAGTGGCAGGAACTTCAGGCTTCATCAGATGCTGGACTCATGAAAACTCCAACTCAGTTCTCAGTCAGCTTCCAGATGCTGGGAGAGAAACTCTCTCTCCATGGCAGCAGCAACTTCAGCCTTCACCAGACTCTGGTCTCAAGAGAACCCCAACTCACCTCTCAGTCCAGTAGCAGCCCAACTCTCAGATTCTTAGGCAATTCTGCTCCCTCCACCAGAGACTAATTAATTATTTTCTCTTTGAAGCATTTGTGGGTTAAGAAATCTGGAAACCGCAACAGCTTCTGGTGATTTACTCTCCTGAAGTCTTTTCTGGCAGTGGCTTGCTGGGGCCTCCCTGGGACCAGAACCATGCTGCTTAAATGGGCCTATTCCTGGCTCCAAGCATGCTATGATTGACCGTTCTGTTGGCGTGTCAGTCTACCTTCCATGGGAGGTTTGTTTGTTTCTGTCACTTTGTGGTTTCTGGAGCTCTAAAATTTGTTTATGCATATTTCAAAGGTGTTGGGGGTGGGTTTGGGGGGAACTCACAGAATTTCCAGGTTCTGCTCTGACATCTTGCCCCCCCCCAAACCTACTACTTTTGACTTCATACCTTTTTTGTTCCACCAGTCACTTGATTTCCCATGTTTTCTGTTACCATTATTGCTGACTTTTTCTTTCATCTTTCATATGCACTTAGTTTTCACATTCTGTTGTTTCCAACTCCCTATCATTTTATCTTACCTCTCTCTTTGTATTCCCATTTTTAGCAATTTTGTTTATGCCTTAGTTACCACTTGTCAGGATTATGGAAACTATATCTTTGCAATAGTTAAATTATCCATTATCTCTCTTAATCCAATTTATCCTTCAAATCTACATCAGAAGAAAAAAAAATTCTTTAAAAAGATGAAATTATTTGCTCCTCCACTCAAAAAATTCAAAATTCTCTGAGGGCATTCAAAATCTTTCACTATCTTACATCTTTCCATTCTTTCCTTGTATGAATCTCTTTCACTACTGCTATGCTCCAACTAACCTGGATTTTGCTTTATCCTTCAATAGATATTATTCCATAAAGCTTATTTCCAATACTTTTACTTGTTAAATTCCCTTCTACTCTTTTAAACCGTATTATAAACCTTTTTTTCCCTTGAAGTATTTCCTAAGATCCCTTACCCTTTCCTCTAATCAATCATTAGTGGCCTTCCACAAAGCATACACAAATCTTCATTGGGTCCTGCTTTTAACTCGAAGGTTTTTAATATTGTAGTTTTCTTTAGTAAATATATTGTCTTACCCTCTCTGTTAGTCTGGTAAAGAATTTTAGGGCACAGGGAAAGAACTCTGAATTGGTTAATATAACTTCAAGGTTTACTGTGGTAAATACATAGGCAAGTCTAGTTATCAAGGGAATACATTGAATGTTTATTGCTAAGTATGAGAGGTGAAGCACTAATTCCACCATAACTTCAGACCCTTAAACCTTCCAAGAATTTGTAAATGAACCCCGAGGAGCATTGTAACAGTGTTCTTTTAGACTCATAAGGTGGGAGGGGGGGGAGAGATGGGAAGAACTTGGAAACTTTTGTAATTGTATTAGTTTAGAATAAGCAGAACCCAAATCAGCTTCAAATACACAAATTATGAAGAGAGAATTTGATGACAAATACAAGGGACTCATGTTGCCTGGAGCTGCACTAATGGAAGCATTAGTCATTCTAGGCATTGGTATCTTCAGGATATTCTTCCTCACTTTCTTGAGGGAGCAAGAGAAATATGAGAACCTCATCTCATTAGACTGCATTGTACTCTTATTTGACTTTAACATCTATGAGGGAAGGAATAATGTCTTAATTATTTTTTTATCTTTCCTAGTGCAGAGCACAGTTCTCTGCACACAATAGGAAGTAAATAAAATTTGGTATAGTAGTATTTTTTTTTTCTGAGACAATATCACATTAGGGATGCCCTAGACGGAAAATAGGAGAGAGTAAAGAGTCTAGGTTAGGAAACAATTTATCTAAAAAAATATTGGGGGTTTTTATGGACTTCAAGCTCACAGCAGTGTGACAGAAAATGAAAGGTAAATTCTTTTGTAAATAAAAATAAATTAACCTTTTAGCCACTTTAAGAAGAATTGCATTCTAGAAATAAGGAAGTCACAGTTTCGTTGTACACGTTTATCCTCATAAGATTTCACTTGTACTAGAATGTTAAAACCTAGGTTCCCAAGTTGGACACTGGTAAACTCTAAAGAATGTGAGTCATAATATAACAAAAAAGATCTAGAAATGGTTAAAGGCAGTGAAAGGGAACTTATGGAACACCAGATTAATGGAGTTTGAGCAAAAAGATTCAGGCAGGAAACAGAGTCAAGGCAAAATATCAAACACAGGCAGCTTCTTCTAACCTTGATGCTTCTTTATTTAGGTATTTCCATTGTCCTTAGTCAAAAAAGATAATACAAATTTTGACTTCCTTGTGAGAGGTATAGAGCCTAGAGGAAGGGGAAAAAATGGCCCCAGTTATTTTGGTTGCAAAATGACAACATTTAAATGATTTTGCAACCAAAATAACTGGGGACTTTTCAAATTTCAACTTGTAGTCAACTAATGTCATTATGGGTTTTTTTTTTACTAAATTATTGTTTATCCACACATTTCCAGATTTGCAATTGTGAAGGGATTTTTAAAAAATGTGTTTTGTTTTGTTTGTTTGTTTTTTTCCACTGGTGTCAAACTTAATCATTTTTAGACATGACAAAAACATATCTAGTTTTACAATTTCTCAGTGATTTTACCACTGCATGAACAAAGCAGTAGTTAATTAACAAATGTCATACACAATGATTCTCAAGAATGTTCTTACAAAAGATTTTTATATCAATATATTAGTTATTAGTCAAAGTCAATAAATGTTTCCTTTTCATTATGTGAAGGTGGTTTCAGTTGTATTACTTAGCAATTATTTAATAGAAACCTCAGGAAAATTTCTAAATCTCCCCAATTTGTTTTCTAATGTTGTATTAACCATTTAACTGCAATTTTAAAATAATAGCACCATGGATATTTCTGAGTATCTTAGGCTATGTATTGAATCTTTATGAGCTGTGACCCCAATTAAGAAATATATTTACAAAACTTTTGTTTATGAAAAATTACATATTATGGAAGGACAATAGTTTTTATGTTGTATTTAGTCATGAATAGATCCTGCTTGGTTGCTATAACTAACCTCTAAAAGTTTATTTTTATTTCTTTTTCTAATTACTACTACAAATAATTAAAAAGCCTCATTACAAATATTTACTATATATATACATATATATACATATATGTATATATATGTATATATATACATATATATGTGATTTTTTTTTCTAATATGTACATTTCATTTCAGGTTTTTCTTTGCCATAGAAACTTTTTTAAAGACATCCTTATGATCAAGATTTTCCCTTAAACACAACCTTTGGTGGCAAGCAGGAAAATGAATAGCATAATCTATGTATAAAAACAAATAATCTGTCTAATAATCACTGAATGAATGCTGAATGACCTAGTTAGTGATATTTTCCAAACCACACCAAAACCACAATTTTCTTTCTCACCTCATATTTTATTTTAAATATCATCTCATCAAATTAAATTTATATCCATACCATCTATGTATATTTCTTCTAACTACTCTAATAAAAATACAGTTCTTAATATATACAGATATCATTTTCCTGTGTAGATATAAACAACTTAACTGGGGCGTGGAGCCAAGGTGGCAGAGAAAAAGCAGGAACTTCCTTGAGCTCTTCCCCCTACACATTTCCAAATACCTGTAAAAATGACTCCATACACATTCTAGAGATAAAAACATGAAAAAATAATGACAGAATAAAACAGGTCTCCATCTGAAGACAGTATGGCAGGCCAACAGGAAGGGTCTATTGCACCAGCCTGGGAGTGGAGTGCAGATCCATGTGGGCCACACTGCCAAAGGCTGGACTGAAGTAGGCCTTAGGGGACTAAATCACTGGCAGTTATAGCAGTTCCCACAAACAGCAAAGACAAAGTAAAAAAGTTGGTGGGGATACTCTGTTGGACCTAGGTGAGAGAAGAGCAAGATCTAGCCCCAGCCCCATAGTGGCAAATGTGGCCGCAGCAGCAGTTGTGTTTGCTTCTGGAGTTCCAGGCCCACAGATGTGTGTATGGAGAAGACAAATAGCTGATCTTAGGGCAATTGCAGGGATCTCTTTGCTGGTGCTTAGGCAAAACTTGCTTGCTTTGCCCTGCTTGGATCTGGGTCACAATATTGAATGGTGATCCTGGGGTGAGGAGGAGAACTGGTGTGGCAGAACTTGTGACAGTTGTGGAGAGGGAGTCTTCCTAACAGTTCCAAGGGAGAAAAGAGTGCTATTGGTTATTCACATGCCATACTACAGTGCAGGAGAGGAATAAACACCTCTCTTTTGATAATATAACCTTAGAAGAACTGAAAATTTACAGCTGCCTAGAAGTAGCTCTGAGAACAGCTGCACAAAACCACAGGAATGGAGAGAAAAGCACTCTTCACTCTGGAAGCAGTACAATGTTGGCAAAGAACTCAAAAGTCAAGTAATTGACCGAGAAAGTGTGCAAACTGAAGAAAATTATCAGATTATAGAATCTTTCTTGGCGACAAAGACGATCAAAACACACAATCAGAGGAGGACAACAAAGTTAAAACTCTAGCATCAAAAGCCTAATATAAAAATATGATTCAGTAACAGTCCATGGAGGAGGTCAAAAAGAATTTTGAAAATAAAGAAGAGACATAGAGGAAAAGTTGGGAAGAGAAGTCAGAGTGATGCAAGAAAATCATGAAAAATGAATCAACAGTTTGATAAAAGAAACCCAAAAAAGCACTGAAGAAAATAACACCTAAAAAATATACTAACTCAAATTGCAAAAGAGGCCCAAATAAGTAAATGAGAAGAAGAATGTGTTAAAAATAGCACTGGCCAAATGGAAAAGGAAGTTCAAAGATCACTAAAGAAAATAACTCTTTCAAAATTAGAATGGAGAAAATGGAAGCTAATGACTTTATGAGAAATCAAGATATTATAAAACAGAAGCAAAGGAATGAAAAAAATAGAAGACAATGTGAAACATCTTTTGGAAAAATCGTTGACTTGGAGCATAGATCCAGGAGAGATAAATTAAAAATTATTGTACTATCTGAAAGCCATGATCAAAAAGAGCCTACACATCATCTTTCAAAAAAATTTAAAAAGGAAACTATCCTGATATTCCAGAAACAGAGAGAAAAGTAAAATTTATGGAAGCAACCAATTATCTCTTGAAAAAGATGCCAAAAAGAAAACTCCTAGGAATGTTGTAATCAAATTCCAGAGTTCGCAGCTCAAGGAGAAAGTATTGCACGTAGTCAGAAAGAAACAAGAAAGAGAAATCATAAGGAACTTATTAAAGTTAAACTACTTACATTTCTACATAGAAAGATATTTGTAATTCATGAGAATTTTCTCAGTATTATGGTATGGACAGAGGGCACAGGGCGAGTTGAATATGAAGGGACTACATCTAAAAATAAAATTAAGTGGTGACTGAGGAATATATTGGGAGGAAAAAGGGAAAGATAGAATAGGGTAAATTACTTCACAAAAAATTCGCAAAAGAAAATTATTACTGCAGAGGGGAAGTGAAAGGGAATAATGACCATCTTACACTCATTGGATCTGGCTTAAGGAGGAAATAATATACACACTCAATTGTGTATCTTACCCTATGATAAAGTAGAGGTGAAGGAGATAAAAGGGAGTGATAATAGAAGGAAGGACTAATTGAGGGAGAGGATAGTCAGAAGCAAACACTTTTGAAAAGAGACAGGATCAAAGGAGAAAACAGAATAAAAGTGGGGAGAAATAGGATGGAGGGAAATATAGTTAGTCTGGGAAAATACAACTACTATGGAAATGTTTTACGTAACTACACATATATAACCTATACTGAAATGCTTATCTTCTCAATATATATGAGATAAGATGGATGACTAGATAGATAGATAGATAGATAGATAGATAGATAGATAGATAGATAGATAGATAGGTAGGTAGATAGATAGGTAGAGAGAGAGAGAAAGAGAGAGAGAGAAAGAGAGAGAGAGAGAGAGAGAGAGAGAGAGAGAGAGAGAGAGAGAGAGAGAGATGTCCATTTTTGGAATGTTGTATTGTATTAACAATGGAATATTCACAGTGCCCAGTGTGAGAACTGCTTGGAGCCAAAAGTGCTGGGAGCAAGCAATGTGGAGACTGAGAGGCTACCATGAGTGAGAAGAGGATCTTTCCCTAAGGTAGACTTTTTTTTGGAAGGCTTGGGAATGCGGGTGTTCACTGCATTAAGTATGTGTACCAACTTTGTGGCTACTATAATAACTTTGACTTTGTGGTTTCAGGCTTCAGTTTTCTGGCATTTGAATAAATGCTTTGTCTCTGTCCTCCATAAATGCTGGTGTAGTTGTGAATCACAAAATGTAACAGGCTCTCCACATTCCCAAGCCTTCCTCACTCACAATAGCCTCTTAGCCTCCACACTGCTTGTTGCCAGCACTTCTGCCTCTGAGCAGTTCTTGTTCCTGGCAGTTCTTGGCAGAATTTCTAGCTGGCTCTCAGAAAAAGTTCTACCAACACCACTTCTCTTCTCAAAATCTCTTCCCTCTCAGGCCTTGGCCTCTTATTAACTCTTCTTTGATGCATTCCTTCCTGATACAACAGAAACTTCATCCCACCGTGTGATTCACAAGTTCCTGGTTTTAATACTTGACACAATTTTGAACTTGATACTAAGTGTTAAGTACCTGTTAGCTTCCCAATACAAGGGACATGGAAGAACTTCAAATCCCATTACTTTCACATGTATCTAGACATGAATACAGACAATCTGAGCTGAAGAGTGTACATTCACATTAAAACTGTAGGAATTTTGGGTGGTTTGTGGTTATAACATAAAGTCTTACTAGACTTCTAATTTAATCTTTTTTACCTATACTCTTATCTAGTCACTTTTTCCCCATTGTGACCTTTATATTTTTCAACTTATATGGAAGAATTTTATAATTATCTCCTTTATATTTCATCTTATAAACTGATCATCATCTTACCCTATTGAGATTGTTTGTGTTTGTATGCCTACATGGAAAAATGATAATTGTAACTAATGGAACTTTTCTCAGTATGTGGATAGTAGAAGGGAATACACACACACACATATGTATACATATATATGTATACATAAACACACATATATATGTATATATACCCACACACATATATATGTATACACACACATACATATATATGTGTGTGTATCTGTGTGTATATGTATATGTATATGTAGCTAAACATACATACACATATTCCTATAAAGGAGAGTATATATGCATATGAATACTTATGTGAGTGTGTGTATATATGTGTACATAGGCAGAAGGCACTGATCAATTGAATAGGAAGGGTTGATATTTTAAAACGTGAAATTGAGAGGTGAGAGAGGAATATAATGAGAGGAAACTGGGAGAGACATAATGGGGTTAATTATCTCATATAGAAGAGGAAAGGGATAACTGTTACAATGGAGGGGAAGAAGAAGGCAAAAGGGAATGGGTCAAGCTTACTCTCATTGAATATGACTTAGGGAGAGAATGACATACACTCTAAATTGGGCTTCTTGCCATACAGGAGAGTAGGGGGGAAAGGGATGACAGGGAGGATAATGGGGGGGGAGGGCAGGTTGTAGGGGAGGATTGTTAGAAGCACACACTTTTATAAAGACACAGGGATGAAGTAGAGAACAGAACAAGTGGGGAGCAGGATAGGGTGGAGGGAAATAGGGTGAGTCTTTCACAACATATCTATTGTGAAGATGTTTTGCATAACTACACATTTATGGACTGTATTGAATTGCTTGTCATCCCAGTGGGGTCAGGGGACAAGGGAGGAAGGAGAAGAATCTAGAATTTAAAGTTTTAAAAAAGAAAGTGTTTAATATATGTGTGTGTGTGCGTGAATAATTGTAATTATTATGTACATAGAACTGGAAAATAAGATATGCAGGCAGTGGGGTAGGGAGATCCATCTTGCCCTAATGGAAAGTCAGAGGGGTGATTGGGGAAGATATAGGAAAGAGTAGATTCGGGGAGGAGGTATACAGTGAGATAGCTGTTTTGGGGTGATGGGTAAGGGAAAGATGGGGAGAAAATGTGTAACTCAAAATCTTGTGGAAATAAAAGATGTAAACTAAAAATAAAAATGTAAAACTAAAAATTTAAAAAATGTAAAAAAGTTAATTAAAACAAAAAAAAGATTATGATCCTGATTCTCTGTTATTTAACATATTACCTTTAATTTATTTTTTTCAATTTAATACCTATTTCCTCTCCCTTATGCCCCCCCTCAGAAAAAAGAGGAAAAATTGCCTGTTAGAAGTATGCATAATCAAGCAAAACAAATTAGATTTGTGCAAAAAATACATATTTTGATCTGTATCCTGAGTCAATCAGTTTTCTATTAGGAGGTGAGTAGTTTGATTTGTGATGGATGATCATTGCATGGATCCGAGTTCTTAAGTCTTTTAAATCTGTTTGTCCTGACAATGTTGTTGACAGTGCATAAATTCTCTCTGCTCACTTCTCTCTGCCTCAATTCGTACAAGTCTTCCCAGATTTCTCAGAAATGCTTTCCATTATTTCTTGTGACTTTCTAGTATTTAATAATATTCGCATTCCACCATTGGGTTAGTCATTTTCCATTTCATGGACATTCCAATTCTTTGCCTCCACCATAATTGCTACTATACATATTCTTGTACAAATAAGTCCTTTTGCTTTTAGGTGTATAGTCTCATTAGTGATATCAGTAGGTCAAATAGTATATACAATTAAAAAACATCTGGAGTACCATTGTAAATTGTTTTCCAAAACAACTGGACTAACTCATAACTTCAGCAACACTATAATGGTATGCCATTTGTACACAGGCCCTCTAATATTTGTCACCTTACATTGTTCTCAAGTTTTCAAATGCTGAAAGGTATGAGAAAGAACATCAGAATCAATTGGTTTTTATTTTTTAATTTTTAGTAGTTTAGCTGGGTCATTCATGTTGCTTTTGATGGGTGTTCTGAGGAAGAAATACAAGTTATTAATACCTATATAAAATTCCCTAAATAACGAATAACTTGAGAAATGCAAATTAAAAACCCAGAGGGACCACATGATACCTTTCATATTGACTAAAATGATAGAAAATTAAAATGAAAAATGCTGGAAGGGATACAGGAAAACAGCAATATTACTACACAGTTGGTGGAACTGTAGAGTAGTCCAGT
>CM053600.1:47469845-47494962 GCA_028646575.1 Pseudocheirus occidentalis | reverse complement strand
TGTAACAGTTTAATAGTATCTTGGTTTCTCATAAAGTCATTAGCTTCCACTTGCTCCACTCTAATTATGAAGGAATTATTCTCTTCAGAATGCTTTTGAGACTCTTACTCCATCTGGCAATTTCGACTTTTTAAGGCATTCTTCTCATTGGCTTTCTGGGCCTCCTTTGCCATCTGAGTTAATTTGCTCATTAAGGCATTGTTTTCTTCAGTCAGGTTGTTGATTTTCTTTTCATGACTTTCTCATATCATTCTCATTTCTCTTTCCAATTTTTCCTCCACTTCTTTTATTTGGTTTTCAAAGTCTTTTCTAAGTCAATCCATAGCTAGTAGACATTCTTCCAGTCTCTTGGAAGCATTTGGTGTGGGAGTTCTGACTGTTTTGTTTTCCTCCTGCCCCATGCTTCGATCCTTTTAGTCCACAAAAAAAAAAATTCTAGGGTTTTATTGCTGTTCTTACTTTGCTTCATTTTCCTCATGTTGTCCAGGCTATTAATTGCTTGGTTTTTTAGCTCTGTGGAACTCTGTTTCTTGGGGGGTGGGAAGCTCTGTCTCAAATCACTGGGACCTTCACAGCTGCCAGAGCTATTAGTCGGGTGCTGCAGTCCCCACCCCACTTTGGCTCACTGAAAATGCACCCCAGGACCAGCACTCAAGACCACGATCCATATCCAGGCCGCTCAATGCAAGAGCCCTTGGCCCTGATCAATTGCCTCAGCCCCCCTGCTATCCACAGGCCGGGGGCTCTGAAACAGCCCAGTGGAGGCCACCACAGAGAGAGCTGCTATAAATACTTTTGTACATAACTGTCCTTTTCCCACTTGTATGACATATTTGGGATACATCCTTTAAGTGGTATTGCAAGGTCAAAGGGTATGTACATTTTTATAGCCCTCTGGGTATAGTTCCCAATTATGTGGGACAATGACTGGATCAGTTAACAACTCCACAAAAACTTCATTAGTGTTCCAATTTTCCCACACTTCTTCCTATTTGGTCATGTTAACCAATATGATCAGTGGAATACAGTACATAAGTGTTGTTCTGATTTGCATTTTTCTAATCAATAGTAATTTACAACAATTTTCCATATGACTGTAGGTTTCTTTCATTTCTTTCTCTGAAAATTGCCTGTTCATATGCTTTCACCATTTATCAAGTGGGGAATGGCATGTATTCTTATACATTTGAATCAGTTCTCTGTATATTTTAAAAATGAGGTCTTTATCAGAGATACTTGTTGTAAAAATGCCTTCCCAATTTTCCTCTTCCTTCCTACCATTGGTTACATTGACTTTGTGCAAAAACTTTGCAATTTAATGCAATCAAATTTAACCATTTTGAATTTTGTAGGGCTCTCTATCTCATGTTTGGCCATAAATTCTTCCTTTCTCCATAAATCTGACAGGTAAAGTATTAGTTGCTCTCCCAGATTGCTTACAGTATATCAGCCTTTATTTCTAAATCCTGAACTAATTTAGACTTTATTTTGGTATATGGTGTAAGATACTGGTTTATGCCCAATTTCTGCCATACTATTTTCCAGTTTTCCCAGCAGGTTTTGTCTGATACTGAGTTCTTATCCCAGAAGCTGGAGTCTTTCGGTTATCAAACATTTGATTACTATAGTCATTGACTACTATGTTTTTTGTACCTAATATATTCCACTGATTCACCTCTCTATTTCTCAGTGAATGCCAAGCATTTTTGACAATGGTTACTTTATAATACAGTTTAAAACCTGTTATGGCCAGGATACCTTTCCTAGCATTTCTTTCATTAATTGCCTTGTATTCTGGATCTGTAGTTCTAACAGATGAATATTGTTACTATATTTTCCAGCTCTATAAAATATTTTGTGTGTGTGTGTGTGTGTGTGTGTGTGCTCGTTTGATTGGTATGGAATTAAATAAGTAAATTATTTAAAGTAACATTTTCATTTTTCATTATTTTAACTCAGCCTAAACACAAGCAACTGATGTTTTTTTTTCAGTTTCTTAATATGACTCCATTTGTATGAAAAATGTTTTGTGATTGTGTTCATATAGTTCCTCAGTTTTTTTTGACAGGTAGACTCCCAAATACTTTGTAATGTCTATAATAACTTTAAATGGAATTTCCCTTTTTTTTCTTATTGTTGGGCTTCATTAGAAATACAGAGGAATGCCAAAGGATTTATGTGGGTTTATTTTATATCATGCAACCTTGCTAAAATTATTTGTTATTTCAAGTAGTTTTTTTTTACTTCATTTTCTAGGATTCTCGGAGTATATCATCATATCATCTGCAAAGAGTGATAGCTTAGTCTATTCTTTACATGTCATAATTACTTTGATTTCTTGTTCTTCTAATAATGCTACTGCTAACATTTTTAGTATCAAATTGAATAAGAGGGGTGGTGGTGGACATCCTTGTTTCAACCCAATCTTGTTGGAAATGCTTCTAGCTTATCCACATTACATATAATACTTGTTGATGGATTTAGGTAGATTCTACTTATCATTTTTGAAAGATTCCATTTACTCCTATGCTTTCTAGCTATCTATTCCTATACTTTTTAGTTGAAATGGGTTCTGCATTCCTTCAAAAGTTTTTCGGCATCTGTTGAGACAACAATTGGTTTCTACTAGTTTTGTTGATGATGTGTTTGATTAAGCATATCATTTTCCTAATACTGAACTAGCCTTGCATTCCTGAAATAAATCCTACCTTAGCAAAGTCTTGTATTCTTTTGATAAGTTTCTGTAATCTTTTTGCTAATATTTTACTTAAATTTTTTGCACCTCTATTTATTATGGAAATTGGTCTATACATTACTTTCTCTGTTTTGGCTCTTACCCATTTAGTTATCAATAACATCTTTGTATCATAAAAATAATTTGGTAGGACTCCACCAATTTTTCAAAATTGTCTGTAAAGTATTGTAATTAATTGATCATTAAAAATTTGGTAGAATTTTCTTCTAAATCCATATAACCCTGGAGATTTTTTCCTAGGGAGGTCATTGATGACTTGTTCAGTATCTTTTTTTTTACATTGTTGAAAAATGTATTTTACTTCCTCTTTAGTTAATCTGGGGCAACTTATATTTCTTTTGTAAGTATTCATCCATTTCAATTAGTGATACTGGTAATTTGGTTATTTTTTTTATCAAATTGTGTAAAGTTTTATCAGTTGTATTGCTTTGCCCTCCCCCAAAAACCCACATTTTAGTTTAAATTATTAGTTCAATAATTTTCTTAATTTCAACTTTATTTATATCTCCTTTGCTTTTCAGTATTTCTAATCTGATATTTAATTAGGGTTTTTCAATTTGTTCTTTTTCTAGTTTTTTCATTAACATGCTCAATTTCTTGATCCCTTTTTTTTCCTCAATTTTACTCATATAAGCATACAGAGATATAAAACTTCACCTAAGAACCACTTTCACTGCATTATATAAGTTTTGGTGTGTTGTCTCATTATAATCATCCTCTTAAATGAAGTTACTGATTGTTTCTATGATTTGTTGTTTCACCCACTCATTCTTTAGTATCAGATGATTTAGTTTCAGATAGTTTTTAGTCTATCATGCCATGGCCTTTTACTACATACAATTTTTATCACATCATGATTTGAAAAGGATGCATTTAATATTTTTGTCTATTTGTACTGTATGGTGAGGATTTTTATGTCATAATGCATGGTCAATTTTTGTATATGTGTCATATGCCTCTGAGAAGAAGTTATATTCCTTTTTCATCCACATTCAATTTTCTCCAAATGTCTATCACATCTACCTTCTACAAAGTTCTATCCACCTTCTTAACTATATTTTTTGTTTATTTTGAGGTTAGATTTATCAAGTTAAGAGATGGGGAGATTGAGGTTCCCCAATAGTATCATTTTGTTATCCATTTCTTCCTCTAACTTCCTTAACTTCTCCTGTAAGAATTTGGATGCTCTATCGCATAGTGTATATATGTTTAGTAATGATAATACTTCATTGCCAATGGTATCTTTTATCAGGACATAGTTTTCTTCCTTTTCTCTTTTGATTAGATATATTTTAGGTTTTGCTTTGCCTGAGATAAGAATTGTTAACCTTGTTGTTTTTTTTAACTCTAGCAGAAGCATAATCTGTTGTGCTCCAGCCTTTTACCTTTATCCTATGTGTAACCCCCTGTTTCATATGTTTTTCTTGTAAATTGCATATTGTAAGATTGTATTTTTTAATCTATTCTGTTATGTACCTCTGTTTTAGGGGAGAGTTCTTCCCATTCACAGTTATGATTACTATCTTTGTCTTAAACTCCATCCTATGCACCCCCTCGTTTATGCTTTTACTTTTCCCTTCTCCCATCCCCTCCTCAAGACTTTTGCTTTTGACCACCACCTCTCTCAATATTCCTTCCCAGCAGTCCCCTTCTTTTTCCTACCCTTTCTCCTTACTATTTCTTCCTTCCCTCCTTCCCTTCTAACCTCTCCCCTCATCCCAATTTTGTTTACCTCTCCTCTCCTACTGACTCATGAGCAGGTTTGATTTTTATACTTAACATTATATGTTATTCCCTCCATGAATCAAATTTGATTAGAGTAAATATCAAATAATTGTCTCCTCCCTCCCTTCCTTGTCTCTACTATAATAATTTTTTGTGCCTCTTCACATTAGATTCCTATACTTACCTGAGTATAATATTCCCTCCTTGAACTAAAACTAATGAGAGTAAGCTCATACAATGCTCATCTCACCCCCTGTTTATTTCCCTCTATTACAATAAGTTTTGGGCCTCTTCTTGTGGCATAATTTACACTTTTCTCCCTCCTCCTTTCCTCTTCTTTCATTACAATCCTTTTTACCTTTTAATTAGTTTTTTTATCATCATATTAGCTTATTTATACCCACTTCTTCTGTCCAAGTATATCCCTTTTAAATCTTGTTATTATTTTAAATTCTCAAAATTAGCAGGTATCATCCGCCAATATATTAGTGTAAGTAGTTTGTTCTCATTGAATAACATGTCTCTTTGTGTGTGTCTATCTCTCTGTTTTCTCTCTTTACCTTTTTATGTGTCTCAAGTCTTGCATTTGAAGATCAAACTTTTCATTGTTATGGCCTTTTAAACAGGAAGGTCTGGAAGACCCTTATTTCACTGAATGACCATCTCCTTTCCTGAAAGGTTATGTTTGGTTTTGCTGGGTAGTTGATTCTTGGTTGTACTCTAAGCTCCTTTCCCTTACAATATATCACATTACAATCCCTCTGATCTTTTAATGTAGAAGCTGAAACATCCTGTGTGATCCTGAGTATAGTTCCATAATATTTGAATTGTTTGTTTCCGAATGCTTGCATTATTTTTCCTTGACCTGATGATTCTGGAATTTGGCTACAATTTTGAATCTCTTTCAGGAGGTGTTTAGTGTATCTTTTCATGATAATTTTGCCCTCTCGTTCTTGGCCCTTTCCTCTGTTTTCTTTAATGATTTCTTGGAAGATACTATTCAGGGTCTATTTTCATCATGGCTTTCCAGTAGACTAATAATTCTTAGATTATCTCTCCTGGATACGTTTTCCAAATTGATTGTTTTTGTTAAATGTGGTATTTTACATTTTCTTCTGTTTTTTTTCATTCTTTAGATATTTTTGACCAATTCTCAATGACTCATAGAGTCATTATCTTCATCTTGTCTAATTCTAACTTTTAATAACTTGTTTTCCTCACTTAGTTTTTATGCCTCCTTTTCCTTTTGGCCAATTTCTACTTTTAAGGGGTTATTTTCTCAAGTTGAGGTTTGTACCTTCTTTTCCATTTGACTGATTGTACTTTTTAAGGAGTCATTTTCTTCAGTGAAATTTTTCCCCCGTTTTGCAAGTTTTATTTTTAAGCAATTAGTCAGTTTATCTTCTTACTCCCTAATATGGATGTTACAATCCTTCTTGAGCTCTTCCAAGAAAGTTTTTTGGGCTTGAGGCCAATTCATATTCCCTTTAGACATTTCAGTTATAGGTATCAGGTCAATGCTGTCCTCTTCTGACTTTGGTTCTTCCTACCCACCATAATAGAATTCTACGGTCTTTGTTTCTCAGTTTGTTTTTTGCCCATTGTGATTGTTCACTTCCTGCCTTTTAAAGTGGATTCCTGCTTCTGGGTCACAGAGGGCTGTGTCCCATGCTTCTTATGCTTGGGGTTAGGGGTCTGTTTACTGACTTTGTGCTCTGTGGCCTCTCATTCTGTAAGTTAAAGGCTATTTAATGTTACAGCTGACTTTATCCTGAGTTGGAGCCAGCTGGTGAGTGCCAAGATAGAGGCAAGGGCTGAGTCTTTCTTTGTTTCCCAGGGGTTACACTGAAACTGACAGCATGAGGTGTTGGGGAGGTGTGTACTGGTCTCCACAAAATTTCTGCCTCCCCATGCCTGGGCTGGGGCTCAGGTTGGCTCTGGGGCTCAGCATCTCTTGGCTAGGACATTTCTGGTATCTGCCAATTCCCCTGGTTTTGTGAGGGCACACCTGGGGTTCTGGTGTTGGTGCTTGCTGACTCTACTTCTTTGGGGTTCAGGATTTCCAGCTGGGATTTCTTCATCCTTCACTGGTTCCCTACAGCTACAGCACAGTCACAGTCAGAACCTTCCTGTAGATCTCCCAAGCCTCATGCTGATTCCACTATTTCAGAATTTTACCCTGGAGCAACATTTTTTGCCTTTTTCAAGGTCAACAAGAGGGGAATGGGAGCATCTAAGGTTTACTCCTACATATTTTCTCCCAAAATTTCGGTTAGGTGATTTTAAACATCTAGACTAGGGGCTGGGGAGCTAATGCCCCAGGAGTAGCTACTGCCACTGCCACTGGCCTGTGCTTTTCTCTTACTCAGCTTCTATGGACCCCCATTATGTGGTGAGAGGTCTGGGAATCACCCTACAGTGGGTAAATGAGTTTGTCTGGGCTAGCTCAAGATCTTCTATGTTTGGATCTGTGCTGGTGCTGCCTGAGAGCTCCATGTGCTGCACTCTGCAGTCCCTCTGTGCAGCACAACAAATCCTACCCATTGATTTTCTATGCTTTCTTGGCCTGGAAATTTGTCACACTCCATATAATAATGAATTTTGCCACTATAAAATCCATTCAGATTCACTTTTTAGAGCTAACTGAAGGAATTCATTGGCAAGCACAGGTGAGTCCCTGCTTTCACTTGGCCTTCTTGGCTCTGCTTCCTCCATGCTTACATTTCTGAAAAGTTTCTTTCAATAGTACACGTTTCCCCCTTAAATGATAAGCAACTATTCCTTATTCTGAATACATTTTATTGTTATATTTAGTTGAAAGATTTGGGTAAAGTCTTTTGCCATCAAAAATTGAATGATAGTCAATTAGAGGAAGAATCCATTAATGGGCTTAGGATGCCAATAATTGAATTTCATGAAAAATGTTGCCAACTTGGTCTGGGAATAGCAAGTGTTTTATGTCCAGACTTGCTGAAATGATGGATAGAGGAATAAGCACTAAATTAGCATATGTGACTGTCCAAAAAATAAATTTAATTACATTAATGACTTATTCTTTTCTCTGTAAATACATCTTGTCTTCTCATCTAGGTTTTAAGTCTGTATTTTCTAATAATTTTCTACAAGGTCTACTGCTTATGTGCTCAGTGGGAGCACAATAAAAGTATTGTTGAAAAGATGAGTCAATTAAGCAATCAACAATTCTTCTCAGCAAGACACCACATCATTTATTTTTATACCTAACATCGAAAGATTAAAATGTTAATGATACAGTTTTTAAAATATGCATATTTTATTTCTTTAATTAATGAATTTTTTTCATCATATAATGCAAAGATATAAATTAAAGAAATTAATCTTCCCTTGCTTCAAAATAGCCTACTTTTGAATAGTATACACTAAAGCAATAAGACAGAGAAAAATATTTGTTTTCCATTTTTCTATACTGAGTTTCCTCTACAGATTTTCATATTTATTTTTTCATTAATCTACCTCAGTCCTTCCAACGTCTTGTTTTCCCATTATTATATGTTCATGCTCTTTGTCTCTGAGGTATTCATAAGATCAAGAAAGCTACCTGCTACCAAAATCTTCCACTTTAGCAATAATCAGAAAAATCAAAATAAACAAAATCACATTCCTATGGTCCCTTGAGATCTCATTGTTCATTCATTCTCAGGGTACCATCATATTCCTTTTAAAATATTTATTTTTAATATTAATTTCTTTTTAAATATTGAGTTCCATATTTTCTCCCCCTCTAGTATCTTACGCACTTACTGAGAAGACAAAATAATATCGATTATAATGTGAAATAATGTCAGACATTTCTATATTAACCATATGACAAAATAGCAAAAAAGAAAAAAAACTATAGAGAAAAAAATTAGACTTTCATTCACTAAGAGTCAATCAGTATTTCCTCTGTAGGTGAATAGTATTTTTCATCATTAATTTTTGGAACTATCTTAGATGTTTGCATTGATCACAGTAGCTAAGTCTTTCAGAGTCATTCAAACATTTCTGTTACTGTGCACAGTGACCTCCTGGTTCTTTTCAATTCACCTTGAAGCAATTCATAAAGATTTTGACATTTTTTTTTCTTTCTGGGATTATCCTTATCATTTTTTATATCACTTCTATTTGCCACAACTTTTTTAGTCATTCCACAACTGATGAATATTCCTTCAAGTTCCAATTCTTTCCCACTACGAAAAGAGAGGCTAAAACACTTTTGTCCATATAGGTCTCTTTCATTTTACTTTGATCTCTTTGGGATACAGAGTAGTGATATTGCTCAGTCAAAGGTTATGTAGTTTTAGAGCTCCTTTGGCATAGTACCAAATTGTTTCCCAAAATGTTAAGACCAGTTCAATATTTCATCAATAACTTATTAGTGTATTTTCCCTCATCTCCTCTAGCATTTGCATTTTAGATGGGTATGAGATGGTAACTTAAAGGTATTTTAATTTGCATTTCTCTAATTTAATGGTGATTTAGAAGATTATCATATGTCTAGAAATAATTTTGATTTCTTCTAAAAATGGCTTGTTATATCATTTGTCAATTAACAATGCCCCCCTCATTTTATAAATTTTATTCACTTCCCCATGTATTTGACAAATGAGACCTTTATCAGGTATATTGGAGAATAAATTTTTTTGTTACTTCTTCATCTATGGTACTTTTTAGTAAAATGCAGGCGTGTTTATTATCTCTTTTAATTAGGTCTAATTTTGTTTTTGCTTTTTATGAGTTCATGATTATTATCCTTGCCTTTCTTACTTCACCTGAATGAAACATAATAGTCTCTATGTAGTCCCTTTGTTTTATCCCTGTATATGTGTAATCTGACCAATGAGATGTTGTATCTCAGAGTTGTTTTGATTTGCCTTTCTCTAATCAATAGGAATTTCAAGCATTTTCCATATGCTTACAGTTGTTTAATTTCTTTCTCTTAGAATCACCTGTTCATATCCTTTGACCATTTATAAATTGGGGAATGACTTGTATACTTATAGATTTGATTCAGTTCTCTGTGTATTTTAGAAATGAGGCCTTTATCAGAGACACTAGTTGCAAAAATTCCCAACTTTCTGCTTCCCTCCTAATCTTGGTTACATTGACTTTATTTGTATAAAATCATTTCAATGTAATGTAATCAAAATTATCTATTTTGCATTTTGAGATACTTTCTAACTCTTGTTTGGTAATAAATTTTCCCTTCTCCATAATTCTGCCAGATAAACTATTCCTTGGTCTCCAAGATTACTTACAGTTTCAGAGCATTCACATTCTTAGAGAAGTTAAGGGAGTTACAGGAAGAAATACACAGCAAAATTATATTAGAGGGGACCACAAATTCACCTTTTTAAACCAAGATAAATCCCAACATAAAACAAAGAAGAAAGATGCCAAGGAGGTGACTTGAGTTTTAGAAATGTTAGATATGATAGAGCTCTAGAGATAACTGAATGAGGATAGAAAGGAACATATTTCTCATTAGTACATGCCACCTATGCAAAAACTGACCCTGTATTACAGCATAAAAATCACATAATTAATTTCAGAAAGTCAGAAATATTATATACTTTCTTTTGAGATGATGCTGCAATAAAAATTACATATAATAAAGGGCCATGGAAAGAAAGATTAGAAATTAATTGAAAATTAAGTAACACAATCCTAAAGAGTGAATGAGTCAAACAACAAATCATAGAAAGAACAAAAAACTTAATCCAACAGAATGACCATAGGGAGACAACATAACAAACTTAGAGGATGTAGACAAAACAGTTCTTAGGGGAAACATTATGTCCCTAAATGCTTAACTGAATAAAGTAGAAAAAGGGATCTCAATGAAATTGGCCAATTAAATATGTAATTAGAAATTCTGAAAATCAAAGGGGAAATTAATAAAATTGGAATTAAGAATATTGTTGAACTAGAAAAATAAAACTAAGAAATGGTTTTATAAAAAACAGAATAAAATAGATAAACCTTTGGTTAATTCAATTTTTTAACAAAGAAAGAAAACAAAATTATCAGTATCAAAACTGAAAAGGGTGAATTCAACACCAGTGAAGAGGAAATTAAAGCAATAATGAAAAGCTATTTTTTCCAATTGAATACCAATAAATTTGAAAATCTAAGTGAAATGGTTGGATATTTACGAAAAAATAATACATGGGGCAGAGCCAATGCGGCAGAGCAAAAGCTAGAGCTGGCACCCCAACCACTTCCTATATCTGTAAAAAAATGACTCTAAATGAATTTTAGAGTTACAGAACCCACAAAATGACAGAATGAATTACATCTCCAGCTGAAGTCAGCCTGGCAAGCTGAAAGGAAAGGTCTACCACACTGAGTTGGAAGCAGAGCACAATCCTACATAGGCCATGCCGGCACAAACCAGTGGCACAGACTAGGCCAGAGCAGACCTGAGGGGACTGAATCACTGGCAGGTGTGGCAGTTTCCAGGTATCTCAGCCCACAAATGCCAAATAGAAAATAAAAAGTCAGTGGGGAAACCTTATTGGACCTGAGTGAGAGAAGAGTGTGGTGTTATCATTCTGCCCCTGGGACAGTGGAGGTAGTGGTAGCTAAAGCAGCAAGGTAGTTGCTTCTGGAGATCCAGGCTGACAGATGGGGGAGGGAGGGGAGGAGCAAGTGGCTGATTAGAGGGCAATTGCAGTAATCTCTTTGCTGGCAGTAAGGCAGGATTCTCTTGCTTCTCCCTGCTTGGATCTGGGTCCCAGTCTTACATACTGGTCCTGGGGTAAAGAGGAGTACTGGTGTGGCAGTTTGTGCTGACTGTGGAAAGGGAATTCTCCCCTCTCTTCTGGGGCAGATTCCTAGAAGTAGCTCCGGCAACAGTTGTGCAATACCACAGAAATTTGGGAAACAGCACTCTCCACTCTGGAAGCAGAGTTCTACTGTGGGAAAGAGCTAAAGTATCAAATATTGGCTGGCAAAATGAGAAAACAGAGGAAGAGAAATCAGACTATAGAATCATTCTTTGGTGTCAATGAAGATCAAAACATAGAAACAGAATGAGACAACAAAGTCAAAATTCCTGAAACAAAAGCTTCCAAGGGAAAAAAAAAGAATTGGTTGCAGTTCATAGAGGAGTACAGGAAGGATTGTGAAAATCAAATAAGAGAAGTAGAGGAAAAATTGGGAAGAAAAACAAGGGTGATGCAAGAAAATTATGAAAAATGAGTCAACAGCTTGCTAAAGGAGATCCCCAAAACGCTAAAGAAACAACACCATAAAAGAATAGACTAATTTGAATGGAAAAAGAGGTACAAAAAGCTAATGAGATGAATGCCTTAAAAAGCAGAAATGACCAAATGGAAAAGGAAGTACAAAAACTGACCAAAAAAATAATTCCTTCAGAATTAGAAGGGAGCAAATCTAAGTGAAATAGTCAGGAATTAGTTAAGATATGGACTCAAGATAGGTGTCAAGAAACTTGCCAGGAAACAGTTAAGTGATACTTTGTGAAATTGGAAGTCCAAGTAAAAGGCTTATGAACTGGAGATGAACTCAAGTTAGAAGTCAGTGACCTGGCCTGGACTATAGGAATAGGCCTGGGGAAATTTGTCTTACGGGCACAAGTCACCATGCCCCATTCCCCTCCTTCTATAAATCAACTCCTCTAGCAGACCAGATTTTCAGGAGTCCTAGTCCCATTAAAAAATGCTCCTCCATTCTACAAGGTCACTAGGCAGATATGCAGGAATGGGGTATTCACCATGCTACCAGACTTCTTTATAACCCCACTGGTCAAGCTATTGTTGAAAGAAAAAGCTGCACCCTTAAAACTGCTCTTCAAAAACTAAAAGGAGGGACCTTGTGCATGGGTACCCTGAGAAAAATTTTGGCGTTGTCATTATATGTAATAAATTATTTAACATTAGATCATGAAAATAAAACACCAGCTGAAAAATTTTGGGGCATTACCAACCATACATTTGGCAATTCTAAAAGTTACTAAAATGTTACTAAAAGGCAACTGCAGTTACCGAATAGGTGATGTGGGAAAATGATAACAGACAAAGGTGCATTCTGAACTCTGTGTGTGGCCGAGGCATTTTGTGTGTTTCCACAGATGATAAGAAGGAAGTTTGGATACCAGAAAAGAGAACAAGGACTGTGTCAACAGATGCAGAGACCACATACTCAGCTCCCTCAGGACCAGAACCAGACAAAGTCAACAGGAGAAGGAGCCAAAGCAAAAATGAGGACAAGTGGATCTTCCATTTTTGAACTCTAGGACTGATGTGTCTGGTGGCCATCAGGTGGATCAGCAAACCTATGTTTCTTGGCACAATGACATGGAGGGTGTTCTAAACAAAATTGGACTCTTCCCCAATAACAACAATTTTTGCTATTTTTGCTCCTAACGGGATATACTTGAGCAAAATTGATCATACCATTGTATGGGCTTGTCTAGGAGGGAGATATGCATTCATGTGGGGGAAATCTTAGCAATATAAATATCACTAAGGTCTATAAGTGTTATAATGTTACATGTGTTAATTGTAAGGTTTCTGAATGTCATGATAATACTTCTTTGGGACAATTGCTATTTGTTATAAGGAGACACAGTACAATTATGATCCTGTGGAGAGTGAGCATTGATTTTACACTCGTGTTGATCATTCTATTGCTCAAATTAATCAGCAATTATTATTGAAAAAAGAGATGTATTTCTTGTATTTTGTTGGGATAATTGCTTTAATTTCTACTAAAGTGAGCAGTGTTGCTATGTCTATGTCTGTCAGCACTGTACAAAATCAGGTAGTTCAAGCTCAGTTTTTGAATGAATTGTCTGCCAATGTTTCATGAGGATTTTTGTCATAATCAGAAATCAATAAGAGTTTTTATAAAGCAACAACACAGCTCAGGGATGATGTTATTGCCTTAGCTGAGGAAATTGAGTTAATGCAAGTTAAGTGAAAATTAATATGTGATTATAGATATATGTAATTCTGAATGGTAAACAAAAAATAATGAGTCAGAATATGCCATAGACTAAATTAGAAATCATCTTAATGGGCTATGGAGTGAATGTAACACATCTCTTGACATAAATGATTTGGAGAATTTGGCTCACCTTGGGATCAGGAAAGACAGCTGTCACTGCTACCAAATCAAGAGGCACAAAGCATTGTTGTTGGATTAAGAGAGCTCAGGGGATATTACCTGGGCAAATACAGCAAATTATAACTTACATAGGACTAGGGGTGGTACTACTGGTTTTATGTACCTGTTTATCCATCATCATTTCCTGTTTTTCTTGCATCATTCAACAAGTTGTATATAATGTCCAACTGCATGATTTTGCCCATGGCCCTATATATAAATACTATAGGGGACATGCAGAGAACTCCCAGAAGTCTCCTGGGCTTCATTAATGGGATGTTCCCCTCTCCTACAAATAAATAAAATGCGGGAGATGTAGTAGACCAGATTTTTAGGGGCCTTGGCCCCATTAAAGAAATGCTCCTTCATTCTACAAGGTCACTAGGCAAATATGCAGGAGGAGTATAGTCTTGTCAGGAGGATCCTTTCATTGGTTCTGTGAATATCTAAAGAAAGTACAGGATAGTTAATTTGCAAGTCTTGATTATGACTCCCTGTTTGTTTGTGCCCCTTTACATGGTTCTAGGATAAAATCTTAATGAATGATTAGCCTTGGGCTGGGGTAGGGAAAGGTTGAGACCAAGGGTGAGTCCTTGCATTCTAGTCACATAAGAATCTCTGCTATACAGAATATAAGCCCTATGATTTTCTTGTATCCTTGGCTCTGTAATGGTTCTGTAATAAACAGAGTATGGAATACATCCCTGTCTCTCTCTTCTATTCAGCTGGTAACTAGGCTATACAACAGTGCTGGACATAGCAGAGTACTGCCTCACCACTCCCCTTGCCTTGGTAATAGACTGATTGTACCTGGATAACAATTAGTTTAGTCACCAATTATATTAGTTAGCAAAACAATTAAGGTGGACTGTATATATATTCTAGAACCATAAAGTGAAATAGAAATGGAAAGAATTCACTGATAACTTCTTGAAAAAGATACCAAAAAGAAAACTCCTAAGAATGTTATAGTGAAATTTCAGAATTCCCATATCAAGGAGACAATCTTAAAAGCATTCATGAGGAAACAATTTGAATATTGTGGAAACACAATTAGGACAACACATAATCTAGCAGATTCTACATTAAGGGGCTTAAAGGGCTTAGAATACATTTCACCCTTTTTTTCTGATTCCTCTTTCACAGCATGACTAATACAGTAATAAGTTTAATATTGTGCATATATAGCCTATATCAGATTGCTTGCCATGTTGGGTAAGGAGGGAAGGAGAACAAAACTTTGGAACTCAAAAATCTTATAAAAATGAATGTTGAAAACTATCTTGGAAGATAGTTCCAACATATATTAATCAGGATAGTTAAAATCCTCAAACACAACTGGAAAAAAATAAAATACTTTAAATAAGTGTGTGTTGAGGGAAGACATAAAAAATATATTGCCATATTGCAAAAGAAAATATAAACAAAATAAAACTCTAAAGGTAAAGTGTGAAAAAAGTCTCAGATCAGAATTCATCCCTTCACTCTGACTGTGGATAATATTTTTCATTATGAATTCTGTGAAATTGTCCTTGATCATTATCTTGGTCAGAGTAGCTAAGTCTTTCACTGTTGATTATACTTAATATTTCTTTCACTTTGTACAATGTTCTCCTATTTCTGTGCTTTTCACATTGCAGGAGTTCATGTAAGTCATTGTGAATGGTGTATTTTGATTCTCTGTGATAATTTCTAACATTGTGAATGCAGTATCTTGGTTTTGTGTGAATGTTTTCCTCTGATTTGTTATGGAATAAATAGAGCATTCACTATATTGTGTAATCAGAACCTTAAAAGCTGTTCACAGTAGCATTCTTCTGGAAAGCTGTTTGTGATTGGCATTGCAAGGTTTTTACTCAGAAAAGAATAAAGAAGAAAAGGACTCCTAGAAAAATATTTTTAGCAGCTCTATGTTAGGAAATAACAGGTCCATTAATTAGAAAATGGCTGAACAAATTAGGATATGTTAATATAATGCAATATTGTTATACTGAAAGACATGACAATAGGGATGGTTTAAGAGAATCCAGGAAAGAATTATATAAACTAATATAGAAAGAAGTGAACAAAAGTGAGAGAAAAAAATCACATAATAGCCATATTTTAAAGCTATACAACATTGAAAAATGTAAGCACTCTGATCAGTCAAATAGTAAATCACAACTCCAGTTGACTGATGATGAAGTGTACTACCCTTACAAAGTTATGGTGAGAGACACTGACACATCCTGAAGATGAGATAATGGACTGGACTCAAAATTCAGAACGAGGCATGCATTTTAGGACATGGACAATATGGGAAGCCTTTTGTTTGATTACAGATCTTTTTCTAAGCCTTTTTTTCCCTTCCAATATGAGTGAAGGGAAGGGAGAGAAAAGAAAGAAGATGAATTAAATTTTAGAAGAACAAAAATGGTTTTGGAAAAATCAGAGTGAGAATTAAGGGAAGAAGACAAATGAGAAAAAATTTAATGGTGATATTGTGGAGTGAAGAAGACAAAGGCAGAAGTAATATAAGATGAGATTTACAGTGAATTCTGCTGGAGTGAGTTGATTGGATTCTTCAAGATATCACCTTTAAATTTAATTAGAAATAAATATAGAATAATTTTATGTTTGTGTATGTATATGTATGTGTATATGCATATGTATATACATATAGATACACATACACATATTTACATATAATAGTGACCACATCAAGGGCAGTGGAAAGAGAAGATAAAAAGAGAAATTTACATGATAATTTTGTAGTATATTTGAAAGGAATAGCAAGTTGTGCATAATAGATTTGCAGTATAGTGTGTAGTCTTTTTTTTTGGACTATGTTATGGAAATGTTTGTTTTATTGCATAAGTTAAAATGCAATTTAATAATGGAAAGAACAGACAAAAAAAGAGGTTACCTTCTCCAAGATGAGGTCATTTATCTGGGAATAAACTCCTGCTGATGAAGGCAAAAATGTTTGGGATTCCAAGGAAAGATGACTCAGAGAATTGAATAGAGGGCCATAAATTCAAAGAGAAGATGGCATGCCATAAAAAGAGATAAATAATGTAGGACAATCAGAATTCAGTTCTGGGTCTCCCAAAATAGGTTTACATACAGATCATTGCACATTATACTGTATTGCCCTCTTTGCAGATAGCTACACTGGGCTAGGCAGTGTACTAAGCGTTTAGAAAATATTATCTCATTTGATGTTGTTAAGTGCAGTTGGAGTCCATATAAATTGCTGGGGGAAACAGTAAACTTATCAGCAAGAATCCTGTTTGAATTCATTTCTTTTTTCCATAAGGTATTTTATTTTGTACAAGTCACTTCACAACTTACATAGTGCCTAACCAGTTGATTTCCTCTTCTTTATCATATAGCTCAAAATGTGTGGTCATTTCTTCTCAAAGTACTCAATTTTTACTTCATCATTTCATTTTTAGAATTCATCAGAGTCAGGTTCAGAGTAACAGTTCTCTTTATTGCCCCTTCTAACTTTTGACAAATAAAATTATTACTGGAGCAGGTCCTGATTTCACTTATGAGCCTTGCTTTAAGCAAAGAGATAGCTCCAACATATATTAATCAGGATAGTTAAAATCCCCAAACACAAGTATGTAATGCTGCTGTGCCAGCTTTGTGATTTGCTTCCAGAACTCCATGTATGCTCACTTCCCTGTTTGGGGTAGACAGCCTGCAGGGCAATCTCAATACATTTTGTGTAATTTGCTCTCTGCCAAATGCTTTTCCTCTCCATTTATGGATCTTCATGTTTCAACAGACCTTCTTGATAAACGTAACTACAAATCTATTGTACTTTTTGTCTAATCCTTTTTTGGGGGGGGGCAATTGGGGTTAAGTAACTTCCCCAAGGTCACATGGCTAGTTTTGTGTTAAGTGTCTGAGGTCAGATTTGAACTCAGGTCCTCCTGACACAGGGCTGGTTCTCTATTCATTGTGCCACCTAGCCACCCCTCTAATCTTCTTTTTAAACATTATATTTATCCAGAACCATATTTTAGCCATGAGTTTCATCCTCCCTAGTATCACAGTGACTACCATGAAGTTGAATATAATAATAAGCACAAATATTTACAAATACAAATTAATAAGCATTTTATAAAGTGTTTACTGTGTGCTAAGAACTGCAAATATGGAAAATAAAAAGAGATTCTCTACTCAAGGAGTTAACATCACAGGGGAAATAATCACACATAGTGGAGCACTAGTCAAGAAGGAAAACTGTGGTCTAGAAATTACATGGCTAATGAGAAAGGCCATAGTGGGGTAGATTAATGCAACCAAACCAGGAACAGTGACAGTTGATTGTATCATGGTCCATGGCTCCAGAACTGGGAAGGGAGGTAAAGTATAAATGGAAAAGCTAGGAGATTTATTAATATGTTATAGAGGAGGGACAAAAAGGAGGGAGTAAAATAAAGCAAGGTTAGAAGTTTTCTAAATGCTAGAAGTTTTCTAAACTTTCTAAAAGTTTTCTAAAAGTATCACAGGAGGAGCAGTTATCAATCATGATAATTATTTTTTTAATAAGGGTTTTGTGAAGGTTTGGGGGCTTTCAAATTTGACAAGACATGCAATGCAGGTATGTATACATATGTTTATATTTACACCCACATACACACATGTATATTTGCACATACACATTCACAAAACTAAGTATGTATATATGTGTATGTACAAATGTGTGTATATATGTATTACTTATACATCCTTATCTATCTACAGCTATCTCTCTATACCTATCTATATGCAATATATATGTGTATATATATCAGTACATCTATTTCTATATATCTATATTTATGCAACTAGGGGGCACAGTGGATAGTGCTTGGCCTGATGTCAGGAAATTCTAATCTGGCCTCAGACATTTACTAGTTCTGTGACCTTGGGTAAGTCACTTTGCCCTGTTTGTCTAAGTTTCTCATACATAAAAGGAGCTGGAAAAGGAAATGGAAAATCTCTCTACTATCTTTCCAAGAAAACCCCAGAAAGAGTTACATACAACTGAAATGAGTGAATATTATACTTATATAATTCACTGATATTATTCCATAACTTTATATGATTCTCTATTCACAAAAAAGGTCCAATCTATACTTTCTAAGATATGTTTACTCTATTGTTTGGTTATATACTGTATTTTTCTGAGGACAAATTTTGGGACTATTTAAAACTCTGGGTGGCTATCAGAGAATGAGTGACCTTATGTCCTCCACTGGTACACTAGTGACCATCTCATTATTCTAATAGTCATGGCTAGAGCAGATTATCTACTCAAAACATCACTGATCCCCTGCCTTGTGAAATGCCCATCTCCTTCCTGAATTTTCTACATTTCACTGAACTCTGGCCAGGCAAACTTCACATAATGACACTGGCCCTCTTCAGGAACAGAGAAACATGCTTGGTTTCCATTTACGTAATTTTTGTATAGACTGCATGCTCTTAGCTTTTACAAGATCTAGGCTACACATCAACACTATATAGGGATGCCCTTACACAGAGCGTTCAACAAATGTGCAGATCATCATTTTCCCCCTCTGTGGTACTTTGTGTGCAAATAGCAAAGGAAGTGAGAAAACGGAAGGACAATTTGTCACTTATATTTGATTCCTGACATTCAGTTTGTCCATTAGCTACAGGGACAACTCAGACACTTTGTTTCTAGGTCTTGGTTCCCCCCTGTAACATATGGCACAGACTAAGGAGAATCTCTTAGTGAATGTGGGAGTTTGGATAGCAGTATTTTCTCATTTAGATTTTTGGCCATAGCTAGCTTACTTCTACTGAAGCAGAAGAAATAAATTAAACAAACAAAAAACCACCACAACAAACCAAGCCCTGAAAAGATTTTGCTTATTTTATCCAATATCTAGCCATGTTTCTGACCTTGCATTCAAGTTTCTGGTGACTGAGAAAGAAGCCCTACTCTCTTTTGCCTCATTTAGGTTTTTGATTTTATGAGTGGGAGTTCCCTGAGACAGGTCTAGGTTGGTCAGATGGGGACGCTATTTAATCCCTGTTTGCCAATGATTTTTTTTTTCTCATTAGAGAGTGGCATGAGATTTCAGGTAGAAAAGAACATTTGTGGTAGAAGTAATTGAGTCATACATTATATTCCAAGAGGAAAGAGAAAGAAATCCTTTACATTTGACCTAGATCTGAATTTCTTTTATTTTAAGGAAATAGGCTGCTGTTCTGAATATATACATTTGAAACACACTTTTGACTCATAAATCCTGTGTCCTTTCAATATATTTATGCTGAAAATATACTAATCAATTGAAAAAAAGTGTTACCAGTAATACTTATTTATAATATATACATATGTGTATATGCATATGGATATTATATGCTATATGTATATGATTATAAATATTATATATTTTATATAGTGTTTGTTGCAATTATAAATTAGATCCATTTTGATAAAAATTTAGATAAAACTAGATAAATTTTTATATTGTCTATTGCCTTAAAACTTTTATGGAATATATTCTTTTGTCTGAAGAGAAACAGTCTGGACAATTCTATAACAACGAGAAAGGAACATCCCAAATACTATACTGAAAGACCTATATTCATTAACTGTTTTGACTCAACTCAAGAAATGTTTATCAACCTCTTACTGTGTTCAAAGTGCTAGGCTATGTGATAATGATATAATGACAGGGATGAGATATTCTCTACTCTCATATTCTGTTGTTCATGATGTTAATTATGCTGGTGAAGTGCCAAGTATTCCTGTAAGTAAATGCCTTATCATTTATGGAGAGAAAGAAAACTAACAATTGAAAAGAACAGTAAAAAAGAGTAAAAAACACTGGAACTTGTGAAAACCTAAGGATTTTGAAAGGCCAAAATGAGGATGATCCATTACTGATGTGTCAGGTCATTAAGCAGGATACCAGGAGAAATATAATACATAATAGAGGAAGCAAACTTTAGTTAAAATGGTTTAACAGTTTACATGTATATTTTGAAATTGCAGAGTCTGACAATTTCATTTATATTTGACCTCCCCCATCTCATGTTATTCTCATTTCTTCTTTCTCACCACTCATTATAACGCTTCTCCTAAGTCTTGAGAAGCAATTAGTGTTCCTGGTATACTCCTCAAACTACTAAACAAACTTGTTTGTTCTATGACATCCCCCAAGGACAGCACTCTCTGATATTTCAATGTGATGCTATTAAATTTGGAATCCTAATTCATGGTCACACTTAATCGATCTTAGTATAGTCATAGGAGCAACAACCACATCTTCTCCCAACTTTCCTGTTTTTCCAGTAGCATGAGGATCTTAACAGTGACCTTCTAGAAGCTCCCCAAAAGGAGACTTTCTAATTGCTTCCATATCAAAATAAGTACCAGTGGAATGCTGTTCAGCTGTCATTAGGGAAGTGATTTAGAGCAGCCAGAATCTTTAAGAGACTCTCAAGTTATAATGTGCAGAATTATCCACTTGTTATGCTTATGGGATCACATGAACTTTGAATATTGCTTCCTCTATGTTGGAATTTCATAGAGTATTAATCCATCTTGAAGCTTAGGAAGGTTAGATTTTTGTAGATCATATATAGTAGTTTTAGGGGTGGATCATGAGGATGTTTGCTCTAAGCCTACAATAAGACTTTTCCTTAGAGTATTATGATTCAATGTAGTTGAAATAGTCACCATATTTTGGACTTGTGCACCCTATTGGGAGAACCAGAAGGCTAGATTTATGCAGTGACAGTCAGCATTTCAAAATTTCTAACTCACTAACAAAAAGCCCCTGAGTATTTGCCTCAAAAAATGAAGACATAACTGAGGTTGCTTATTTTTCCACTTACACACCGAAAGTAATGGATAGCTCATTGGACTTGTAGTCAAGGAACCTGGGTCCAGACACTTACCAGCTGACCTTGGGTAAGTTACTTAACCTCTATTCTCATTTTCCTTGCCTATGAAATGATTTTGATGGATTCAATAATCTCTAGAGATGCTTCCAGCTTCCCATTGATTCTATGAGTTTAAGGCCTTAGATGGTCAAAGAATTTGAGAGCTGCAAGAGACCGCAATTCAGTGTCCATATAAACCAATCAACATACAAAAGGAATCAGTTTTCCAACATAACACACAAGTTACCATTTAGTCACTATTTGAAGATCTACAAGGACAGGGAATGGATCTCCTTTAAAGTTAGGCCATTGCACTTTGGGATGACTCCAATTGCTAGGAAGATTTTTCAGGATATTGAACCAAAAGCTGTTGCTCTGAAATCCATACCCTTTGTTCATGGGGCATAAATTATGCCCTTTGAGCCCAAGTAGGATAAAGCTAATCCCTCCTTGATATAACAGCACCTCAAATGCTACCCTTTCTCCTCTGATATGTTGTTATTGTGGCAGCTCAAATTTTCTTTCTTATTACTCTACCAAACTTGACCTTATTTTTGTCTTTACCAAATTCATTTGAACTAGATTTTACTTCCATAAACATGATGGGATGAGAGGTAAAAGGATCTTCTTCTTCTTCTTCTTCTTCTTCTTCTTCTTCTTCTTCTTCTGCTGCTGCTGCTGCTGCTGCTGCTGCTGCTGCTGCTGCTGCTGTGTGTATTTGTATGCACATGTCTGTGTGTTAGAAAGAGAATTAAGGGTCAAAGACAGAGAGACAAAGAGACAAAGAGTAGAGAGACAGAGATAGAGATAGAAGGAAACACACAGACAGATACAAGGTCGTTTGCATTGAAATAGCTACAAAATGCCTAGCACATAATGTGTTACTATATTCTATAGTTTGATCCATAAAGTACTTACTTGTACTGATTTGACCACTTTTCCATTCCCTTTACTTCAAATTATTTTTCTTGAGAATTAAATGAGAGAATAAGCTACAGTGGATAAAGTCATACTTCAGAGCCTGACAAACTGTGTATCCCTAGGAAAATAATTTAATTTCTCTTGGACTCAGTTTCCTTGTCTGTTAAATAGGGATAATAATAGCATCTATCTACATTATCTATGAGACAATATATACAAAGTGCCATGCAAACCTAAATGTGTTATACAGCAAAGTTCATATGAGTAAAACACAGACATTTGTATTTGAATTTTGCAAATAAAAATCCATATAGAGCAATTTTTATTCAAATATGTATCTCAGTGTAGAAGAAATAATGACAAAAAGGGGCACAGAGAAAAGTATTTTTTCTCATTGATAACTTTTTAAATGTCTTCCTGAAGCATTTCTTCTTGCAGTTGGTCTATGGTGAGTGGGAATTGTTTTGTTTTGTTTTTAGAGTCAAACTGAACAATTCAGAGTAGATGTTCTACTTCTTTACATGATAATCTGATATAAAGACAACAATCTTTCTTCATTTACTCTATGAAAATGTACATATGTAACAATACAAAGATAGATAATTTAATCACTTAGGTAAAGTCATTTGTCCCTAGACCTAAAACACTAAATCACATGACTTTAAAAATTATCTGATTACTATAATTAGTATAAACTTCATGGCTTTCTAAAATTAGTGTCCAATTTATCAGCCTCACCCTAAATCAGAATAAGTATAATGGAGGAATAAATATTATTACAAACAAAATAAATAAAAACAGAACAAAACACACATAATATTAATTTTATATGCTTTTCAAAGTCAACATATACCTGAGAGTCTCTTTATATATGCTTGAGTGACTCCCATTCTTAGTTGAGTTTAACAGTACTGGTGTATACAGTAAAGTTGGAAATTCCAGGCTGGAGCAGAACGAGGCCTAGCACCTGTATGAAGACTTTCATCCATTCTACTTTGGATTTTAGGCACTAACCTTTATCTCTGCTCCCTAGATATAGTTCCCATACCTGGACGTACTGAGCAAAGCTACTGCTGTTAATAACTTGATATACTACAAGGAATATTAATATTGACAGGAAGTTTTGTTTGACAGAAAATAAGTGACTTTTGAGGCTATCCTTTTACCAAAGAAAATGTAAGCCATTATTTCATTTGATTAAGGTGGCTTTTCCTGAAGGACCAGTAACACTTTTTTCATATGTTCAGTTACCTATGTGGGCGATGGGATAAAAATAAAGTATAAAACCTATATTGTCCTTTCTTATGTGTTTGATTTTTATTATAGAGACAGACCTAGAGCCTCTTTATAATAATGAAAGCACTAGTATTCCTTCTCTACAAGCTGAAACAAGTAAGAAGGTGGATTTAGAAAGATTCATAGATACTTACTTTCTGTTTGCTTCTATAGAGATTGATGCAGGACTTTAAGATAACAGTAGAGACCTCTGGTTTAAAGTGAGATCAGAGCCTCTGTGCTCCAGTGGTGAAGACAAATGAATAGGATATTAGTTGACTCATTGCCCCTTATATATATTCATCATGTCTATCCTCATTTAATTTTTCTGGCAACATTAATTTCCCCATTACAACATTACTTAGAAACAGATCTCGAATTACTCAGCATGATCAAGTGTCTCCACTGTATTACTGATGTGAGAAAACATCATTTCAATTTATCAACTATAGATTTGCTTTGAAACAAAGTCCATTCATATGGAGAAAACATGTGATACAAATTATAAGAGAAATATAGCATCAACAGTCCCCAAGCATGAGCTCATACCTAGCAAGGACCATTAGGGAATGGATTCTAAATTCTTGACATTGAAATGTCTGTCAGTAAAGAAAACTGGCCCTCTAAAAATTCTTTCTAATTTTGAAGAGCACATAATTAAAATTATTTATTCTAGTGCTTCTGTTACCTTTACATCCATTAGATTTATTTCTTTAAATATTAATTCCATGATAACCTAGTAGAATACACACTACTCAAGGGCAACATCTATTTCTTTTTTGTATTTCTATCATTAGGTCCATTGGGAGTTAATTTGTTATGAATTTGTTGTTAACATTCTTCTTTTCAAGTTTTGAATTCTGAATTTTCTCTCTCTTTCCAAATCCTTCCCCACTCAGTGAAAAGGCAAGCAAAATGTTATCAGTTATACATGTAAAGTCATGCAAAACAAATTGTACTAGCCATGTTACAAAAAAAGAAAGAAAGAAAAAGGAGAGTTTAAAAACTATGCTTTAAAGAAATGATGCTTCGGGGGGGCGGAGCCAAGATGGCGGCGTAGAAGCAGCAAAGCACCGCAGCTCCCACATAAACATGCTAAAAACTCATAAAATGGGACTCTAAACAGATTTTCAAGCTCCAAAACTCTCCAAAAGATAGAAAGCTCATCTGTTGCTACAGGTAGCTCAACAGGTGGGGCTCTTCACAGCAGTCTGGGAGCCCAGGCCTAAACCCTGGCCAGGTGAGGCCCCAGGACATTGGGTGGGGAGCCGTGTCTATAGGAGAGCAGATAGGCTGCACTGGAGGCACAGTTAGCACATTTATCAGGCCAGAAGGAAAAAAAGGCTAAGAGAAAGGTCAGTGGATTTTGCTAACTTGGGAGGAGAAGAG
>CM053600.1:47451285-47469345 GCA_028646575.1 Pseudocheirus occidentalis | reverse complement strand
ATAAATGTGTATACCTACTCATATGTCTATATAGGAGGGTATATATATGTATGAATACATATCTGAGCATGGGTATATATGTGTACATAGAGGGTTTAGGATCAATTAATCAGGAAGAGGTGATACTTCAAAAGGTAAAATTTTGAAGTGGGAGAGGACTTGAATGAGAGGAGACAGGGAGAAACAAAATGGGGTTAATCATCCCATAAAAAATAGGCAAGGGATAACGGTTACAACTTTACTTTCATTTACTCTCATTGAGTTTGGCTTAGGGAAGGAATGACATAAACCCTAAACTGAATATCTTGCCACACAGGAGAATAGGGGGGATGGGGATGAGAGGGGTGGGGGATGGAGGGAAGGGCGGGGTGGGGGGAGGGTTGCGGGAAGCATGTACCTCAGTAAAGGGTCAGAGACAGTGTGGAGAACAAAACAAGGGTGGGGTGCAGGACAGGCAGGAGGAACATACAATCAGCCTCTCACAATTTGCCCACCATGGAGATGTCCTGCGTAATTACACATGTACAGCTTGTATTGAATTGCTGCTTCTTCGAGTGGGAGTGGGTGACAGGGGAGGAATTGCAACAATCTAGAATTTAAGCAATACAATCCAATGCAAATGGGAAACAATACATACAGGGACGGGGGCAGGGAGACCCTCCCTGACCTACTAGAAAGCTAGAGGGGCATTGGAGGAGGACATAAAAGGGAACAGATTGTGGGAGGGGCTCTACGGAGGGATCAATGTTTTGGGATGGGGGGTAGGGGAAATAAGAGGAGAACATTTGTAACTTAAAACCTTGTGGAAATTAATGCTCTAACCAAGAAAATAAATTAAAAAAAAGAAGAAATGATGCTTCATTCTGCATTCAGTCATCAATATTTTCTCTGGAAGTGGATAACATTTTACATTATGGGTCCTTTGAAATTATGTTAAATGGTTGTCTTGATAGGAGTAGCCCAGTCTTTCACAGTTGATCATGCTTATAATAATGCTGTTAATTTGTGTAATGTTCTGGTTTTGATTGTTTCATTTTGCATGAGTTCATATGTCTTCTCACCTTTTCCCCCTGAAACAATGCTGCTTATCATTTCTTTACAGCACAACACTATTCTATCAAAATTATGTACCATGACTTGTTCAGTTATTCCCCAATTAATGAGTATCACCATGATTTCTAATTCTTTGCCCAAACAAAACAGAAACCTGTGATAAATATTTTCTATACCAATAGGTCATTTTCTCTTTTCTTTCATCTCTTTGGGATACTGGCATAGTAGTGGTATTGTGGAGTCAAAGGCTCACTGTTTTATAGCTATTTGGGTATAATTTCATGTTGTTATCCAAAATGGTTGGGTTGGTTCACAACTCCAGAAACAATGCATTAGTGTACCAATCTTTACATATCTATCCCCTTTTCATTTTTCTTTACATTCCCTTTTTTCATTCCCTTTTACATGCCCTCCCTTTTTACATATTAGCCAATCTGATAGGTTCAAGACGGTACCTCAGTTATTTTAATTTGCCTTTCTGTAATCAGTATTGATTTAGAACATTTTTAAAAATGTGGCTATTGATAGGTATGATTTCTTCTGAAAACTGGCTGTTCACATACTTTAATTATTTATTAATTTGGAAATGAATAATTTCTAAAAATTTGGCTTCATTCCATATATATATTTGGAAAATGAGACCTTCATCAAAAAATTTGTTATAACTCTTTCACCTTTTCACTGTTTTCTAATGAATGCTTTCTGAACTGAATTAAAAAGTTTAAATTTTATCTTGGTTTATGTTAATATGGCTGGATTGAATTGAAGTTGCGGAATTATTGGCTTGGATTTTTATACTCGACAATCAATGCAGTTATAACCAAAATATACAATCATAACTAAAATAAATCTCCACTGGACTTAATAGTATCAATTAATTTTATTAAGACTTATTTTGTTCCAGGTTCTATGATACAAAGAGAGGTTAAAATTGTCCTTGCACTAAAGGATCTTACATGCTAATGAGGCCACATTAACCTTACATATAAGATACACACAGAATACATGAAAGATAACTTTGGAAGTGGAAGTTCTTGATGCTGGGATGACTAGGACAGGCCTCCTGCAGAAAGTATTATTTTAGCTTGAAAACTGATGTTTAATTAAATAATTGTCTTATTTCTGCTATAGAATCAGACCACGAACACAATAGGTGATTAATCACCTTGCTTAAAAAAAAACAATGTAAATCCCCACTGTTCTCTTAATCACTCACGTTTGAAATTCTTGGCTAAACGTTGATGTCTCCCTCTTCTTCACCTCTCATTAAGCAGTTGATTGTCAAGTCTTGTCAGTTCTCTTGCAATAATATCCCTCACATCTGTGTCTTACTTTTTGTAGCATCTGTTCTAATTTATTTTCTCAGACGGTGACAACTAAGCTAAAAAGGTTCAGGAGTAATCCTATGGGTTTGCACTCTTAGGAACATAAATGATAAGCTCTCACCAGTGTCCTTACACTAAAAATTAGTGAACAGATACAATTAGTGTTTTGAAAAGGTGTTTAATACTGATATTCATTTAATAACATTTGATACAAAATAATCCTCCCAGCATCACACACACACACACACACACACATACACACACACACACACACACACTGTCCGAACATACACACAAATTCCAAGTGAAGAATGGCCACCAACATAGAGTTCAAGGGTAGAGTATACATTTAGGAAATACACAAGACTATTACTAATGTTCTGTAGCTACAGGATCAGAAAGTCATGTTTCTTATTGGAGCCCTTTCAAAGCTCTGATCTGAACTGGATCTAACTTAATAGATGCATTGTTCAGCTTTGCAATAACAATTTAAGAGAGGGAAGTTTTGATGAATGATGAGGTAAAGGCCAGACTGTTAACAAGAAAATGAGAGGAAAGTAAATAGAGACCCTGATTGCAGACAGTGTTCTCTATGAGTTAGATAACAAAAAAGAGAAATGGAACAATAGTGGAGAAAAGTTAAGTAAAGTGAGTGATTTGGTACGAAGGAGCAGACATGGGTATGTCTAGAAGCTGTAGGAACTGCTTATAGCCAGTAGCCTGAAATACATTGAAGATAAATGAGAGTGAAGATGTTAAAAGGTTAATCTACTAAAAAACAAAACAGGATAGAAGAGGATTACTTGTGTACATAGAGGGATAATTCTTGGCAAGGAGAAGACATACCTTTTTAAAGTAAGACATAGTTGAAAGAAGACATGGTGGGAGAAGACATCTGAGTGATATGATACAAGGAAGACCGAAGAGGAATTTCTTGAAAATGAATTTCAATTTTTCCCAATGGAATATAAGGCAAATTTCTCAGATTAGAGGATGAGTGTAGGGGGAGCCCTGGGAATTTGAGGAGGGATCAAAATGTTTGCAAAAACCACTGATTTCCAGAGAACTTGAGATAAAACATGTCATCTGCTTTCTAAAAGAGAGATGGTAGATTCAAGATAAATTGATTAAAGGTCTTAAATATTTCAGTTTTTGGTCTTCATATTTGTTATTGTGTAAATGGTTCTCCTGATTATACTCATTTCATTTTTCATAACTTCAAATAAGTCTTCCCAGGATTTTCTGAAATGTGCCTTTTTGTTATTTCTTATGATAATATAATGTTATGTTACATTCATATGCCATAGAGTATTCTATCACATTCATTTATCATAATTAATTTACTTGTATCTCAATAAGGAACAACTCCTTAGTTTGTTTTTCATCATTACAAAGCAAGTTGCAATGAACTTTTTTTTTACGTGAATTCTTTTTCTTCTGTCTTAAAATTTTTAGGAATGTAGGCCTCATAGTGAATATGATTATGTGTAGAATAGTAACTTTTCAGGTATAGTTCTAGATTGTTTCCCAAAATGACTGAAACAACTGACTGATCTGCTAATAATGCATTTATTCCAGTCTCACCAACATTCATCATTTTTCTTTTTTTTTTGCGAAATTTGCCAGTCTTCTGAATATGAAACAAGATCTCACAATTGACTTAATTTGCATTTTCTAATTATCAGTGATTTGGAATATTTCATTTAGTTGCTGATAGTTTAGATTGCTTTTTGGAGAACTACCTATTTATATTCTTTGATTGTTTACCAACTGAACCACTGTGTCAAGTGGTCTCTCTTGATTCCCCTAGTTGTTAGTGTCCTACTATCTATTCATCTATCTATTTATTATCTATCTATCTATCTATCCATCTATCTCTTTAGATATTTCTTAATCTTCTGTTTATTAATCTGTAAATATGTTTTATCCCCAAATTGAATGTAAGCTCCTGGATGGCCTACTTTTTACATTTATATCCCCAGTACCTATAACAAATTCTGGCATATATTATAGTAGGTGTATAATAAAGGGTTATTTATTCATTGGATATTCAAAGAAGCCAAAATGAATCCATTTTTCCTGATAATCTATTTATCAACTACATTTTGACTCTGAAGCAAAATATATCCATAAGGATCAAAGTCCCACTCTCATTCAAATTCCTATTGAGATTATTTCAATAGCCCTCTTAACAATCTTTCTATTTTCTTTATTTTAATCATTCTTCCCAAATTATTCCAAATTATTCTTTTCTAATGCATGGTTCTGATCATGTAATTCTTTGATTTCTTAGCCTGTCCTTTACAGAGTATAAAATATTAACTCTACTTGGTTTTCTAGATTATTTTTAGCTAATCCCCTTCTCATGCTCTTGCCAAGCTCCATCTCTCACCACATTTCCTTAAAAATGCTCTTCTCTTTCCCCATTCTGATTTTTTTCTACCATAAATTTTACCTGAGCAACTTTCCCTCTGAATCTCTAGCTTCTTAAATTTTACCCTTCCATGATTGCTGAGCTTAAAAGCACTTTTCTTTCTCTATTAAAGACTTCCTGAATTATCTAGATATCAAGGGATTGTTCCTTTGCTATATTTTCACAATACTTTTTCTATAACTCCTTTTATGTATTTTTCTTATTCTATTTTAAATTCTGGTGCTTTCTTTTAAATGTAGTAATTTCTCTCCTTCTAGGTTATAAATTCCTTTTGCAAAGGAACCCTGACTTGATTTTTTTTTATCTGCCTCAGTTCATATCCCTGTTTTGCATATTGGAGAAACATAAAAAAAAGGTTACTTAGTGTTTTTTTCAATGGAGAAGACTGTGTCAGATGAATGAAATCTCAATTGCTAACAATTGGTTCAAGCTATTCATTTAACCTGAGGAGCCTGTACAATGTTCATGAATTAGCCAGGTTAACATAGTAAAGATGAAAATACTCCAAATTAATTAATAGATTTAGTGCAATATCAATATGATATAATATAAAATGAAAAAAAATCCATGTTTTTATCTCAACCTTTCTTTATTCCTGTTTAATCATCTAATTTCTTCAACCTCTTCCTTGCTTCAGCCAACCTAAATGTCTGCCACCCCATCTGTGAGAGATATTTGACTATGATCTATAATGTAAGTATCTGATTTGGTTACATAGGATAAATACCAAAAAATTCAGAGGAACTAAACAAAAGTAAAAGAGGGGAGGACAGACATCCAGGGAATTATTTATCAGTACATAGTATAAAATTATGTCTTCTAGCAGTGGTTAGTTTAGTGTGGTTGTTTTTTAGGAAAATGTATACTACATACGAATGCTTGTACTTGAGACATATATTTCGCATTGTAATGACCATTATAACTTGTGAGGATGATGGTGAGGAAAACCTCTTGGCAAAGAGGTGGTGGATATTGGGTTCAAAATGAGCATGTTTTTGGACATGGTCGATTTGTTGATTTGTTTTTACTTGACTACTTATTTTGTTATAGATGATGTTTTAGAGGGAGTGGGAATCTTTGGGATATAGTAGTAATATGGAAGAAGAAAATAGAATCAATTTAATTAAAATGAAATATGATATAAAAAGTAGATTGTAGAGAGGTTAAATGATTTTCATGAAAAATATTGAATTACACATACTAGGCTCAAAAGTAGCATAGGAAAAGCTGGAGATCATTGGGGAGATAAGGAAGCATTTATTACAAAAGTTTCTTGCTCTAAAGAATAAACAATGAATTGAACACATAAGCTTGTGTTGGTAAGGGGCTGAGTACTCATACTGTGACCAATTCATATTGACAGAATTCAGTTGAAATTCTTTTAATATCCTTCTTACTTACATTTTTCAAACAGGCCAGACTTTATCCAGTTTCCTACTGCTAAAATAAAGGACTAGTTTAACTTTGATTTATAACAATCTTCCTGTTCTTTTAAGGTGGGATGGAATTTGTCATATTAACTCACAATTCATTAAAAAAATCAATATATATATTGATCTATAAGGATTTACCTAAAGACCTAATTTATAAGTATTTATTCATAACACATGTATAGACAATGATATTGCAAGAAAGAATTGAGAACTGGGTTATACATTCTTATAAAATACTTCTCTGAGTTCACATGGATAAATAAACATGTTACCTCTATAAATCTCAAGTAGGAAAATAATGAAGAGAAGATAACTCTTGTCTGTCCCCCTTGTTAAGTTCAAAGTCTGAAACTTCATGTAGCTTTAATTCTCTTGCTATTCTAACCAGAAGAGCTTTGAAACAGTAGAACTAAAACAGTGAACATATTTGGCAGATGTCATTTAGCATTTGCAGTTACTAAATTTTGCATGGATACACGTTTGGTATCCTTACCTGTAAACTGAGAGGTGTGAAGTAGTCCATTTCTGTAGTCCATTTCAGTTCTAAATCCTTTGATTGCTAAGGGTGCCATTACCCTTCAAAAGAAATAGAGAGGAAAGTAAATTGGCTTGGTATGAAGGAAGTTTGCACAACAAGGAAAGTATATTGAAGAACAGCAGGAGTGAGCTAGCTTCTTGATAAGAAACTGTACTTCACTTCCTCTTAGGCGAAGCAGAAGATAAATGAGAAATGGTAGTTATTAGAAAGAGCAAGGAAAACTAAAGCTGCTGGCTAATGCACTGAGATAATTTAATCTTCCAAGGGGTTACATTTTTTTTAAAGGCCCTTCAGTATTAAAAGGATTAGAATATGAAGAGCAACAAGATTTCAATCCCATTACATAGAAAGAATGCAACAAATTTCTTACACCACAATCTTCCTTTTCATTTGGCTATGTCTAACATTGATGGTGGGTCCTTAGAATAACTTAATGCCTCTTTTTTTATGTCACCAAGAGAAAGCTTTAATCCCATAGCTATCTTCTTATAACTATTTATTCAGCAAACAGTAAATGACTTTCACATTTGCATATTTCTACTTGTACTACCTTTTTGAAAGCCCCAAACTGCTCTTCTTCATAGGAATTATGATAATGAATATTGTACATAATGCATATGTGCTTTTTGTCCTAACTGCTTCCATGTATTGGGCTGGAAAAGTCCATTAGATCTCTGAACTTATTTATGCTTAGAAAAAAAGGAAGAAACAAAGAAGCAACGAAAGAAAGAGAAAGAAAGAAAGAGTAATTAAGAAAGAAAGAGTAAGAAAGAAAAAGAGAGGGAAGAAAAATTGTTGGTTGGGAACTTAAGATAAAATGTTCTAAATTTAGGCTAGTTAGGCAGGGACATGCAGCTTTTTATGTACTTCTGCTTCACTTACTCATATTCTTCTACCTTTGTTGCATTCTAGAAGGCAGCACAAGGGAGAAGAAAAAGAAAGACTTGAAGAAGAAGAGACAGAGATCAAACTGTTCACTCAGTTTTATACCACAGAGGAGAAGGCATTTTTAACAAGAATCTGCCCCCTGAACATCAGTCAGCCAATCATTGGCAATTGTATTTGCCCCATCCAGATAGGATGTACAAGTGGTCATGTCAAATTTCATGGAAGGTTTTTCTCAGATGCTACCACTTCTTGTAATCTCATTAAATTGGTTTGGGGACTTAATTAATTGATCAGAAACTCCCTTAATTAATCCCCTTACATTAGTAACAAACTATGAAGGAGATAACACACAGACACACAGACACACACACACACACACTTTTGTATGAAAAGCATAATCTTGCAATCAAATAAATGTTATATCAGTCAATCTAGTGTGTTTAATTATTTACATACAAATTAAGAAAGTGCTATATAGTGATTAAATATAAATATTAATTTATTCAAATGACAATAGTTAGTATTACTTGTAGAAAACAAAGCAAAATTTTACAGGTATATTTTTTATCTTATCTTATTTTAGAATGTGGGCAATCAGGTCAATATAGACTGCTATTGATCATGTGGCATTATTTCTCATCATATACACTTATGAACATATATAGTTTTGTCTAGAGTACACTTTACCTTCAAATGTGTAAAAATTGGTAGAAATAATGCACACATTTTATTATGCATGGCCATAGGTATTTACAGATAAGCGAGATTAGTAAGTTGAACTGGGAACTATATAAAGAAATTGCTAAAACTTGTCATACCTGTCAAAACTGAGCTAAAATAATTTCTGTAAAAACAAACTTAGAATTGCAAAAAGGCATGACAATAGATTTCATAGTAAAGACTTCACCTTTGTGTCAGAATTTTTGTGGATAAATCCACTGATAATATAGTTTATAGTGACTAAAAATACCTCTCATATGCTTTTTAGACTTGTTAACATTATTTACCAAAGAATAGAGTAAGGACTTGATTTGAAAGAAAGAACAAAAGCTTCATGGAAGAAATGAAAATCCAACAAGAATAATATTAAGAGCTGGCATTATAATGGTGCTGTAAGGTTTTCAAAGTGACTTGCCCAAAGTCATAAAACTGGCAAGTATCTGAGACAAGATGAACTGAGGTCTTTCTGAATCTAGGATCAGAAGTGTAGTGATGCTGACACCTCACTGCCTCTTAGTAATAAATTGAGTTTGTCCCAGAAACATAGACACAATGTCAGGTGATAGAGATGTAGACCATTACCTTTAGCAAATGAGATGATGCTGGTGACTTGAAAGCAGCATTTTTGGAGAAAAAACAGATTTCTAGAGATTAACAAGTGAGAGGGGTCAAGACATGGAGGTAATAAGTATCGGTTGCTCTTTCTAGCAATTTAACAGTTAAGGGGCAAAAGGAGTGGTATAGAATCTGGCTTAGAGAGAATGCAAGGACAAAGACATTTTTAGCATATGAGAAACCTGAACATGTTTGTAGGAAGTAGTCTACAATAGGGAGGAAGAGGTTTAAGACCGGAGAACACGAAAGACAAGGCAGTGGAGTAAAGTTCATGGAAAATGAAGGATGTGTGATGAAAGTGGGAGAATTAGCCTTGAAAGGGAGGTCTACAAACAAAGTAGTGAGAATAAGGAAGGTATGGAAATATTTTGAGGAACAAAAAAGAGAGAATCAGATTTAAAGTCAGAAGGATTATTTTTTTCTAAACCCCTTATTTTTCATATGATAAAATGAGGTCAAATGACTCATCAGTGTTTAAAGAAATAGAAAGTGATGTAGTTAGAATTCCAAACTGTGTTCTCTGACTTCAACTCCAACAGTGTTTCTTATGTACTAAAATGTATTTTTAATCAGGAACTAATGCTATAAGACTGCAGTCTTCCCTGTATAATAGGAGGAGAAAGGACTACTTCCTAAGAGCAGAAAGATTTGGGGTGAATAGGAGAATTTTACATGAGAGAAAAAATAAATAATTGTTAACAGTCACTGTTGAAATCATGATAGGCACTCAGACTGACAGATGGATTGAGACTAAATAACACATTTTTACTACTTCCTCTAAAGCCATTGTGGAAATGGAATAGCAAGGTAAGAGTTGCCCATTACTATGGACTATCTACGTAGGAATAACTGAAAGACAAAGGTGCAAGGGAATCTAAGGTTAAGAATATCCTTTTTAAATAGGGTCAAAACTATCTAAAATAAGATTGAAGCTTTGTGAAAATGGAACCAGGAGAGACAGTGATAGAGGATAGAGACCTCAAAATGAGGCCACAAAGAATATTGAGGAGAAATCAATTAGTTAAGGGAAGCTCAGAATGAAGACGTTTGGAAGTGAACCAGGTTTGTGTGATAAGGAGGTCTAAGCTGTGGCCCCTACGTTATGGTAAATGAAACTGAATAGTAATAGAGAAGCTGAGAAGGCAGGAAAATGGAGGTAAGATAATTGCTGTGAAAATAAAAGCTACAAAAGAAAAATTGATACTCAAGAGAACTACTAAACTCTATGTTAAGTTCAATGAGAAAATTTGCAAAGTGCCCTGGAAGTCCACAGGAGATGGCAACAGGGATCTGATCAAAAAAAATAACATGTTAAGTACTTCAGTAATTTTAAATTGCTATGTAAATGGTGATAGTTTTCATTTTTGACATAATTATTCTAATAATTTAGATTACAAGATAATCACAGGGATTTCATTATTGCTACTGTTACAATTATTTTAATTTATACAATAAAACATTTGAAGAAACTACCACTCATGAAGTACGTGCTCACTATTGCTCCATGGGTGTGGAAAAAGATGCCCTAATCTTTTCTTTTTACTAAGATCAAAAGACTCTGTGTGATAACACTGTCAAGTTCTCATCGAATAGTTTCCATTTACGCACAGAAAGCTTTCAGTTGTCTACATTTGCTAAAGTTTCTGGAAATTGATTTAATTTGCTAATTAGGTCTGTCATGAAAATATTTTAAAGGTTTTTAGATTTTTGTTTTGTTTTGTTTTCACTTGTAGTTAGGATTTGGAGCATTTATGGAGATGTATTAGCTTATTCGGCAAATGCAAATCTCCCATTTGTAGATAGTGGCAATCCTGCTTCCATGGGATTCATGAAAGCACATAAAGGAAGTGCCATTGAAAACCATACAACATTTATAGCCATCCTGTAACTCTTTTCATTATGTTAGCTGTATGGTGGGAAAGAGACTATTTCAATAGGCTACATAACCATAATTGAAGACATCTTCACAAAGTTTTGAGTAAGTTTCAAAGAGTTCACTTCATTCAGTGATATCTTCACTCACAGTGTCTGAGAGACCATTCCTTGAGAACCTTTCACCATGAGAAACAGTCCTTAGTCTTATTCCTTGGCTTCTGTTTGTTCTTTTCATTTTCAGGTGAAGGAGTTTGAGGCCTCTGAACTTGTTAGTTTGAAAGGTCAAGAGGTTGCTCCAGAGTGATATTACAGAGTATGGGTTTCAGAGCCAGTGCAGCATTTATGCCCTGCGCAGCAGATGTAACCTGTCTAGATCTTGGACAATGATCAAAGTACATTATGAAATGCTATATTATACGTTTTATGCAATATCTAAATATCATGAGAAATTATGCCATTTAATAATATATGTTCTAAACAAATAAAAAATTTATTAAAAAGAATATATGTCCTATCATTTTTTAAATCTTTTCTGTGTGTATGGAGTGTAGTTCTTCACTTCAACGCAATTCATGAATCAAAGAGACTGAACAAGATACTAATTTATGAATTTTCATAATTTGTTATGGGGTTATATATTTGTGTGTGTGCATGCATGTGTGCATTCTACTATATGTGTGTAAACACACACATGTATATGTCCTATGTGTACGTGTGTATAATAGGTCATTTCATAATACACAAAACTTCTGATAACCTTACATAAGAGTAAATGTGTGTTGACTTTATTTTATACAAAATCAATTTTGCTTTTAGTAATTGGAATTTTTGATAAAGGCAAAAGGTAATTTGATAAAGGTAATAGGTTCTAACAAAAGATATTTCATGTAAATTTCATTTGGCAATCATGCCTAGAATTGTAAAACTTACTGAAAGGTATGAGAATATAAGATCTCACTGTTAATCATTCACTATCCACAAATCTCTGATTCTTTAGGGCAAAATATCTCTTTAAAATATCAGCAAGGTGTCTCTCATACATATCTCAAAATTACAACTCTTCCTATAGATAGTGAGATCTGACAGATGCTCTCAGATGTCACTGGACTGCTGGCATCCAGTCTTGCCCCACTGTACAGTCTTTTAATTATACATTTAGAAGAACGAGAGTTCATGAAGAGTGTCTGTCATTCAGATTATGATATGCTTTGAGCAGGCAATCTTCAGAGCTTCTATCTCAACATCTATATCTTGGATAAAGACTTTAAATATATAACAAACTGGACTCAGAATTGAAAAAGAAGAGCAGATGGGTTGGATTGCATTTGGAAAATCGGTCAGTTCTTCTAATGACCTCAAACTTCAGCCTGAAAGAAACATCTTTTAGCAAAAATGAATCTCTCAGGAATGAAATACATAGCTATGATTCATGGAATGCTAGAGTCTCTGAATAATTGTCATTGACAATCATCCAAAGGGCAGTGGGGAGAGTTATGGTGTATGTGGCCAAGTCACACAATACTTTGTGCAATGAATTATGCAAAAGTAGCAGAATAACTGATATTATTAATGTAGATGACAGTGGAAAGAAGGCTAGATTTGGAATCTAGGGGACCTATATTTGACTCCTCATTTCTACCTTCACCTCTTCCAGGATAAGCTGATCATCTGAAATCTTATCACTATGAGGAATGACTCAGGTTTGGATGAACCATACCTTTTTAACTCACACTCAGCTGTCTCTTCTCTTTTATTGGAGGATTGGAGGGTGGAGCATTAGACTCCTCTCAAAGCTTTCATTTAGAGAGAGCTAACAACTCTCCTGGAGTTCCATTCTCTGTAAACATCTCCGCTTGGCTTCTATTCTGTGGGGGGAAAATCCCTCATGAATCAGTATTTACCTGGTTCCCCCCACTCCACCTGCACTTTTTAGTTTCTTTTTCTGTGTTGTCTTCCCCCATTAGATTGTAAGCTCTTTGAGGGAAAGACTTTCTCCTTTTCTTTGTATACTCAACACTTAGCATAATGCCCAGCACACAGTAGGTGTTTAATACATGTTTATTGAAATGAATTGAAGAGGACTCCTAATATATTGGATAGTTCCCTTGTGTTAAATAAATGGAGAGAAGTAAAAATGATTCTAGCAGAATAGTAGACATGGATGACTTGACATCTTCATCAATAGAAGAACTATCCAAATTGGTATTCTAGATCCATTTCTGTGTCAGGTAAAAATTTGAAGGAAATAATTTGATGGTGTAATTCATGAATGGTAATAATGATAAAAATGTGACTAAGTATATGTGTATCTGTGTGTGTGTGTGTGTGTGTTTGTACTATAAAATCTTGTAAGAGTGATCGACACACATATTGAGGTTATAGTTAATTAAAATGTGAAATAGAAACAAGTAGGTTTCTTTTGACAATGAATAAATAAAATAGAAAAATGTTGTATATATATTCTTCATTTCTCCACTTTATTAGACAATTTAGAAAATATTCTCATTTGACTGGTTCTGATTATACACCCTATGGTTGACTGGAAAGTTTTCCATTGGTGCCAGCTGTCTTTCTGTATAAAATTTTGTATAACTCTGAGCCCTAATGGAGCTTTGTGCATTTGCCAGAAGGGCAAAAGCCGTTAAGTGGTTCCATGTTTGGGAGCCACTCACTGTGTGCTCTCATCATCTAGGGGAGTCAAACACAAAGACTATCCCTTGTTGCCATTTCCTCTCTACCCCTTATGGTTAGCAATACAATTTTGATAATTGCTATCTATGTTTAACTCTCTTGCTCTTCATCTGACCACTTCTCTAGCACAATATTCTTTTTCAAGTATTAAAAAAGGATTTAGGGTAGGACAAAATGGAATCTCACAATTCCTCCTCCAACATAGTGGCTCCTGAGCATATGGTAAGATCATACAAGATTAATATACTTGGCTCAACATATTTTATAAATATCAAGGGAGGCAAAAAGCAAGTGAATGAGGTACAAGTTGTCATTGAAAGTATGTTTCAACCTTTGTATTCATATAATGCATCTTTACTTTACAAATAAATAATGTAAAAGATATTATAGGAAATGAATGATTTGACAAGTGGAGTGATCATGTAATAAGAGTGAGGAATAGGGAGGATATGGATTCTCATTTCCTGAACTAAACAAAAAAAGTAATTGATTATGCTTTAAGCTTTGCAAAGCATTTTGCAAATATTATTTTTATCCTTAAAACAACCCTAGGAGATAAATTCTATTATTGTATCTACCTATTTTATTTACAGTTAAGGAAACTGAATATAAGTACTTATGGAATATTAAAGATTTATGACAGTTTTTTTAACCTGGGGTGAGATCCATGTTTTTTTTTTTGGAGGGCAGTTGGGGTTAAATGACTCGCCCAAGGTCACAGGGCTAGTTTTTTGTGTTAAGTGTCTGAGGCTGGATTTGAACTCAGGTACTCCAGGGCCGGTGCTCTATTCACTGCGCCACCTAGCTGCCCCTCCATGATTTTTTTTTAACGTTATGGTAACATTTCAGTATGATGAGGTCCATTTGTAATAATATGTAACATTATTTTGAGTAGTCCATGGGTTTTACCACTCTTGCAAAAGGGAACAAGATGTCAAAAAAAATGTTTGGTGAAAATTCCTGTACTGATGAGTTCATTAATCTTTGAAATATTGAAGGACAGGGTCATGTGTATACTAGAGATAGTATCATGTATGCCCTTACTTTGTGTTGATATAAAGAGTATACTACTTGCAATTGAAGATCCATTTCAATTGAGTATTGAGGTACAGAAGCATTGTATACACACAAGTGGATATTTTAACTGAAGTGACTGATATCCACACCAGCTGTCACTCTGGAGCCTGTTAACAAAGTTTGGCCTTGCATAAGCAGGGTACAGTTTTAAATGGACAGCTTGTGGTGAAACCATAAGAAAACAAATTGTCTTTTAGTTATCTCTGACACACACTCATTGCTGTTTCCTGTTTGTTTCTTCTGGCACTAATTTTATCTATTCTGTCTCATCTCCAATGTACATTAACCCTAGACTCTACCCCCATCCTTCCACATACCACACTGACCTCTCTGAAATTTCAGATTGGAACCTGACCAACCACTGTTCATACTGGCTCTAAGCCATTGACATAGCTATCTGAGGTCAGCCTGATTCAAGACAACTGGCTACTAACTGATTATGAACAGAATAGCAAAGTTTAGGGGCCAGCTGTTTAAGTAATTGAACTGCCACAGTAAATTATTAAATTCAGTCAAAATAAAGAAAATGCTGACATTTGTAGATAAAGAATTATTCATAGGTTATAGTGTATAGAGCTGAATTTTAGAGCAGGAAAAAAAAATCAAGCTAGTGAATACCAGAGGCAATACTCGAACAAAGGTCTCTCCAAATCTCTAGATTTATTTCACTACATTGTGCATTTTCTTTCTCTAACAGACCTTGAGTCATCTATCTGAAAAAAGGAAATCAGTATCTTCTTCCTCTTAGAGTTGTTCTGAGAATCAGATGAGATAACATTTATTAAGTACTTCCTAAATCATAAAGTCCCGTGTTAACTCAATGAAATCTAGTTCAACTCCATCATTTTTAAAGATAAGGAAATTAGTAACTCCCAAAAGAAGGTTGATTAAGGTTATATTATTTCATGTGAACATATAACCATCAAAATATTTATATTTGTTATTAATATTTTCTCCAAATTTATTCAATATTATGTGAAAAAGTACCTTAAATGCACCTGCAGTTGACATTTTCATATAAAAACTCATTGAAAACAATATTCAAATAAAAAAATTCAATTCAAATTGATATACTCATAGTAAATACAATGTTGATCCATGACTTAGGCATATTAAACTAAAAATCAGGTTGATCAAAAAATATTTCAGAATATAACTGTGCAAAGATATATCATGGCTAAGGAATGTTAACCTTCTGATGTTATACAGATTCACAGATCATGACTATGTTGTTACAAGTAGTATAAACTTCATGATTTATTTTATAGATATCAAAAAATGTTACAACTTCAGCAATAAAATGATCTTTTCTCATGTGTGGCAAACAAATACACAGAAGTTAGAAGATTTGGCAAGATCAGGCAGCTAATTAGTATTAAATTAGACAGTAGTACCAAAGAAAGTCCTTTTCTACCAGATTGAGGATTCTGAAACTCTGCATATACCCTGACAAAGCTTAAAGATGCCTTCTCAGAAAGTTTTTAATGCATAAAATAAAATTCATATGATTAGGAAGGAGACCAATCACATGAAATACAGCTACCAAAATACTTTGTTATAAGTTCATAGATTTATGGGGATAGAGCCAATTTGGCAGCATAGAGAAAGCACTTTGTTATCCTGTCCCAGCATTCTCCTCCAAAAAACTTTAAAATAACACCCCTAATTAAATTCTGGAGTAGAAGAGAAAGCAAAATGTCAGAATGAGGGAATTGTCTAGCCCAAACAACAGAGTGGGTTGGAAAAAGATATAGATAATACAGGGAGGAGACAGGGCTAGACCTGACATGGATAAATATTAGTAGTGGGACTAGGTGATGGTGACATAAGCAGCAGATGATTCAGGAACTCAGAAGTCATAAATGATTGGAAGATATGGTAACTGATTAAAAAGAAATTACAGAATACCCCTATGTAAACTTGGGCATAGGACTGGATGCTGTTTGGCAATTCCATTTATATCCAATTCTGTGTCATAGTTTAAGGGCAGAGAGGAACAAATTCTGTCAAGAGGGCAAAGAGCCTCATAAAGGAACTATTTGGCAGTTCTATTGCATGTACCCACCAAGTACCATAGTTCATATAATTTTTGATCAAGAGGGAGTAGAAACTCTGAATGGTAATATCACTACTGGTTCCAAAGGAGTAGAGGAACAGATAAGTAGTATCCATTACAATCCCAAATTTTCAGGGAACTTTGCTGGGTAAGGATCAGAGTTCAAAGGAAAGAAGCAGTGACTACATATCTACCCAGAACACATTAGCAAGAAGCATTGGAAACATAAAAATTCCCACAACAAGCTCTGAAAACAGTAGTGCAAAAAAGCATGACACTGGAGACAACATCCCTCTCCCCACACCCCAAGAAAAAAGCTCAGAATCAACATAAAGTTCCAAATCAAAGAAACAGAACTGAAATATAAGCAAGCAACAAAACAAGAAACTGACCATAAAGAGCGACTATGGTAGCAAGAAGGACAAAGACACAAACTCAGAAGATAATGAAGTCAAAACAACTATTTAAAAAAGCTTCAAAAGAAAGAAAAAGAATTGAAAACAAACCTAATGAGAATTCCTAGAAGAGTTGAAAAGTTATTTGTAAAACAAGTAAGACAGGGGACGGAGCCAAGATTGCGGTGTAGAAGCAGCAAAGTCCTGCAGCTCCCACACCACCACCCTACACACACATAAAATTATGAGCCCAGACAAAGTCTAGGACTCTCAGACTCACAAAAATACAGAGAACACATCTCTTGCTGAAGGCAGCTCGTCAGCAGGAGCTCATCGTGGTGGCCAGGAGCGGAGGCTGGAACAGTCTGAAGCCAAGACCGCGGCCAGACCCGGGGCAGTGGGAAGGAGCAGGGCTGAGCTGAGCCAAGCCCCTCCATGCCATAGCCAGTCTTCAGAGGTTCTACAGCCTCCAGCACCTCCACATCTGCCAAGGCATGAGGAACAGGGACAGGAGAGGGGCAGTTCCCACTTAACAGAGACAGACCCAGCCCAAAACCACAGCGGAGGCCAGGCTAGGCCCTAGAGTGGCCAGGAGGAGTGAGCCTCCCAAGCTGCAGCTTGAGTCTACTTCAAAGAAAATCTAAAGCACCTACCTGAGGGAATCTTGAAATCCTCAGAGACAATTAGTGAAAGTGAAACTTGAAAATTAATTTGGGGGCGGTAAAGCAGTTTGGCCAATCTGACCCCAGGGTAAGGAAGCAGTGGAGGAAGTGAACTGCTGGAACGGGCAGCGGCCCCCACCAGGCTGCTTCAGAGCCCCTGGCCTGCAGGGACTGAATGGATTGATCAGGGGCAAGTACTCTTTGTTGAGCAGCCTGGATCCGGGTCGTGTTCTTGGGTGGTGGACTTCAGGTACGCTTTCAGCAAGCCAAAGCTGGGGGGACTTGCAACACCCCCCCC
>CM053600.1:47426254-47450785 GCA_028646575.1 Pseudocheirus occidentalis | reverse complement strand
TGGAAAGGAGCTTGGAGGTCACTGAATCTAACCTCCTCATTTTATACATGAGGAAAGTGAGGAATAGAAACATTAAGAGACTTTCCCAGGGTTACATTACAAATGAGTATCTGGACAGGATCTGAAACCATCTTCCTGACTCTAAGTCAAGTATCCTATTCCATGTGCCGTAGCGCCACTCAATTGTTACCAGTCTGTAGATGTAGCACAAATGTCTCCTTAGGCTTATTATTTTGTTGTTGTTGCTTTTAATGAACTTTGATATTCAGTCATTGAACTGATGCCCAAAATTTTTGGAATGCTATTTTATAGTAACAGTCAGGCAGGGTTAAGGAAAATAGTGAAGTATGCACTATTTATACTACCATTTCATGTATAACTGCCTTTGCCCGCTGACTTTGAGCTACTTCCCTGTAGTCCAGCACTACAGGGCTTCTCTTACAACTGTAGCATCTTATCTAAACTTACCTTTCTGGACAGCACCCAAAGCTCTAGATTACTATATTTTTCTTTGAATGAAAACTTTCATTGTCTCCATGCCTTGTTTCCAGCTAGCCAGTCTGAGCAAAGTTTTCTGTTAAAGAAATCCACACTAAAGTATTAACAATAAGCTAAAGTGCTTCTGTGAAGAAAAGTCCATTTTAATAATTATTATGGTATCGCAGAATCATGTAATTTCAGAATTGTACGGGGCCCATACCCCCAAAGAATCTCTAGTATAATACACCCGAGAAGCAGTCATCTAGCATCTTCAAAAGGACTTCCAAGGAGGGGCAAGTAGGTGGTGCACTGAACAGAGCACTGGCCCTAGAATCAGGAGGACCTGAGTTCAAATCCAAGCCTCAGATATTTAACACTTACTAGCTGTGTGACCTTGGGCAAGCCACTTAAGCCCAATTGCCCAGCCCACCCCCCTCCAAAAGGAAAAAAAAGAAGAAAGAAGACCTTCAAGGATATGGAACACACCACTTTTCAAGGCAGCTATATTTACTTGTAGACATCCCAAATTATCAAGATGGCAGTTTTATTTGTTTTTTTTTTAATATCAAGCCTGAATGTACTTCCAACTTTAGCCCACTATTTGTGTTTCTTCCCTCTGGGGCCAAACAGGACAAATTTATTATCTCCTTCAAATGATAACTATGAATAGTGGAGTCTGAAGACAGCTATACTATTCCCCCTGAGTCTTTTCTAGGCTAACATGCCCAATTTTATCAACTTGTCCTCATATGAAATGAACTTAATACCCTTCAGAATTATGATGGTTATATTCTGCCTATATTCCTACTTAGCAACATCTTTTTTAAGCTGCAGCGCCCTGAAGTATACTAGATCCTCCACATGAGTTCTGACAGAGGCATAGCCTTTTCCTTGGATCCTCTGCCTCTCATGAGAGAGCCAAATAGTATATTAGTGTTTTCTCTATTTGACTACGACATTTCTGATTTAGTAAATCAGAAATGTCGTAGTCAAATAGAGAAAACACTAAATATATAGTCTGCTAAAACTCTGATCTTTTTTAGAAAAATGATCTCTGGATATGTTTCCCCTACCTTTTGTTTACAAGCTCATTTTCAGTACTCATGTGAAAGACTTTACATTATTCTTTACTGAATTTCATCTTATTAGATTTTCCCTCAATGTCATAGATTCTCAAGATCTTTTTAGATTTGGGTCTTGTCATTCATGGTGTTTGCTATCCCTTCTAGGTTACTGTCATTTACAAATTTGTTGAGTATGCTATCTATGCCTTTATTCAAGTCACTGATAAAAATGTTTCTCAGCACTGTCTTTGAGTACTCTGTTATAGAACTCCAGCTCCATTAGCATTAATAATACTAATAATAACAGCAATGTCACATAAGGTATGTAGCCATTGTGAAGAACATAAGGCCATATGGTACAGTGGAAAACATACTGCCTTTTGAGTCAAATGATCTGAATTTCAATCCTTGTTTTGCCTCTTGGTCATTTGTGTCTTAATCTATATGGTTTAAGAAATTAGAGGGTTAGATTAGATTATAGACTAAGGTCCTTTTCAGATTGAAACTGATGATACTATCACAATTATAATCATTAACAGTAAATTCCTATTGCCATCTCTAATAAGTTAAGTAGTTGTTCAGAGGGTCATATAAGATCACAGAATCTAAGTTTATGAGCTAAAAAAAAAAACAGAGACCATGTAGACAGCTCCCATTTTACAGGTGAGGAAACTGAGACCTGTGAAGGTTAAATGATTTCTCCAAGGTCAAACAGGGAGTAAATGTCAAAGATAAGGTGTAAAAGTGCTTTGAAATAATAATTACTATGGTAATTCTTGGCAGTGGCTTAATTAAGTATTGGTTCTGAAAAAATATTCTTTAGCAACTCTTGAATTCTTTGATGTTATGTCAATTTCTAAGAGGTGTACACTCTTTCTACAATTATAGATCATAAGCCTTTTGTCTTTAAAATTTTCATGTGTTGCTATTGCCAAACAGCTAATTTCCCTGTGACCATCCTCTTTGTATACTTTTTTAGGTTAACAGACGTATTTACCATTGATGGGACCATGTAATTATTATTAATATTGATGTTATGGTTGTACCTGGGAAGTTAAATATTTGTTGAGAGAAAATATTTTGTAATTATAATGGATTTCACCTACTAAACGACATGTCTTTGGAAGGAAAAATGTACACACACATGTATGTGTATATGTGTGTAGATACATACATGTACATATATACATACACAAATGTGTGTATTTATATGCACTTACATATATGTATATATACACACATATGTATATATGTGTATGTGTATGTATACATGTATGTATGTTTTTATTGCAAGTATGAACTACTACTCTTCAAACAGGAGGTCCCAGTAGGACAAGAGGTGATCATATCCCTCCAGGAAATATTTCAGAATATAATAACTTCAGACCTTTGAATTTCCCCCTAGACAAAGTCAATTCAAGTAAAAATAACTGATTAAATACTTACTATGTGGAAGACATTTATCAGATATGAAGGTTTGGGGTGTTTTGTTTTACTTTTGAAAGACAAATAGGAAATACCGGGTGTCCTCAAGGAGATTACCTTATGGTAAACCATTATATATGCGTAAATATGTATATAGAAAAAATCCAGAAGACAAAATGAATGCCAATAACTTGGAGGGGCAGAGATCAGTGGTGGCTTCAGAGAGGAAATCCCAGTATATTCACCATTTTGAGAAAAGTTTTTGAATAAGTACGTCTCTGTAATATATCTTAAATCACATATTGTCCAATTCATGTTTGAGTCTTGACCTAGTTGTCTGCTTATTCTTTAGAGCCAAAAGTCAGTTCTGTTGATTTTATTTTAACCATATTTTCTTCCCTTTACTATCAGACTTATGATTGTTGGCAGACATTATAAAGGGATGGAAGAAGCAAAACTATAGGAAAATGACTTGGCTTTCTACGGTACTGCTTGGTCTCTTGAGCTTTAGGTTTCCTTTTCTGTGCCAAACTTGCTCCTTGTTTGAGAGTACAAAGGGAAAGTAAGTCCTAGTGTGTTCTTTGTTGATGAGCTTTGATTCTGAACTCATGACTCTGGGGAACCCTGCACAAGCTCAGATTCCTCAGAGGCAAACTATCTCTGATGGACTATATATTCTGACATATTCTCTCTTTGCAAATACATAAGGATTAACAATTTTGCCATCTTCAGTGGAGCAAATAAATAGCCCTGAGAGGTTCAGAATAAAGCTGCATGAAAGTAATACCTTGAGCATATCCTCAGGTTTCACCTTTCCCTGTCCCCCCAGTGTATTTCAATTGAAAAGAGCACTGTTCTATTTTCCCCTCAATTTGCAGCATTTTAATAAAAAAAGGCACTTTGAATAAGTTTTCATAGGATGAATGAGAGTGGGACAAGGTATGGAATTATCACCAATGTAGAGGAGGTGTGGCTGTACTCTCTAGCTGGAGTAAGATAAGATAAATTTTTATAACAATTCAGTAGGGTCTTGGGTTGATAGATTTTTCAAAAAATAGTTGATAGAACATATTGGTGATTTTTTAAAAGGAAAATGAGAGGGATTTGAGAGGCCCAACACCAACAGAGCCTGGCCCAATGGCTTGGCTATCTCCTGGCCTCTGTATAAGTTGGATTTGCAAAAATTAGGATTCATTCTGAGAGTACTATCGTCTAGGATGCTTGAATAGCCCTCTATTCCGCGCTGAAAGAGTGACACTAATAAAGACATCTATAATAAGATAGTGATTCTCCACCTTAGCATTATCTCTTTTTCTTGTTCTCTGGAAGGACAACTGAAAAACAAGCAAGTGAACTCCAGTCTAAAAGGTACTCGGGCCTTGGGAAGGACTAGAACCAAGGGACCAAATGCAATATGTAGTCTACACTGTATACAATTAAAGTTTATATCTTTGCTATTGTAATGTTAGGGGGATTTGATAATCTTTTTTGTCCCTTAATAGATGTCACTTGGAGTCAACAAGAGAAGTTTGCTTAGGGGAGGGAGACTTGTTTTTCAGGAAGGCTGATACTTTTTGGTACTTTGTAATTAGGCAGTAGATCATTGTTGGGGCTCAAACAGGAGGCCAGTGATCATCTGGGGGCAGAATGGGAAGGTTGCACTTGTTTGCAATAAGCAGGATTATCTCTCCACCTTCCCAATGATGCAGAATTGGCTGTGGCAAGGGCAAGGCCAGGGGAGAGGCCCTAAGGGGCCCTGGAGAAATGACTTAAATACAGGCTACTGGAGGCAGGAGGAAGTCCAGCCACACCAAGTTTAGAGAAAGTGGCTAGAGGCAAGTGTTGTGGTCTAAAGAAGAGAAAGTCCAGCCAAGCCAAGCTTAAGAGAAAGTAGCAAGAAGCAAGCTCTGTTTCTTAAGCTTTCTGTGCAGCTGTTTCTCCCAGAGAAAGCAGAAGCCGGGAGCCGGGGATGCCCGAAGCCTGTTGAGGAAGGGTATAGGTGAAACCTATACAGCTTGACCCCCCAAAACTGTAACAGGTCATGAAGGCGGTGATGTCTTTTGAGAGTAGCAGAACTGTATCATTGGGGATATTGCTAGCTGATTGGCAGAAATATGTTTTGAAGTCTTGACTATCTATAGCACCCAAAATGCTACCTTGGTTAAACTTATTACACATGTTTTTGCTTTTTCCTCCACTTTCAAATATCAACCCTTAGAACTCTTAGCTGGAGCTGTAACAAATCAAGGAACAAAAAAATGGGTCTGCCCCACAAAAAATCAAAGCCATCCCTAAAAAGATTGCAAAGTTTGACCTTGAAATTTCCAGTCTTCCCTTCCTTTCCTTGTTCTTTCCTCAACAGAGTTTCCCTGCCCCCACAACCTCCTCTACCTGCTGTGTCTAGCACCCTCATGCTTTATCCTGCTAGCCTCTCTATTCTTCATCAAGGCTAAATATATGTCACGAAAATGGAAGTCTAAGAGAGTGATTATAAATGTGCAAATATGACATTCCAGCCTCAAGAAAAAACAGCTTAATGGGATTGTTCAAATTTATGGTTTTGGTCAAAATTAGTGGGAGGTTAGCAACTATTTAGCTTGTGTTTTGGATAATAGTCATGGCAAAAAAAATTATTCATCATTTACTAAGTGTCAAACACTATATTAAGCTCTGTGGGGGATATAATCCTCTATAAAACCGTTTTTGTTCACAAAGACCTTATTAGATAACATTATAACCTGTTCTGAGAAGTTTCATCCACATGACAGTATAGCTGATTGCAGTTTGTAGCTTTATACCTTGAAGAGGATACTTTTCATATTTTAATATCAATCAAAACTTAAAAAAAAAGGTTTGAGGCTCTGGAATTGAATTTCAGACACCAACCACAGAAGGGAAGAGAATACAATGCTGGGGAGGAAGGAGAACCTGTTTTGTGTTTCACCTAAAGCTTTGGTTAGTGGTTCTGTCTGAGGCAATCACAGTCACATCTCTGACATCACCTCAACTTCCTATGTTCTACTCCCTCACCTCCAGCCCCCTTCCGTTTTATTCTTCCTCTCTATATTTTCCTCTTCTCCCCCAGTCATAAATCTGCCAGAGGCACTTAACAAGTACCGGTCAGTAGCTCTATTAATTTGTGCTCAGGTTGCCACTGAAAAGAATTGCCTCACAGACTTAGGTATAATAGGCCCTAAAAAAGTGTGGTACAATGCAAGGAACACTGGATTTGAAGTCAGAGGACTGGGGTTCAAATAAAGGATTTGTTATATATTAAAATAGGAAAATGCTGTATAAATGTTGTGGGCCTTAGTTTTTGTTGTTGTTTTTTCTGTAAAGGAAGAAGGAGTGTAGAGAGGCTCAGATGGACCCTGGATGCAAAGTAGTGATGTCAAACTCAAATAGAAACAGGTCCTAACCTATATGTTAGATTCTCTGCAGGTCACAATTTGACTTTGAAAACCACTTAGTAACATTATCTATGTTCTATTATATTTTTATTTATTATGTCAAATGTTTCATAATTATACTGGTTAAGGTTGCATTGAGGAGTGTAACTTGAGCCTTCTGATATAAAGCATTTTGCATGCCTTAAAATTACTTTTCATCTAAAATGTGTCTGATAACTAAGAAGCAATTAAGTGAGGTAGTGCGTAGTATACTTGGCCAGGCAAAGATCTGAGTTCAACTTCTGTCTCACTTAGCTGTGTGCCTCTTAGCAAATTACTTAACAACCTCAGTTTTGTCCTCTGTAAAACAGAGAAAACAAAAATGCCTAATTCAAAGAGGTTTTTTGTTTGTTCGTTTTGCTTTGTTTTTGAAAATCAAATTAGTTATCTGGAAAATATGTTGCAATTATCAAAGTGCTGCATGATCTTAAACTACTATTACTACTAAGTGGGATAAACCATTTTGTGAACACCTTGCAACTGACTTGATTTTCCCTAAAGCATTAACTTTAATATATTTTTTTATCTGAGAGAACTTGAGCTCAAATAAAAATAAAATGGAAAATTTAGATTATAGTTCCTGTTTGAATGTTAAGTCTAAGAAAAACATTCCAGCTTCAAGATGACTACTGTCATCTTTACTTTAGCATAAGCCTTTTTGGAGGAATTTAAGTGGCTAATGGAAATTCATTCATTTTTGAAGAGTCCATGTTTAAAGAAAATCTAATACCAATTTATATTCCTTTTATCTGTCTGGCATATTGAAGTTGGAATTAGAAACCTGAGAGAAATTTAAGGAAAGGTTTTTATTTTAGAAAAAAAGATGACAGATTAAAATGTGTCAAATAAAGATAGAAAATGGGAGGCACTAGAAGAAATACTTTCTTTGAGAATCTCCTTGAAGCTATCTATTCCAAACAGAAATTGCAGTGTAAACATGACTTTGGGAAGAATTACTCATAATAAAATGACACCAATGTGGATTTGGCTTTCCTTGAAGCAGGTTCTAGTGATTTCCAGTACATTTAGTTGAAGGGATTGATGCTATACAATTCTCAAATATAAAAAGTAAGATTTAATGTAAACTTCACAGCGGACATGGGCTACCTCTAACAAGCTAGGTAAAGATAATTGTGATGATGATGGCTAGAATTTAGTCAGTGCTTTAAAGTTTGTAAAGTCCTTTATCCATAGTATCTCATTTTAAATTTATAAAAACTCTAAGATATAGATATGCTAATTTCCACTTTGTAAAGGTAAAGAAACTAGGGCAGGCAAGGGTGACTTGCTCAGGGTCAAATAGTTAATAAATATGTGAGACTGGATTTGAAGTCAGGCCTTCTTGAATCCAGGTTCATTGCTTTGTCCACTGTACCAAATAATTAACCTTTGACTTTTAAAGGCATCAGATAATTTCCCCAAAGATTTTGTGTCTAATAAGGATACTAAACATCCAGGATTTTTTTTGTTTTACATTTAGTTCACTTCTGAATGAATTTGGCAATTTTTGGAAACATGTTCATGCTTGAAATAGTTGTGTGTAGCCTTAAAAAGATCCTCTATGCTTAAGCAGAAGGTTTACTTTTGTCACCGCAAAAAAAAAAAAATAGGCTCAAAAATCTACAAATGGGAAGGTTTTTCATAGTAGATATTCCTTTAGCTCCATTCATGACCATTTGGTAATCCCCATTCACACTGGTAAATTGAGGTACAGAAAAAGTAATTAAATTGCCCAAGGTGATTCATGAAGTAAGTTTCAGAGTCAGGAATAGATTTAATGCCTTTTACCTGCTCAATCTAATCCAGAGCTTTTCAATTAAAAAAAAAGGATAATACTTCCAATATGTTTATGGATATTTTCTAAGAAGGAAAATGGACATCAACTCTTGTCCTGTGAAATGTGAAGTTAATTACTAAACTGTTTCTTTTCTGGTATATAAACTCTACTAAATGATTCTATCATCAACTTCAGAATTGATTAAAAGCAAGAGTAATTGATTAATTGCAATTATTTTATAATTTGTAAATAAGCTGTTATGACTCTGAAGGTTATTTGAGTATAAACATTAAGGGTCAATCACATGATTTTAAAGAGGAAGTCAACTATGACACCTTTTACCTTGTGCAAATTAAATGTTTATGCAGTAAGGAAGAATGAGTTCCATAGGACAGACTGTTCAAGTTCAAATTCAACATCTTGGAGATGAGAGGGAGGACAGCAATTACAGATTGTGTATCTAAAATGCCAGTGATTGTTTCAAGGAAGGATAGACACTGACTCCAGCACAAGTACTGCCCCACTCTTTGTGTTTCATTTTAAAGTGGGAAATGAAAAATCTCTCCTTGCCGTTTATGTTTGATGAAAATCATTATGCATTTCTTCTATGGATAGTGGCAAAAGGACAGCAAAAAGGTTTTTACAGCAATCATAGCATTCTAATCCATGAGGAGGTTAAAAAAAATCTCTTTATATTCAACAAATAGTTTGTAATGCTATCTAACCTTCTTTCACCAGAATTTTTATGCAAGTACTTTTAGGAACATGAAATATCTTGAGTTGTACTGCACAAACAGCCTTCCTTGAAAATATTATTTAATTAAATAGGAAAGTGACAAGGTCATCTGAGATGCTAATTATCACACTTTCAAAGGGCAAATACAGAAAGAATTCGTCCCCTGAACCAGAAAGTAGGTAACATAGTTCACTCATTACATTAAACATGTGCTAGGTTAAATTCAATGCCACAGACTTCTTATGAATTTTTATTTGTTGATGGTTAGTCTTCAGAGTTCATTTAGAACCATCTGCCTGCAATTAAAAACAGCCTATCACACAGCTCCAATGCCCCTGAAGACGTGGAATGTGGAGATGTGGAATGTACCAGGAGACCGCAGTATGACCTCTTCTCGTCACAGTTAGAAGCTGTGGCCTTTTCCTCTTATCTGGATGTTTCCAGTTTTAGCGGTGAACCTAGACTCTTTCCTATGAAGAAATCCATCAAAGAAGCTCTCACATCAAGTTCAGTTATTAAACTTTGCCCTAGAAAACAGAGAGATGAATTTTATCTCCTTTCACTGGGACTCATTTAATAGTCTTCTAAATAGTTTGCATCCCAGTGCTTAACATGGCACTCAGCAAATAGTAAATGGTTTATAACTGACTGTTGACTTAATAGTTTCTCTACCTCTTGCTTCCCTCCCTTACTTCCTCACCCCCACCCCACTTCAGCTTCAGTTTCACATAACTGTCATTAGAATAATTCTTAGGCACAAATCTCAGTACATATCTTATTTGCTCAAAAATGTCCAGTGGTTCCCTATTGCCTAAAAGATAGAATCAAACCTCCTTTGTCTGGAATTTGTCCATAACTTGCTTCTAAATTGCTTTTTTCAGCCTTATTCAGGATTATTCCCCTTTCAATATTCTTCATTGCACTAAAACTTCACTATTAACTATTTCCTGAACTGCTATAATTTTTATTTTATCTAATTTGCCCAGGCCCTCCCCCATGTCCAAAATGCACTTTATCTTTTACTGTACCCTATGAATCTTCTGTTCTTTAAAATCGGGTGCCACCTCCTCCATTAAGCCTTCCAGCTAAAAGTGGAGGAATCTATTTTTTCTTCTTAGTTTAGAACCTGCCTTTGCTCACATTACACTCTATCTTGTATTATACTTGTCTGTGAAAAGTCCCAAGGAGAATGTAGGCCACTTGAGGGCAGAAACTGTGGTATCAAAAAAAAAAATCTTTCCTTGTCCAATGCCTAGCAAAGTAATTTCTGCACATAGTAGGAACTTAATAAAGATTTTTTTTATTTTTTTACTGCTACTGATATAGAAACCTCCCCACTCCCTACTAATATTCCAACTAATACTTGCACTTGGCTTGGGATTCCAATAGATTGACTTTCCTGAAGTTCTAGGAGTGATTGTTTAGAGCTCCTAATACTATCACTCATAAGATCCCATCAATGGGATATATTTCCCTTTCATAGTTTATCAGTAAAATCAGTCGACTTTTAATATAATAAATTTCCCATGGTAGAATGGTAGCCTTTAGATAATGGATTGATCGTGGGAAGACTTGTGTTCAATTATATTTAGACACTTACTAGCTACTTATATGACCCTGGGCAAGTCACTTCTGTTCTCCTCAATTCCTTGTTGGTTCATACATATATGAACACACATACACAGTCTCATATGATCCTTTAACCCATGGGATCCTTGCCAGTTATGGGATAGTACAAGAACAATATTAGAGTGTATGGAAGAGGAAAGAAAGGGCATTACAAAAAGTTCCCTATGACCCAACTCTTTCTGTTCATGCTTTGGACCTTTTCCCATGCTTTCTTGCTCCATTCTGGTGATAGAAATAGAAAAGAAAAACAACTGTTCATCTCAAAGAATTCACCTTCCAATGGGGAAGACAATAAAAAACTGTCATTTCTAGGTCTTTAGTAGCTGTTGCTGCTGAGGTGAATGAATGCTCCAGTAATTGTAGAGGAATTATTATGTGACATATCCATTGGGTTGTTGGACAATGGCTGGGAGTGAAGAGGTTGGATGGGAAACAGAGTTGGTAATCTAAAGTTTACTGTTAGGGGTGGCTAGGTGGCGCAGTGAGTAGAGCACTGGCACTGAAGTCAGGAGGACCTGAGTTCAAATCTGGTCTCAGACACTTGACATACTTACAAGCCATGTGACTTTTGGCAAGTTACTTAACCCCAATTTTTCAAAAATTTCCAAAAAGCAAAAACAAACGAACAAAAATCAACTTTACTGCTGTTCCCAGGGTTCTTGACTTACTTTCTACTCACTTGTGATTATTTAGTGATTGGTGTTTGTAGTGTCCAGAATGGCAGGTCCCTTCTCTACAAAAGTTGCTCCCCCAAGTATGGCTACAAGGACCAAGCTAGAAACAAGGCCAATAAGTTTGGGGACACTGATATCCCTTAAGCTCTTGGGACCAGATTTCTGGAACACCTCATCCAACTCCTCTGAGTTGTAAGTCTTCCATTGTGAAGGTTTCTGTGTTTTGACCTATCTTGCTCAACCCTGTCTCTTCCTCAGAGTTTCTGCTTCATGTAAGCTTTCTCATTTGACGCATTGGTGTCTGAAAACAATTGTTGATGGTGATGGAGATTATTGACCTCTTTCAAAGGATAATCATCTTCAATGATGGCTACTAAGACCAAGAAACATGATGCTGGAAGAAGGGAGACTGCTGCTTTTCTCAGGAATCTTGGGATTACTTACTAATTGGTGGTATCCAGTTAACAGGGAACATTGATGGTGATGAACCAGGGAGGGAACAAATATAAAACATACTGTGTAAGTAGAACTGAAAAGCCTTGGCAGTGATTAGGAATGGAGAGTGGGAGGTAAAAAATTCAGTATGATACCCAGATTGCAAACATTCTTGGCAGAAAGGTCCTAGGATATAATTCTGTTCCTTAAATGTCACAGTCTATCTTTCACCTCTCTGCTTAAATCCTTACCAAGTGTGTAGAATGCAAATCCCTTCTTTCTTCTTTTAAAGAATTCTTATCTTCCTTAAAGGATGAACTCAGGTGAAACTTTGTGGGTGAACTGTGTCTTGTTCTCTCCAGTCACTAGTCATTTCCTCCTCTTTAGATTATCTTGTGTAATGTTTATCTGTGTTTCTGTTCTATATCTCTAGTAGAATGTAATACCTTAAGAAGGAAGATGGCTTTGTTTTGTTCTTTGTAGCTAGTACAAAGCATAAATCTCTGCATTTTATATGTACTTAATAAATGTGTATAAACATGAATATTTACATATAGCATCTATCACTGTGTGTATATGTATATATGTGTGTATAATTCTTTCATTTTCTATCTTCCTGACTGCTTAGGTGATGTATTTCTAAAGTGCCTAGCAATCAAGAGAAACTCATACTGTTATAAAAACAAATGTATATGTGTTTTCTACACTATGATGGTAAGTAGATCCAGGTGACAGTTATATGTCTTGTGTTTTGTTTGGGGGAGATTTTTTCATATAGTTTTTTTTTTGCAGCACAGCTGAGATTTTCACAGTTTTATAGATAATCAAAATCCATATGTCTAGAGTTAAATTGTGAGGAAAGCAAACTAAAAGCATTGCAAAGTAGAAGAGAAAATAGCCAATAAGAAACTGAGCATATGTAATGGAGGGCTGATGCTTTAGAAAAGTAATATATATATATATATATATATATATATAATAAGAACATGGTATATCAGAGTGAGACAGCATATCTATTCTCTATTCTATTTAGTCCTATGAAAAGAAAGGGAGAAAATTATAGTAAAAAGAGTGAAAAAAATTAAAAATTCAAAAAGTACAAAGAATTCTGGTCTTGTAGTCAGAATATCTGGACTCCACAGGATCACAGAATTACAGAGCTGGATGGGACTTTAGAGGCCATCAGGTCCAACTTTTTGCCCCAAAAGGAATCTCCACTAAACACAACTTGCTAGTGGTTATTCAGTCATTCCTTGAAGACCTCTTTAATGAGAAACACATTATCTCTCATCTCAAATTAATAACTTAAGCTACTAGATAGCTTTTTGTTAGTAACTAATTTCAAAAGATAAAGTAGTTCATTTTGATTACATAAAATTGTAAAGTTTCTGCAAAACCAAAACTAATACGTGTAGGTATGTACGTGTGTTTGTGTATATGTGTACATATGTAGATATGCATGTGGATGTTTATGAAGATACACACGTATATAGGAAAAAGCATTTCCCTATTGCTAAATTTTCCACATACATGAACAAACCATTCACAAGTAGTCAGAGTAATAATAATTTCAAACAATCAACATCCATAGGAAAGAATGCACCAACTCACTAATAATAAGAGAAATGGAAATCAAATCACTCCTATCACATTACCTCATGCCCAGAAAAAAAAAGTTTAAAAAAGACCTTCAATTTACACGAGTTTGTGGGAAAATTGATACACTAGCTTAAATACAAATCAGTACAAATATTTTAAAACAAATTTGAGATTATGCAAATAGTTACTAAAATGTTCATTCCTTTGGATTAGAGATTATACTGCTAGAATTATCCTACAGAGAAATTATTGATAACATATATAGAAATATCTGAAAAGCACTTTTTTGGTAGTGAATTATTAGAAACAGACTAGATATCTGCCAACTGGGAAATGACTAACCAAATGGTAAATGAATGTAATGGAATATTACTAACTGTAAGAAATAGTAAAGATTGTGAATATAGAGAAACATCCAATTATATGAGGTGGTATAGAATGAAGCAATCAGAGCCAACAAACCACTATGCATAAAGCTTCAAGAATATATTTGCAGAGAACGTCTATCAGGACACAATGAGAAATGACTATTACCAAATTACAAATTAAAAGTATGACCCAATAGAAAATCAATGAGAAAACACAGCTACCCGATCTATACATTTGTATGGTATGGGAAAATACCTAGGTGTGAAACATGGACTTTATTTTAAGGATTTTTCTTTGTATTCATAGAGTTTATTATTTATTCTTCTTTATCCTCTTTTTTCTTTAAAATATTCTTTGTTGAATGAAGTGGCTTTCTTGAAAGGATAAGAGAGATGTATGCTGGGAGAAATTTGGGCACTGTTAACAATAAAGGATAACAAAAAGATTTATTTAAAAATAGCATGTTAAGTGAAGAAAAAATGCATAGAGTTATAGAATGTAGGAGGGGGTGGGGAATATTTGGCAAAGTGATAAGACAAAGGAGTGGCATTGAGGCCTGCTCCCCAGTAAGAGAAATCCGAAACTCACCTATCAAATAAAGTAAACAAGTGACAAAAGACCAAGGCTCTGAAGGATAGGAAATGATGATGATTGACTGAGAACAGAAGGCACAATTATGATTGTTTTAGGTACATTATGAAATATCTGACATATCAAATGTGTTATGATTCAATAGAATACTAAAACTTTAGAAGTGGAAAAGAGATGGAAAATGGATAAAGTTACTGACCAAATATCTTGGATTAAAGTCAGTCTCTCTATGGTTCTACCATTGCATCCTGGGCCATCTATAGTCATCTTGATGTATATGTGGACACTGGATCCAGATGGCTTTGGAGGAGAATGTGAGGCTGGTGACCTTGCACTCAACTCTCTCACTCAAATCAAAGTCATCTGTAAGTCATGTCATCATTTCCCTGATGCCATAGTCCTCTTCGAAAATGAAGAACAAATACAACCTATGGGTAGAACTTCCACCTTAAGAAAAGCTTTTGAATGTCCTTAGGTTCCTCTTCTGTGACAAAGCACCTGGTTCTTAATATATTCCAGCTAAGATTTAAAAAGCAGCGGCCCATTGCTCATATAAAAACTGATTAAAATTTTCTGGGTTGTATGACAAAATGATGTTATCCCCTATGAGTTCAAGGATGCTGTCACTGTCCATCTTTATAAAGGTAAAAGAAATAGATTGTGTTGTGACAATCACAGAAAGAGGGGTGATCTTTCTCAACCATTACTGGCAAGTTTCTTACCAGAGTCTTCCTTAATAAACTTATCCTTCACTTGGAAGAATATCATCTACCTGAGAGTCAGTGTGGTTTCAAAAAGGGTTGAAGAAGAGTTGATATGGTGTTTGCTGCCAGATAACTCCAGGAAAAATGCCAGGAGCAGAACTGAGATCTGTACATAACATTAATTGATCTGTCTAAGACCTTTGTTATGTTCAGTTGTAAGGAACTGGGGAAAAACTAGGGAAGTATTTGGTTGCCTGGAGAAGTTTATCAGTATTATATACCAGTTCCATGACAACATGCTTACACAGGTTCTGGATACTGGACAATGCTCTTCAGTTTTACCAGTTACCAGTGGAATGATACAGGGCTGTGAGCATGCTCATTTTCTTTTTAGCATGCCATTTTCAGTGGTTTTGTCAGATGCTTTCAATGAGGCCAAAAATTGCATCAAGGTTTCCTACTACAGTGGTACAAAAATCATTTAACTTGAAAAGGTTAGAAGCCAAGACTAGAGAGGAGAGAAACTTGGTGGATGATCATTTTGCTTGTAGATGATTTTGCACTCAATACAGCCTCTGAGGCTGAGATGAAATGAAGTATGAGACAATTCTCTGCTGCTTATGCTAACTTTGGCCTAACAGTTAAAACCAAGATAATACAGGTTCTCCATCAGCCTGCTCCATACCATCTATATGTGGAGTCACCAGTTACAGTAAATGAAGAAATTGGGAATGCTATAAATAAGTTCACTCTTGGCAGGAAAAGGACAAATGTTGGAGGGAATGTTGGAAAATTAGGACATTAATGCAATGTTGTTGGAGTTATAAACTGATCCTAGAAAACAATTTGGAACTATGCCCAATGGACAATCAAACTGTATGTACCTTTTGATCCAATGATCCATTACTTGATCTGCAACCAAAAGAAATAAAAAGTGGGAGAGAAGACCCATTTGTTTAAAAAAACAAAACATTTATAACAGCTTTTTTGTTGTTGAAGATTTGGAAATATAGGGAATGCCCATCAAGTGGGGAATTACTAAACAAGTTGTGGTGTATAGAGGGGATGTAATACTATGGTGCTTTAAGAAATTATGAACAGGAAGACTTCAGGAAAACATAGAAAGACTTGCATGAACTGATATAAAACGAAGTGATCAGAACCAGGAGAATATTGTACAAAGTAACAGGAACATTGTATAATGGTAAGCTATGGATGACTTAGTTAATCTCAGCAATACAGTGATCCAAGACAATATCAAAGGACTCATGATGAAAAATGCCATCCATCTCCAGAGAAAGAACTGATAAGAGTCTCAATACAGAATAAAGCACACTCCTTTTCACTTTATTTTTTTCTTTGATCCATTTCTTATTTAAAAAATGACTAATAAGGTAATATTGTTGTACACAAATCTCAGGTCACTATATCCCACCTGACTTGTGGCCCACCATTAAGCCTCTTTTGTATTTCTGTCTTTATCCCTGTTTTATATTTTAGCTTGAAACTGCTTTAAGACACGTCTGAGCATATTGCTCAAGGCATTCCCTGACTCTGTTCCCCCTGATCAGTATTTCATAGTTTCTCCTTGAATCATTATAGTGTGCCAAGCTCATTACGGTACAAGGACATTATCTAAGTACCACCCTGTCCTGTCCCGTTGACCAGGGCCTTCACCTCCCTTGCCTGGAACATGACCCCAACCAGTCCTAGAGAATTCCAGCCCCCTCTGACTATCACCTGGGGAATTCCAGTTCCCTTCATACCATGCCCCTCCACCTTGTGTCCTCCACCCAGTTCTATGAAAGACCCCTTGTTCTCTTCTACCATACTCCCCTGAGTCATGTGCCATACTCCCCTGAGTCACATAGAATTGACCAATGGCTGATCTTTGCTTCTGTATGTCAGCTTTTGCTAACTTGCCTCCCTATCATAATTTTGTGGTTTTGGCCTATATAAACAAGATCTGAAGGTCCAGAAACCACTGCCAATTTGAGTGGGAACTCTGGCAGTCATGCGCTTGCTTAATAAATCCACCTCTAAATTTTATCATGAACCCAGGTCTTGGCTTGCTCTTATTTCTCTGTACAACAATATGTTTTAAATAAATGTGTATTAGTATAAATAGAAACATATACATATATATGTCCATATATACATGCACACATGTGTATGCATATATGTATGTATATACTTAAATGTGTGTGCTTGTGTGTGTATGTATCATATACATTTGTTTACTGTCTTAGGGAGGGGGCAATAAAGGAGGAAAAGAGAAAATTTGGAACTCAATTTTAAAAAATTTAATGCTAAAAATTATATTTACATTTTATTATGAAAAAATAAAATACTATACAAAGTTCGTTTGGTTTTTAAGCTAGAAAAATATACATGATATATATGATGACTTTATTAGGGAATATATCTCCATGTTTAATGCCATTACTGGCTTAATGCCATTACTCTTTCAATCAATGTTTTTTTAATCTCTAGTTGCATCTGTCATGAAGGCATGCATAATATTAAATATGAATGAGAGAGACCCTTTTTTGAAGGGAACCCTTCATAGATGAATTCTATTCAACTGAGTTGAACAAATTTGAATCGCCAGATAGCAGTCTCTTATATTCTCAATTCGATAAGCAAAAACATGGTATAATGCCTGTAAAGGTCATTCAATAAACATTTATTTAGTTCCTAAAATATGCCAGGCATTGAAAAGAGAGGCAAAAGTCAGTTCCTAGCCTCAGGGAGTTCACAGCCTAATAGGAGAGACAAGTAAGTGCCTAGGTATGAACAAGGAAATAATCAATACATGTGAGGTAAAAAAATGTATAAGGACTGGAGAATACTTTCTATAGAGGTTGAGATTTTAGCTGAGGCTTGAAGAAGTCAAGAAGTAGATGTCCAGCGAACAGGTGTGAATTGTGAAATGGTCTATGTCACCAACTCAAAGAGAACACTGAAAGGGGGTGGGACAGTTTAAAAAGTAAGAAAACTGGAAAGGTAAGAAGATGGGTGACGAACTAGGAAGGGGTCTGAATACAAAATATGGGATTTTATATTTTATCCTACAAGTAGTGGTGAAACATTGGAATTTATTGACTTGGGGGCAGAACAGCATGGTTAGCCCTGTGCTTCAGGAAAATCACTTTGAGTGGATGACTGGAGAGTAAACTCAAGTGGGAGCAGACTTGTGGTAGAGAGACCAAACAAAAAGTCTTGAAGTAGTTTAGGTATAAGGAGATGACCATTTGTACCAGGGTCACAGAACTTTTGGAACAGAAAAGGAAACACAAAGAAGAGATACAACAAGGGGTAAAAGTATCTTTGGCCATCTGATACCTTTACAGATGACAGAAAGTGAAGAACTGAAGGTAGAAGTGAATTAAGAAACCTCTTGACAAGGGTGAAAGAGAAGAGTATAAAAGCCAACTTTAAGCTTAACATAAAAAAAACTTGCATCCCATGACTTTCTGGCAAAGATAGGCAGAAGAAATGAAAGCTGTCTTAGATTTTATATTGTATTTTTATTTATAATTATATATATATATGTGTGTGTGTGTGTGTGTATACATATATATATATGTATATAATTGCAGATGTCTACTGAAGTGGTGGAATTAAAAGAAACTTGCTCCTCGGAATGAAATCTATGACAAATCTGGACAGCATACTAAAAAGCAGAGACATCAGCTTGCTAACACAAGTCCACATAGTCAAACTTATGGTTTTTTCAGCAGCAATGTGTAGCTGTAAGAGTTGGATTCCAAAGAAAGCCAAATGTCATAAAATTAATGCTTTTATATTGTTGTGCTGGAGAAGGCCTTTGACAGTCCTTTGGACATCAAGGAAGTCAAATCAGTCCTTTCACTGGAAGTTCAAATACAGAAGTTGAAGCTTAAATAAGTTGGCCACGTAATGAGAAGACAAGACTCATTAGAAAAGAACCAGGTATTAGGAAACATTGAAGACAAAAGGCAAAAAAAAAAATAAAGAATGAAATGACTAAATAGTATCATGGAAACAATAAATATGAACTTGGACAGATTTTGAGATAGCAAAGGGAATATGGTCCATGAGGTCACAAAGAGTATGACACAACTGAAAAACAAAAATAATATCTGCCATCTTTATCATCAAACAAGCACTTTCACATAAACATATGACGTAGGCATATAGAAGACATGTGACTTAGTCATTATAAAGGTTATTCTTAGTAATCTTTTTTAGGGAGAATAAGAATAAGCTGGTGCCTTTATAACCTTTTAGACTCTTTTTGTTATATATTGAAAATTAATATTTGAGTGCTTTAAAATTCAATTTTATGTATATTTTTAGTATACATTATTCATTTCCACAACATTTTGACTTACAAATTTTCTCCCCGTCTTTCCCCTACCCACAACCCCAAAATAGTGGTCCCACTGTAAAGCCCCTCCCCCAATCTCCTCTCTTCTATATCCTCCTCCATCCCCCCTCTGACTTTTCAGTAGGACAAGATAGATTTCCATACCCCAGGGCCTGTATATCTTATTTCCTAGTTGCATGTAAATGATAATAATAGTAACAATAATAATAATTGGTTTAAACATTTGATTTCAAAACTTTGAATTACAGATTCTTTCCCTTCTGCCCTCATCACCCTCTGCCCTCCCTTCTGTCATCCCCTCTCTTATCCCCTCCCCCCTCTACATTCCTGTAGGGTGAGACACCCAATTTAGTGTATATGTTATTCCTTCCTTAAGCCAATTCAATGAGGGTAAGGTTGACCCATTCCCTTTTGACTTCCTGTTCTTCCTCTCCATTGTAACAGTTTTCCTTTGCCTCTTTTATATGAGATAATTTATTCTATTTTTTCTCTCCCTATAATGGCTCACTATATTCTTCACTCATCTCTTAATTTTATTCTTAAAATATCATCTCTTCCTATTCGATTGGTCATGTGCCCTCTCTCTCTCTGTGTACCTGTACACATATATACACATACACACATTCATATGCACATATACCCTTCTATATAGACATATATGTATGTATACACACATAAAGACATATATGCATGTATACATACATACACACATACATACATATATATATAGACACATACATACATACATTTACATTGCCTTTAACTATCCTCTTACTGAGAAAAGTTTCATAAGTTACAATTATTATTTTTCCATGTGGACATGTAAATAGTTCAACTTTGAAAAGTTCCTTATAGTTTCTTTTTCCTGTTTTTCTTCTCATGCTTCACTTGCTTCTTGTATTTGAATGTCAAATTTTATATTCAACTCTGGTTTTTTCATCAAGAATGCTTGAAAATCCTCTATTTCATTGTATGACCATATTTTCCCCTGAAATATTATACTCAGTTTGTTGGGCCGGTGCTTCTTTGTTTTAATCCTAGATCCTTGGACCTCCAGAATATCCATTTTGCTATGTTTTTAGAAATGACCATTTTATTTTTTGTTGTTTTTTTTCTTTAAAATTCATGAATTTTTAAAAAGCACTTCAAATGAAAAAGTAGAGGTTATTTAAGAGGTTGTTAATGTTTAGCTTGGTTACTAATTAATATCACAATAACAAACTTGACAGAAAATACTATAATCTTAGAGTAGTTTTTTAAGGGTGAGGTGGAGCAGGAACATTTGCAAAAGGTAGGACAAAAACAAACCTCTTGCACTTATGATGAGCAAATTTATGAGGCTACCATAGCAAGGCTTTCAAAGAAAGCTATTAACTCAAAAGCAAGCCAAAAAAATAAAGATTAAAAAGAATAAACTTATGCAAGCATGGCCTACAATAAATCAGATAACACAAAATTTTCTTCTCTTTAGGAAAATATTAGATCCAAATGAGCATTATGCTTGCAGTAACTCTAAACAATGAGTAATAAAACCAATAAGAGTAATCACTTCACTTAACATACCTTCTGGAGTAGAAATCTGAATATCAGTAACACCTCCTACCATGAGGTAGGTGAAAGTAATAAGAAGAAGACACTATTTAAGGTAAAGATTGTCCTTTCAAACCCAAAGGGGGACCTGAGTTAGAACAAGCAGTGTGGATCTATATGTGTAGCTCATCTACAGCATATGTGAAGAATTGGCAATCAATCAATCAAACCCATGAGCTTTTATTAAATATACCTATTGAGTGCCAAGGATTATGTTGGATTCTGTGGATAATAAAGAAAGATAAAGCAGTCACTTTTCTCCAAACATTTACATAGGATAAGGGGAAGCAAAATCTACACAAATATATACATACACTAAGTAAATTAAAGAGGAAATTTGAGGAAATGCTAATAATTGAGAGACATTAGAACAGGCATTATGTAATCAATTGTACTTGAGTTAAAAGTATCTGGGTATCTTACAAGCAGAGGTGAGGAAGAAGTGAGTTCTGGGAATAGGGAATGGTTAGGGCAAATAGACATAGGTAGGAAATGTGATGCATTGATGGTAAAGGACTTGCAGCAGTTAGGGAAGTGTGGCTGAAACAAAGAGTTTGTGAACCAAAGCAAAGTAAAATAAGGCTATAAGTATATGAGAAGGCAGGTTGTGAAGGATGTTACATGTCAAAGAGAGAAGTTTGGTTTGGCACTTAGATGTAGTTGGAATTCAATAGAGTTTCTTAGGTAAGGAGTGTAACATGATCAGGATTCAATCAGGCTTCAAAAATTCAATAAATAAAGATGTGTAGAATAAGTTACAAAAGGGAGATACTTGAAGCAGGAAAACCCACTATTGAAGGCTATTGAAGTACTACAGGTGAGAGATGAGAGACTGGAGTAGACAGGTAGCCATGTGAATGGAGGAAAGGGCACATATGCAAGATATGTTGTAGAGACAGAGTCAGTCACACTTGGCACCTAATTAAGGAGAGTAAAAAACGAAGGATTATTCCAAGTATGCAAACCTGGATGACTCAAAAGATAGTGTTGCTATCAATAAGAATAGGGAAAATAGAAAAAATACATGAATCTGGGAGCAAAAGATAATGACTTATAATTTAAATCTATTGAATTCACAATGTTTTTGGGATATTCACTGGGAAATGTTAAATAGGGTAAAATAACCTAGGACAGAATATATGAATCTGAAAGATTTTGGTGTATAAGTTTTTTATCACTGATCCCAAGGAATTCATTATTTTTATTTTATTTTTTGGTTTTCATCATTGATTTCCACAAGATTTTTAGTTACAAATTTTCTCCCCATTTTTCCCCTACCCACCACTCCAAAATAGTGATCCCACTGTATTCCCCTCCCCCATTCTGCTGTTTCCTATATCCTCCACTGTCACCCCTCTGACTTTCTGGTAGAGCAAGATGGATCTCCCTATCCCAATACCTGTATATCTTATTTCCCAGATGCATACAAATAATAATGATAATATATATTTTCATAATTTGATTTTAGAACTTTAAATTTTAGATTCTTTCCATTCCTCCATTGTCACCCACAACAACTGGTAAGACAAGCAATTAAATACAGGCTATACATGTATAGTTATGCAGAACATCTCCACAATGGACATATTGTGTAACACTGATTATATTTCCCTCCTTTCTATCCTTACCTCCACTTGTTCTATTCTCTACTTTGTACCTATCACTTTAAAGAATCGTATGCTTTTAACAACCTTTCCCCCCCAACCTGCTCTTCACTCCATCATCTCCCCTCTCATCTCCTTCCCCCCACCCCACTCTCCTGTGGGGCAAGATAACCAATTTAGAATATATGTCATTTCCTCCCTAAGCCAAATTCAATGAGATTAAGGTTGACCCATTCCCCTTTTGCCTTCCTGTTCTTCTCCTCCATTGTAACAGTTATCCCTTGTCTCTTCTGTATGAGATGATTAACTACATTCTGTCGCTCCCTGTCTCCTCTCACTCTATTCCTCCCCCACCTCTTAATTATTATTTTTGTTTGTTTGTTTGTTTGTTTTGTATACACATGATTTATTTATTCAGTCTGGGATGGTATTCTGGGAGATCAGAGAAGTGACCAGAAAGAAAACTCAAGTCATTGGAAGTCCTGGGCTATAAATGATCATATGTCATAACAATAAATGTATCACAAATAACAAAATAAATGAGATAATACAAAATGTGTTGATTTCTGGCTCTCCATTTGCTGCACAGAAATCATGGGATTAATAACAGAACCAGAAGTAAGTGATATGATCATAGTTGAACTTGGCTTAGTTGCTTGTAGTAAGCCTGACCATTCTCATGACCTTTGGCTGCTACCAGGAGAACATTTTGGGGTTTATGGTCTGCAGAGGTTGAAGCACCCAAAAAGATGCCAGCCTGCTTTGGAGCAACCTTCTCATGGAAAGCTGTAGGCGTCTAGAGACTTGCTGTGGGTGGCTGCCTCTGGATTTTCGGGCTGTTGCTTATTCTCATGTTTGTGCCCCCACCTCTTAATTAAACCTTTTACAATATCATCCCTTCCTATTAAACTGATCCTGTGCCCTCTGTCTCCATACACATAAATACCTGCACTCATATATGTATTCATATGAATATATACCCTTCTATATGTACATCTGTATATGTATACATATACATACATACATATATGTATACATATATGTGCACACACATTTATATTCCCTTCAACTATCCACACACTGAGAAAAGTTTCACAAGGTATAATTCTTATTTTTCCATATTGGCATGTAAATAGCTCAAATTGGATAAGCTCCTTATGATTTCTTCTCCATGTTTACCTTTTCATGCTTCTTGTATTTAAATGTCAAATTTTCTATTCATTTCTGGTTTTTTCCACAAGAATGCTTGAAAGTCCTCCACCTCATTGAATGACCATATTTTCCCCTTAAACACTATACCCCATTTTGCTGCATAGATGATTCTTGGTTTTAGTTCTAGCTCCCTTGATCTCCAGAATATCATATTCCAGGCCCGTTCGTCTTTTAATGTAGAAGCTGCTAGATCCTGTGGCATTCTGATTGTGTTTCCACAGTATTCAAATTGTTTCTTCTTGGAAGCCCGTAATATTTTCTCCTTGATCTGGGAACTCTGGAAGCTGGCTATAACATTCCTAGGAGTTTTCTTTTTGGGATCTTTTTCAAGAGCAGTGAATTCTTTCAAGTTCTATTTTGCCCTCTGGATCTAAAATATCCAGGCAATTTTACTTGAGAATTTTTTAAAATATATTTTTTTAAATTTATTTTCCTGATTACATCATTCATTTCCAGTTTTGAGTTCCAAATTTTCTCCCCTTCTTTCCCCTACCCCCAAGCCCAAAACAGTGATCCCACCGTAAAGCCCCTCCCACAATCTGTTCCCTTTTATGTCCTCCTCCAATGCCCTTCTAACTTTCTAGTAGGACAGGGAGGGTTTCCCTACCCCCTTCCCTGTATGTCTTATTTCCCAGTTGCATTTGATTGTATAGCTTTAATTTCTAGATTCTTGCAATTCCTCCCTTGTCACCCACTCCACTGGAAGTAGCAGCAATTCAATACAGGCTGTACATGTGTAATTACACAGGACATATTGTGAGAGGCTGATTGTATGTCCCTCCTTCCTATCCTGTACCCCCCCCCCTTGTTTTGTTCTCTAG
>CM053600.1:47406678-47425754 GCA_028646575.1 Pseudocheirus occidentalis | reverse complement strand
CCCATTTTGTCTACTTGAGAATTTCTTGAAGAATGATTTTTAGGTTCTTATTTTGGTCATTTGTAAATTATCTCTCCTGGATCTATTTTCCAGGTCAGTGGTTTTTTCAAGGAGATATTTCACTTTGCTTTCTATATTTTCATTTGTTTGGATCTGTTTAATACTATCTTGATTTCTCATAAAGTCATTTGCTTCTATTTGCTCCATTCTAATTCTGAAGGAATTATTCTTTACAGCAAGCTTTTGAGATTCTTTTTCCATCTGACAAATTTGACTTAAGGCATTCCTCTCCTCATTGGCTTTTTGGGCCTCCTTTGCCATTTGAGTTAGTGTATTTTTTAAGGTGTTATTTTCTTCAGTCAGGTTGTTGACTGTCTTATCATGATTTTCTTACATTATTCTCATTTCTCTCCCCAGTTTTTCCTCCTCTTCTCTTATTTGGTTTTAAAAATCCTTTTTAAGCTCCTCTATGGCCTCTATCCAGTTCATATTTTTTTGGAAGCTTTTGGTGTGGGAGTTCTGACTGAGTTGTCTTCCTCCCATTCCATGCTTTGGTCCTTTTTGTTCCCACAAAAGGAATCTAAAGTTGGATTGCTGGGATGGCTTTGCTTCCTTTGCCTGCTCATGTTGCCAGCGAATTACTTGGCTTTGGGGCTCAGTAGTAAAACTCTGCTTTCAAAAGGGAGAGCTGTTTCCCAGATCTCTAGGGTTTTCTCAGCTGCCAGAGCTATTAGAAAGCCCGCATTTTTTTGCAGGCTGTGAAAACACACCTCAGGACCACCACCCAAGATTGTGATCTGATCCAGGCAGCTCACCACAAGAGCACTTAGGCTCTGAATGATCGCTTCACCCCCTCAACCACCCCGCCCCCTGCAATCTACAGTCTGGGAACTTCTGAAGCAGCTCCGTGGAGGCAGATGCAGGGCCGCCACTTCAGTCTGCTTCTCTCTCTGGGGGCGGTTCAGCCAGACACTCTCCCCAAAATTTAGCCAAGTTCCACTGACCTTTTCATTTTGTCCTTGGCTTTTGTGGGTTGGTGATTCTTGAAATTGGCACAGCTGGTGATGATCTGTTCTCCTGAACACTACAGCCGGCTTCTCCTGAACACCCTAAGGCTGAAACCACATGGGGCTGGGCTCTGCTTTCAGCACACTGGGATAACTTCCTGCTTGGCTGCCTTCAGCAGGAGTTTTGTTACTCCATCATTTTTGTGGAGTCTGCAGCTCTAAAATTTCTTGAGTCAAATGTATAGGTTTTTAAAGTGGTATTGGGGGTAAATCCTGTTTCTACACCAACATCTTGACTCCACCCCTACCCATGCAATTCATTATTATCTCCTACAATATCTCTCTCATAAGTCAACTTCTCTTTAACTGCATTGTCATTACAAGAAAGACAATGTGTAGTGAGAGATGGTCTAGGAAAGAATGTTGGGGTGTCAACCACAGTTAGAAAGTGGGATATAGAGGGTAGGATATGGATAATCATCTAGCAAAGGAGAGTAAAACATTTCTTGTTTTGTTTTGTTTTTAAATGGGAATAACAAGGGATAGTGATATTATGGAAACCCCAAGAGGTCAAAAGTGACAAATGCTACACAGAAGCAAAGAAGGATAAGTATTGAGGTTGAGAACACTGGAGAGAGCAGTTTCCATTGAGCAATTGATTCAGAAGCTGAATTATGAGGAGTTAAGAAATGAATAAAAGAATAAAATTTTCAGTCAACAGATGCCTTAGAATCCATTCAGAACTCAGCTTCTCAGTCATAAATTTGTGTGACTTTGGATAAATCAATACTTCTTCTGCTTTATAGTTCTTTCTAGAGATAAACATATTATGTCCAATGTACCTAAAAGAAAAATCTTAAGACTAAAAGGAGTAATACATTTAAAAATTGTTTAACCTGATATTCCAACACCCAGAACATTGTATTAACTGATCATTCTGATCCAATTCTTTAAAATGATGCATTATATTTATAATTATGGCCCTGAAACATTATAATGACCCCAAATGCCTTCTATATTATTCAAAAGATTATATTATATTCAATATGGATTTAGCATTATTTTCGTTCCTCATACTTTCTTGGAAACACTTGGATGATCTTCTATAATCCAGGATTTTATTAACCAGTACACCCTTTTCAATATTACACCATTTAATTTTATCTCTTGTAATTGTGAATAGAGTATTCTGGTTAATATTAATATTAATTAATTAATATTGATAGCCAAAACAGATGGGTGACCTAGAGTCAGTAAGATCTTAGATCAAATTCAAGCTCAGGCATTTATCAGTGCCTGGGAGAATGTGAGACATTTAAATTCTGACTGCCTCAGGTTTGTCATCATAGCGTTGGTACAATAATAGCAACTACTTCTCAAAGATTTTGTGAGAATTAAAAAAAATCAAAAAAGTGATTTGCAAACCTTAAAGTGCTATACAATTATTGTCATTATGATTATTGCTACTATATCTATTAACCTTTTTTTTAATTAGCAAGCATCCTTACAAGGAAGGCCAATAATAATATTCTTTTGAATATATAGTCACACATGTGGCAGGATAGGAGAAGGATACCTTTCAACTGTGAAGAAGAAACAAATGTAGCTCAGTTTTGTAAATTCTTCCTCTTTGGGAAGAGCACCAGTCAGACAAAAGCTGTATTCAATATTGGCTACTTCATGACTTGGAGTACATGCTTTTATCCTTCAAATGAAGTCAATTTAATTTCTCCAATAACCATAGTCTTCTATAATTTATGTATATAAGCTTTGGAACAGTTTTTGTAAATAGCTGGATATTTAATAGTATTGAGTCTGACCTATTAATTAACAAAGGTGCATTAAAATATATTTTTCTTATAATTAAGTAACTTAGCATGAATTTAGGAACTATTACTTGCAATGCACTCAGTTAAGTAAGTGTTTGGGGTTTTAAAATGAGGAACTTAGCTTCCTAGGATGTAGGGGGAATGCATTTGTAGAGCAAGAGAAATGTAAAAGAGGCAAGTAGATTAAATTAAATCACTGAATCCTATGTTCTTATTTTTTGTTTCTTTGTGTTGCATGTGTTTATGTAGTATCAACTTCCCCCCCCACTTAATTGTATTTTTTCAAATTATGTATAAAGATAGTTTTCTATATTCACTTTTATAAGATTTTTGAATTACATTTTTTCTCCCTCCCTCTGTTCCCCTTTCTCCCCAAGATATTGAACAATCTGTTATTTCTTGTACATGTAGAATCATATTATACATATTTCCTCTGTAGTCATGTTGTGAAAGAGGAATCAGAATAAAAAGGAAAAACTATGAGAAAGAAAAACAAAACAAAACAAAATGAAAACAGTATACTTTAATCTTCATTCAGACTTCACAGTTCTTTCTCTGGATATGGATAGCATTTTTCTTCATGAGTCCTTTAGAATTGTGTTATATTAATATATTGCTGAGAGGGGCTAAGTCTATCATAGTTGATCATCACATAATGTCACTGTTACTGCATATAATGTCCTCATGGTTTTGCTTACCTCATTCAGCATCAGTTTATGTAAGTCCAGCTTTTTTTTCTGAAATCTGCCTGCTAATTATTGTAGTAAAGTAGTATTTCATTACATCCATATACTATAACTTGTTCAGTCATTCCCCAATTGATGGGTATTCCTTAAATTTCCAATTCTTTGCCACCAAAAAGAACTGCTATAAATATTTTTTTCACATATGGATCCATTTCCATTTTTATGATCTCTTTGGGACACAGACTTAGTAGAGGTATTGCTGGATCAACAGGTATGCATAATTTAGAAGCCCTTGGCTTAGGTCATAGTTCCAAATTATTCTCAAGAATAGTTGGATCAGTTCACAACTCTACCAACGATTCATTAGTGTTCCAATTTTCTCACATCTCCAACATTTGTAATTTCCCTTTTCTGTTATATTGCCAATCTGATATTATCTGCTCTTCATTGCTAAATAAATTAAGCCTTGACTTACATTTGTTAGAGAGATTTATAATGTCCTGGAAAGGAAGGGAACATCACTTGTAGATCAGCAAAAGGTTAAATGAGATAGATAGATTTCATCATATTCTCATCACAAAATATATTTAAAAAGAATAGTTTGTCACAGTCCATAGCCCTGATGGTTAGCAAAAAAAAAAAAAAACCTTCAAAAGGAAGGCAAAGGACTGTGACTTTTTAAATTAGAATGATGGGGAGTATGTGCTTTGTGTTCCTGTCAATGCTATGTAATATCTAAGCCTGTAGAAAGTACAGGTTATTGAGGAGAGGTGGAATATATGAACTAATTTCTACTTACATTTTGAGTGTCATCTAGGAAAAAATATATATATATGTTTCTTGGAATGGTGGACGAGGTTTCTCAAGGAGGAACCAAAGACCATGGACTAGACAAAAGAGAAATTAGCCAGAGTTCAATGCAAATTGGAAACAGCTCTCTCATGCAGTATCATATAAATTTATTTTTGATACCATGCTATTACCATTTTAAATCATTTGTTTGGTAAGAGATGCAACTAAGCAAAGTCATTCAAAGAGGAAAATGTTGGATTTATAAGTTTTTAAAAATGTAAATGACTTCCAAAAATTGAAAGAAATTATATTTTCCAATAAGGATAATGAAACCACCAAACAGGAGCTCTAAAAATACAATTTTTCATATTCTTAAAGAAGAAGTAAAAATGATATTTTAATAAGAATATAGAGAAGCAAATCAGTCAGATGGACCAAGTAAAAAGAGAGAAAACCCCAAGGGTATGATCCTTCAAAGAATTAATATAACACAATAACAAATGAAATGGTTAAATATAAAAAAATAACCACAGGCTACCAAACAAGAAAAAGAATATTTGATTAATTGAATCTCAGAAAGAAGACTGTTGAACAAGCCATAAAGAACTTCCCTCCAAAATAGATAAGTGAAGGAAAGATGGAAGGAAGATTGAATGAGGGGGAGGGAGGGAAAAAGCGAGAGAAAGGGAAGGAGGAGAAATGAAAAGTTAAGACCAAATGGATTTGCAAAGGAATTCTATTAAGAATTCAGACAACAAATAGCAGTAATTTTACGTGAGTTATTGGCAAAAAAGAAAAAACAGAATAAAAATAGCATCCCATTAAATTCCTTTTTGAGAAAAATATGACCCTGCTACTTAGAGAAAGTACATTATAGGCCACTATGTCTAACAAATATTGATGCAAAAATCAAGTAAAATATTAACGAATAGGTTACAGTATAATTTTAAAAGCTTATATACTTCATCAATCTTATATATATAAATATATTATATTTATGCAAATATATATAAATATATTATGTTTATACAAATATATATATCATATATATAATGTGGAATATAGGAATATTTCAGTATTAGGAAACTATAACTGTAGTAGTGCATAATGAGATATATATTATTTTATCTGCCATAGTCTAATATTATTTTATAATTGAATATATACAAAATAATAAAAAGAGAATATTATACAACTATATTGGTAAATATAGAAAATACTATTTACAACATATATCCTTTCATGTTAAAATACCAAAAAGGAGGGCCCAAAATTATATAATAGAAAGTATTTATCTAAACCCAAGAATAAATATCATCAGTAATAAGCACTGGTTCATTGTTAGATCAATGGCAAACAAAGATATCTATTTTCATCATTGTTACACGAGATAGTTCCCAGAATGTTAACTATAACAATAAAGTAAGAAAGGGAAATTGAGGGAATAAATCTAGGCAGTAAGGGAATGAAATATTTAGATTCTCTCCCCCCAGATAACATAACAGTTATAGCACCCTAAAAAATAAACAATAATCAACTGAAAAAATAATTTCTGTTAAAGTCGTAGAATATAAAATATATGCATAAAGTCATTAATCTTTCGATGTGTTACTAACAATACTTAATAGAGATAGAAGTAATTGAATTTACAGTCTCAAAAAAACCCTGGAATATAATAACCAAAATGAACAAAGGAATTATAATAACTACTGCTACAAAAACACTGCTTACAAAAATAAAATATGAAAAATAATTAGAGAAATATTAATTTCTTGTGGTGGAGCATGCCAAAATAATAATAATAATAATAAATATAATAGCAGTTTAGTCAATTTTAGGTTCATTGCAATAAAAATCAAGCCGCACCCCCCAAAAAGATTACTTTTTAGGAATAGACAATTTTTTAAAAAATCATCTAAGAGGAATGAAAAGTTAAGAAAAATTAATACCAGATTCCAAATTGTATTACAAAGCAGGATTCATCAATCCAATTTAGTACTGGTTAAAAAGTGGAAACGTTGAACAATAGAACAGATTAGGTACACAAGTTGCAGAAACAACAGGACAGTATAGCATAATTCTCAATAAACCCAAGGGCACAAGCTACTAGAGTAAGGGCATATTATTCAGTAAAAACTGCTCAGGAACTTGAAAAGGAGCCTTCTAGAAATTAGGCTTAGCTCAAAATTTCACATTATATACCTAAAGAAGCTAAAAATAAACACAAAATCAGGATACAAATGATCATAATATAAACAAATTAGAGGAAAATAGAAGGAAATATATTTTACAACTATGAAAAAAATTCCTGATGAAATAAGATATGAAGTAACAACTTTTGCAAGAAGCAATTCATTGTTCTCACTACTCTGAGTGTCTTCCCTTTGTGGCTACCCTCATTTTATCCATTTGATATTATCTATTTGTATGTGATTGTTTGCATGCAATCTCTACCATTAAACTACGAGTTCCCTGAGAGCAGGTATTTATTCCTCCTTTCTTTGTATACTAAGTGCCTATCACACATGTATCTATTCTTTAATTTATTGTGCCATGTAGTTGATTTTGAGCTAGACCTAATTTCTTTTAGACCTATTCATATCCTTTAACTTTTTATCTGTTATGTAATGATTATCATTTTTGCATCAAATTCCTATGTATTTTGGACAGAGAACTTTAGACAGTTCAAAAAATCATGGCGAAATGTGAATAAAAATAGAAAATTACAATTGCTGTATATGCTGTGGAAAGGCAGGCAATGAATTCATGTTAACAAAGCCAAGAAGTGGTCTAACCATTGCACAATAAAAGCAAAGACAAAAAGAAAAACATGGTAGCATATTTTGCCACAGCAAAGTCCTGCAAATAGTGGGTGTTAATCAGGATAAATAATGTATTCAAACATCAAAGAAAACTTTTTAAATTGATTTGTTTATTTACTTTTATTTTACTAGATTCAGTTCTACAATCCCTTGAGTTTCAAATTTTCTCCCCTTCCTCTCCCCCACACCCCCACATGGCAACATGCAATCAAGTATAGGATCTGAAAATACTTTCACATTGGACATTAGTCTGATTGTATAGAAGGGTTGTAACCAATGGAGTGAACAATGGGGAAAAAAGAAAGAGAATCAAGTATGAAAAAGAATGATAGCACGTAGATTGCTTCAGCCTCCATTTAAACTCTGTTTTTTCTAGATCTTTCTCTGAATGTAGATATCTCCTTCCATCCTGAGACTTGTAGAGTTGGCTTATAACTGTGCATTGCTGAGAAGAGTCCAGTTTATCAAAGTTGGTCATCACACATATGTGTCTGTGATTGTGCTTTTGTTTTTCCCCTTCTCCCTTCCCCTTTTCCTACCCTTCTCACTTACTACTTCTTCCCTCCCTTCTAACCCCCCTCCCCTTTTGTGGCCCTTTCCCTCTCCTACTGCCTATGAGATATGATTGATTTTTATCCTCAATGTTGTATGTTATTTCTTCCTCAAACCAAGACTGATGAGAATAGATCTCATGCAGTGCTCCTCTCCCTCCCATCTGCCCCTCTGTTATGATAAATTTTATGTGTCTTCCCAATAGGGTCCTATCTTTAACTGGTTGTGTTACTCCTTCTTTGCACCATTACCAGTGAGGGAAAACTCATATAATGGTCACCTTCCTCCCTTTTTCCTATCTAATATATTGTTTTTATACCTCTTTTTGTAGCATAATTTACCCTTTTTTGCTTCATTCTTTCCTCTTTTTCCATTATAGTCCCTTTATAAGGATTTTTATCATCATTTTGCATAGTTTATATCCACACCCTCTATTTGTCTATATCCCTTTTAGATGTTGCCATAGGTATAGAGTTCATGATATTAACAGGTATCAGCTTCCCATATAGGGATGTAAACAGTTTGCTCTTGTTAAATATCAAGTTGCATGTGTATGTGTGTGTGTGTGTGTGTGTGTGTGTGTGTGTGTGTGTGTTTCCCTTATTTACTTTTCTATGTTTCTCCTGGGTCTTGTAATTGGAGGTTGAATTTTCCATGGAGCCCTAGCTTTTTCATCAGGAAGGTCTGGAATTCTGTTATATCAATGAATGTCTATCTCCTTGCCTGGTAGATTATGCTCAGTCTTGCTGGATAGGTGATCCTTGGTTGTAGCCTGAGGTTTTTGGCCTTGTGAAAAATCATACTTCAGTTTCTCTGATCTTTCAGCATTGAGGCTACCAGATCCTGTGTGATCCTCACTGTGGTTCTGCGATACCCGAATTATTTCTTTCTGGCTGCTTGTAGTATTTTCTCCTTTAACTGATAGTTCTAGAGTTTGGCCACAACGTTTCATGGACTTTTCAATTTGGAATTGCTTTCAGGAGGTGTCCAGTGGATTCTCCCGATTTTTATTTTATCCTCTCATTCTACGATCTCAGGGCAGTTTTCCTTGATGAGTTCTTGGAACATATTGTCCAGACTCATTTTTTCATCATGATTTTCTGGTAGATTCTCAGATTGTCTCTACATTTTACATTTTAAGGAGCTATTCTCTTCATTGTAATGTTTTTCTAATTTCACAATTTTGTTTTTATAAGAGGTATTGATTTTATCTTCTACCTCTATAAGCTGGATTTCAAAGTTCTTTTTGAGCTTATCTAGGAATGCTTTCTGTGCCTGAGGCCAGGTCATAATCCCTGTTAAGGCTTTTGCTGTGGTTGTGGATTCAATAATCTCTCCTTCTGAGTTTGATTCCTCCCTCTCACCATAATAGGATTGCAGAGTCTTGGTCTTTGTCTTTGTAGCCTGCTTTCTTCCCATTTTGAGGCAGAACCTTAGCCACACCCTTCCTCCAGGGTTCCTAAGCCTTTACTGCTTAAAATTTTCCTCTGGACCAATAATTACTGTCTTTTTGGGTTGGGGGGGGATTGGAGCAGCCAGAGTTCAGACTGTCATCTTAGTCCCTGGAAGTTCATGTAGGGGGGTTTAGATTTCCAGGCTGTAAATGGGTAATCTTGGGAGTAGCTGTTGCCCCTGCCAAAGGCCCTCTCTTTGTCTCTTACCCAACTCTGTCCAATCCCTGCCCTGTGGTGATAGGCCTGGGAATGGCCCTTGTGGTTGGTGGATCAGCAGGCCTGGTCCAGCAGCCTCTTGGTGCTCCTCATTGCTGGGTCTCCAGGGCCTGTCTAAAGTAAAGAAATTTTATTGAACACTTAGAAATGATATGAGATAGGTTCCCAAAATGATAAATGTTGTAGGAGATGTGGAAAAATTAGGACACTAATGCAGTATTGGTAGAATTGTCAGTTGTTCCAACCACTCTGGAGAGCAATTTGGAACTATGGCCAAAGGACAATCAATTATGCATATGCATTGATCCATCAATACTACTACTAAGTCTTTATCCCAAAGAAATAAAGGGGGGGGGGTGGAGAAGGGTGAAAGGGTTAATGGACCTATTTGTACAGAAATATTTATATTAGCTCCTTTTGTAGTGGTAAATAATTGGAAATTGAGAGGATGCACATCAATTGAGGAATGTCTGAACAAGTTGTGGCATATGATTATAATGGAATGCTATTGTACTATAAGAAATTATAACTTGTCAGATGTCAGAAAAATCTGGAAAAACCCAAATGAACTGATGCAAAGAGAAGTGAGCAGAACCATTAGAACACTGTACACAATAACAGCAAAATTATCCAATGATCAAATGTGAATATAAACAAAATTCCTCCCTTTATTACTCATGCTAGCTGCTGTACTTTAGCTCTGCCTCTCTCTCTTGCCCCACTCTTCCTACTCCAGTAATTTGGCAAGCTTCTCCCACCCTGGGCTTCATGTGAATTAAGTTATGGGCTGGGTCAGAGCTCAATGCAGGTGACAGGGGCCTATTAAGAGGAAGGGAAGATCTTCAAATTCCCTTGACATTACACTTAGTTATTCTCCAAATGTTATGATAGCTTAAAAAAGAGCTATTCTAAAAATGATCTAAGAAAAGACCAAAGGATTGAAGAAAAATGCTATCTATTTCCAGAGAAAGAACTGATGGAGATTGAAAGCAGATCAAAGCATGCTATTTTTCACTTTCTTGATTTTATGCATTTTAATCTATTTCTTTCACAACATGACTAATATGGAAATATGTTTTATATGATTCACAAATAAAGCCTATATGAAATTTCTTATCATGTTGGGGAAGAGGAAGTTGAGAAAAGGGAGAAAACTTGAAATGTATTTTTTAAAGAATATTAAAAATTGTCTTTACTTATGATTTAAAAAATAAAATAATATTTAATATAAAAGATTCCAACAAATCTTACAACATATATTAAATTATGAAGAATGAAGTAAGCATAATCCACAAAAATATCTATACTATTATCTCAACATTGAAAAGGACAGGAACATAGAAAGAATTTAAGACTATGATCAATGCAATGATTTATTATGACTACAGAAGGCTAAGGATGAAATATGCTTCCCACTTCTTAGTGAAGATATGTTACACTAGAGGTTCTGAATAAAACAGACATTTCCAGATGTGAACATTTTGTTACAAATGTGTATCACTTAATTGTTACAAAAGAGCAGAATAAAAGCATGGCTTTTATTTAGAAAGGACAGGAGAAATTATAAGACTTTGCAATGATCAGATGAGGTAATATTTGTAAAGTGCTTAGCACAGTCCCTGGCATATAGTAGACAGTTAATAAATGCTTTCTTCTTTTCTTTCTAACTCTAGCTCCCTATTTGTATAATCTTCCTACATTAGAATATAATCTCCTTGATTGCAAGCACATTGTTGTTTTTGTATTTGTATTCCTAATAAGCACTTTTTGATTTATTTTTCATTTGTTCATTCATTTACTCATTCACGCATTGCAGACTTTTCCTTCTCTCATCTGCTATATTCTATCATTAGCCAAATCATCCTGATTCTAATTTCACAATACCTGACACATAAGTCCCATCTTCTCTGTGGTCAAAAAAGGAGAGAGGCAGAGACAGAGGGAGAGACAGAGACAAAGGCAGAGAGAAAGATTTCAGGTCATCTACAGAAGAGGCTTTAACTTGACTTTCTAGGCCTTTTTTGTTGTTGAAGAAGAATTTATCCCTTTCATGTATTCTATTTTCCAACTAGACTGTTAACTGCTCACCTATTAGTCTACACTCTCTATAATTTAACAGAGATCATTCATTACCCATGGCTGCATCCCACTACTTCCAAAATTTCCACTTCCTGTAATCTTGATTTTTTTTTTCCTTCATGGCTCACTTCAGCACCATGATGCCCTTTCCTCTAAGTCAAATTAAAAAAAAATAATGTCACCTATCTCAAATTTAAGCAGCAGCTCTGGGAGTCAAGTACCATTATTATAGACATTTTATAGTTGGGAAACTGAGGCATGCAGAGCTTAAATGACTTGCAAAAAGTCACACAGATAATTAATTTTTGAGGACAGATTTAAATTCAAGTCTTCTTGGTGAGAAACTCAGTGTTCTATCTATCTGCTGTGCTACCTCACTGTCACAGTTGTATGCAGGCCATAGGCATGATCATGATTTGGACATGTCCCAGAGGTGGTACAGCAGACTAGTTCCAATTTAATATTAGGTGAAAAGCTGTCATATCCCATCTTCCCAGGCATAGGAATCCTGGGTCAGTCTATACTGGGCATGGGGTTGGGGGGAGGGGTCAGGAATTCAGACAGCATTGTTTAACGATGGGTGGAAAGTGACTTGGTGGCCTGATTCTTTGTGATAATGCAAAAGTTAACTGAAAAATCCTAGTTCTCTTGTTCCTCTGCTCATGAAATAAAGATTAGTGTATATTTCCTTTGATTATATGACATTTTAGCTTTTCACACTCAAGTTCTTCTTCCTCTATCCTGTATTTTCCTTAATGTTTCAGATTGAGTAGAATTAAAATGCAGAGAAAATGTTTATAAACACTGAGCTTAGTCCTTTTTTTATCCCACTTTCCCCAAAATAAATTTGCCCAGCAAGACTTGACTAAAACAAAATCCGAGGCTTTGCTTTTCTTCCTTTTGTTTATTTTATTAACTTTTATTTATAGCAAGATCATCTAACCATAGCTAAACTTACTAACCTTTCATAATAACTACAAAGTTCTCTATGTTTTTGTTTTGTTTTGGGGGTTTTTTTTGCTCAGAAAATTGTGGTTCATTTGCTTCATGGTTATCACTAGCCACAGACTCTCATTGGTCTATAGTAATGCAATGGAAAAACACAGTAAAATCACTTCTAAAGCACAGGGAGTCCATAAAACAAACCATGGCACCATGGTTTCCCTGTCCTGGACCTTGTGATCAGTGTGGGCAGTTACTGGCAATGCTCATATACTCTCCCTAGGGATGTTTTAAGAGGCACAGCAATTATATATATTGGATTAGTCATCATTTGTGGGAGCTGGTGGAAACAATGGGGCACAGTTGGTATTCAGACATACAAATAATACTTGAAAAGGAAACAAAATTATGGTATTATGAGTAGGAGGTAAAATGAGATTAAATTGTGAACATTATGTGTAAAAATCTGAAAGTTAACCTGTTATAGTCAATGGAGAGACTCCAGCTAAATAACATTTCAAACAAAGCAGGTCCAGTAAACCCAGAAGAGCAACTTGCCCAGCCAAGATTTTTCATGAGTAAGGACGTGAAGATAACAAGAACCTTGAAATATTGAAGGGATAAGTTACCCCTCTTTACATGTGTGCTCCTTATCCATATGTGCACAGTCCCTCTGCAGAACAAATCCATACCATACATTTTCCTTAAGTGTATGACTTTCAACTTGTGAAATAGATTGTTAGCCATTCCTCCAAATGATGGTGGTAGCATTTATGAGAGCAAACTTCAGGTTTTGTTGTTTCTTTTATTGTTATGACTTTCAGTACATGCTATTACTGTTAAGCTACTTGTGTCTCCTAGCTAACCACTAAAAATTAATACATACGTGGGAGCTTGTGAGCTACAGTTTGGGAACTTCAGACCCATAAAATACCCTCAATTTGGAGTAGCTATTGGTAGGATAACCCACCTTATGAGTTAGGGGTTAGCTCAAAGACTCAATACATAAATATTTATATGTCAACTCCCTGTCTCTATTATATGCATGCACATTCATGCACATATTGTTTATGTATATGTATTTTTATGTGTGTATGTACATATATGCATATTTAGACAGGGAGTGAACTTGCTATGTGATTTATAGATTCACAGACAAGTAAAATTCTCATTACTGTTTCAGGTTAGCAAGTTCTCTGTAATTCAAAGTTTTAGACAGTTATGTAGAACCTCAAAAATTAAATAATTTGCTCACAGTCAAAGTTAGTAAGTGTTAGAAGAAAAATGTGAATCCAAATGATCTAGCTGGTTCTATCTTCTCAAAGAAGGGATATGAGATTTCATCTCCCATTCCTTCACATAAGCCTTGAAACATGACCGTGGATCATATAATATAATGTTAGATATTCTGATGTTTACTTGTTTTGTTGACTTGTTCCTCTTATTCCATGGCATTTCTTTACAGATTTTTATTTTAATGGATGAAATTCTGGGAGAGGTAAGGATAATATAGAAATAAACTTAGCTGATTTAAAATCAACAGCTATAAAATGAATCTGTTTTAAAAAGAATTAAAGTCAAACACAAGTCAAAGAACTATAGTTGACTGACTCCTCTCTATTTTGACTTTGGAAAATAATGATGCCTGTAATTTACCAATTGTAAAATACCACTCCAAAAGTTATAGAAAGTTGCTCAGCAATTACACCAACCAGTTGCTGTTGGAGATGGCCCAGGATGCAATGGGAGACCCTGGCCCTTTTAGGCTAATATCTTTCTTTCTGGAGCTAATAGGTTTGAAATCCTGGGATGGCAGAGTGTGGCATGCCTCAGTTGTTTGCTAGAAAATGGTGGGGGGGGCATATAATTATAAAAGATAAATGAATACCAAAGAATACTTACTTCATTATTTTAACTAGTACTGGTATAATGGAAACAATGCTGGACTTAAGCGTTAGAAGGACTGTTTAAGTCTTTGATAGCTGTGTGATCTTTGGCTTGCTTACTTAACCAGATCCTCCATTACTTTATCTGTAATATGGAGATAATATTATTTGTATTAAAAAAAAAGGTTGTTGTACCTAAAGCACTTTGTAAACCTTAAGAACTATTGAAATGTGAACCATCAAAATAACATCCCTATTCTCTCTCTTCCTTCCATTGGTAGTCACAGATTCCATTGACTGTAGATTTATATTTGTGTCAAAGAGAAACAAAGAGGCATAAGGACATTCTTTTAGAGAACTGTTGGCCTCCTTCTCTATTTTACTTCAGACAAGTTGGACAAAAGATGCCCTCTCAGCTACTTAAAGCTTCAGAATGAGATCTGTGTAATCTGACCTCTGTAGCTGTCATCTTTCTTTGAAGCTTCTTTGAAGTTGCTAAAGTAAATGCCTTAATATTTTCTTCTTTTAAACATTTTCTCTGGGAAGGATTTAGAAATCTTCAGTTAACATTTTTTGCCCACTTCAGTCACTTCTGAGTCAAGAGGAAGGCATTTACCCAGTCGAGAAAGTTGGGTTAACAACTTGGGTTTGAGTTTGTCAGTTTTGGGGTCATAATATGTAACAGCAATACTAGAAGGGTCCTGGGGTGGGAAAACAGGTGAATCTGTTTGTGGGTCAGCTCAGAAGAAATGAAAATTTCCACAGTATGTCTAACACAGACAAACTTAACCAAATGTTCACAGCTGTGCAGAGATGTTTAGAATCTCTGCTGGGAACTCTGAGAAGGGGAAATCTGGAGATTGATGTTCCTGAGAAAACTAATCTTTATGTGGGTGAAGAGCTAGATGTGAACAGGTGGCTAGTGTCTCCTAACAGCAGGCCTTCTCCTGTGGCACTATAAAGGACAATGTTATCTCCAAATTCATTAACCCTGCATAAATCTCACAGTAATTCTTCATTTTCTATTATTGTAACAACAACAACAACAAAATCATACTTCACTCTCCATTCTTTTTCCCTGTTTACATTTTTTTTTTCCAGTCCAATCTAGAAATGATTATAAAGACCATGTGGTAATTTGTATTCATGTGTAGGGATGTTTTTGCTCGCCAAACACTAAAATTTTATTGAAATAGTTTCCTTAAAGGCAGTGAGTGTTGAAGTGGTAAAAGTCACTATCCTCCATCACTCTGCACCTGCCTGCTATAGTCTCCTTCTTTTTAAGCTAATGCTGCCAAGGCAGGCTCACGTGTAGGAGATGAAACAGAGTTAATCAGTGGCAGTGTCTTGTTATAAAACCCCAACCCCTCTCTTGTTAGTACTTTTGCTAAATAATTGAAAATAAATTGATAGTCCCTGAAGAAACAGCTTTAGACTTTCTACCATTACCCACCTGCAGAGGGTGATTCCTCGTCTTGTCAATGGCAGCTCAGCCAGAATTCTTTAAGTCCTTGAAAAAAAAAATATATATGTAATACACACATATACATACATATATATATATACACATACATACATACATATATATATATATATATATATATATATATCCAACAGAATAAATTTATGATTAAGTAAAATTTCTGGCTTAGGTGAAAGGATTGCAGCTGGAGCATCTTTAATATATGATTGTTGTTTTCCCTCCTTCAGGCCTCAGACCCCCCACTCACTTTAGCCCTCTCATTTTTTTTTGCCTTTAATCTATTGTTTACACAAGGGCCTCAGGCAGCTCCAAGTGCCCCTGACTGTGATTGAGGTTATTTTTACAGAAAACAGTTAGGAAGAAAACAGACTCTGTGGAATGAGCTGAATGCTGCCAGTTCTTTTATAGACATGCTTATCCTCAGCACGTTCCTTGTCCCACAAAGGGCAAACTCATACACATGGGATGATGTTTTAGCACCAGATTCTGCTAAAATTATTCTCACTACTGAAGACCACCAATGACGGTTTCCTGTAGGCAATTATTGTGCTCCCTATCCTCATTACCCTAAGCAGGAACACTGTCAATGTGCCCTTGCAAATTCTCACAGCTATGATTGCAAGTTTGCTGGGTCTCTAGAATTATTGACCTGGTGTGTCAATTCTTATTTCCAGCCTTCATAGTATTCAGACTTGCTATTCCACTATCTCTTTTTCTGCCTCCTCAAACCAAACACTCAAAGGTCTTCAATTGCTGTAATTTAAGATCTCTTAGATCCAAAAAGCCTAATTGTATTTTCTTTAACTTTATAAATGGATTTATGGTGGTAAGATTTGCCTCAGAAGGTCGCTATTACAGATACCATTTTGTAGGTGTTCCTATGGAGCAAATGTTCCAATTCCCAGGTCGTTATCCTTTCTAAGGCTACTATTACCTAACTTTGTCTTCAGTTTGAATAATGAGGTAAGTTAATGATGAACACAAATGTTTTGTAAAAACTGCACATGTGTGATCTATATCAAACTTTTTAGAAAGAGAAGGAGAGAATTTGGAGCTTAATTTTTTTAAAAAAATGAATGTTAAAATTTTTTGTTCACATGTAAACGAGAAAAAATTTTAAAAATAGGATAACTTCATCTTCTTAATTTTTTCTATTATTTTTATGAAGAAAATATTTTGCTCTGCCCTATACACATTGAATATTTCTTCCTCTTCTTCCTCTTTTTCTTTTTCTTCTCCTTCCATTTGACATCAGTCCTTCTATGTTGACTCTTGGGAGGCAGGAGCTAATATAGAGGGATTATTCAAAGCTTTGCTGCCTTCTGATTTCCAGAATTGTCAGCATATGCAAAAATTACAGAACCTAAACAAACTTAGTTAATTTGACTCTTCCACAAGGGTCTTAGCTGGTGCATTCTAACAAGATGGACTGACAACTCTTCTTTATCAATGAATTATAGTTCCTCAGGAAGAGGAATTAAACATTCATGCTAGTGCATGCAAATTTTTTTTCTCTAGCATTGTTCCATTGACTTAAACTTGGGGCAGATATCAGCAATAATTCTTTTAGACTCTAGAGGTTCAACAGTTGTTATTCTCATGTACTAGAATTAGAGATCTTGATAAGAATGTGTAACAGTAAACTGGGCAATGAGAGCCTGCTTAGGTGTTTGAGCCTGCTTCTAGAAGTATGTGATTATACTCAACTGAATGGACTTCTTTTCTATTCTAGGGTATAGAAAAATATTAATATGTTTGCTCTCTACAGTCTTATTTTATAATTTCACTGTTGAAGTAAAATTTAGTGTATAATAAAGCAAACAACAAACTAAAACTCTTTTGTCCTTCTTGTTATCCATAGGGTAAAACAATGAGTTTTCTGAGTTGAAGAATATAAAATAAACTCACGTAAATCTTTGGCATTTCTATATATTTCTAATGGAGCACAATAGAAAGAAACAGAAAGAGAGGAATGCAAAGTCCACTTCTATTTAAAGTTAATGTGGATATTATAAAATATCTGGGAGTCTACCTGCCAAAAGAAACCCAGAAACTATATGAGCACAATAACAGAACACTTTTCTCACAAATAAATTCAAATCTAAATCATTGGGAAAATATCAGTTGCCTGTAGGTAGGTTGAGCTAATATAATAAAAATGACTATTTTACCTAAATTAGTTAACCTATTTAGTGACATACCAATCAATCTACCAAAAAAATATTTCATACAGCTAGAAAAATAGCAACAAAATTCATCTTGAAGAATAAAAAAATTCAGAATGTGAAGGGAATTAATGAAAAGAAATCCTAAGGAAGTTGACATAGACCAGATTTTAGATTGTATTATAAATCAGCAGTCATCAAAACTACTTGGTACTGGCTGAGAAATAGAGGGATGAATCAGTTCACTGGAATAGATTAGGCACACAAGACACAGTAGTCAATGACTATATTATCTACTGTTCGATAAGCTGAATCACTCCAGCTTCTGGAATAAGAACTCATTATTTCACAAAAATTGCTGGGAAAAATAGAAAATAGCATGGCAAGTATGGCAGAAACCGAGCATAGACTAATATCTGACACTGTACACCAAAATAAAGTCTAAATGGGTTCATGATCTAGATATAAATGCTGATATTGTAAGCAGTCTGGAAGAACAAGGAATAGTTTATCTGTCAGATTTATGGAGAAGGGAAGATTTTATGACCAAACAAGGACTTAAATACAAAAGATTCTTCAAGAATCAGGGCATAAATTCTCCTCTACACTTTGGTGGCTGAGGAGAGTGAGCAACAAATTTTCTTTAGATCAGGGAATTCACCTCCAGCTTAGACATAGCTAATTGACAAGTCACTTGCTTGCTTGAAGGACGCATTGACTCAACACAGATAGATCAAATTTTGGACTGGATCTAGCAGGCCACTCCTTTTACCTAGATACTTTTCAGGATTCACTGCTAGGCATAAGGTGACTCTGAATTTTTTTAAGATCTCATAAGACCCTGTACCAAAAGAAAGAAGAAACAAACAAGAGGTAAACTCATTTAAGACAAAGATTTCCCTAGGGACCAATGTACCCACAACCTAGTCCAGTGTGGGGAAAGGGCACCCCCTACTCACCATCTAGAGATCAGATTTTTTCCTTTGTACTTATATATCTATATAGTGTTATTTTTTCTATATTTTTAATTTTATTTCTATAACTAGATTTTTTTTAGTTCCAAATGTTCTCCCTTCCTTCAGCCCCTGCTCTACTCTTTGAGAAAGCAAGCAACTTCATTATACACATGAAGTCAGGTAAAATGAATTTCCTTATTGGCAATG
>CM053600.1:47391054-47406178 GCA_028646575.1 Pseudocheirus occidentalis | reverse complement strand
ACTGTCACAATATGTCCACTATGAAGATGTTCTGTATAATCCTGTATTGAATTGCTTTTATGTCCAGTGAGGGTGGGTCACAAGGAAGGAATTGAAAGAATCTAGAATTTAAAACTCTGCAATACCTGCAACTAGGAATTAAGTTATACAGGGGCTGGGGTAGGGAGACCCTCCCTGCCCCATCAGAAAGTAGGAGAGCAGATCAGGGGAGGGGCTTTACAGTGGGATTGCTGTTTTAGGGTTGGGGTAGGGGAAAGATGGGGAGAAAATTTGTAATTCAAAAATCTCATGAAAATGAATGATGTAAACAAGAAAACTAATTTTAAAAATTAATAATAAAAATAAATTTGAAAGAAGACATAGAAAGAGGAATTCCATTTAAAGTTATTGTGGATATTATTACATATTTTGGAGTCTATCGAACAAAACAAACCCAAGAACTATATGAACACAATTTCAAAACACTTTTCTCACAAATGAAGCCAGCTCTAAATAATTGGAAAAACATCTGCTCTCATGGTTAGGTTGAGCTAATATAATATAAATTACAATTTTACTTAAATTTGTTTACCTATTTAGTGCCATACCAATCAACCTACCAAACAATCATTTTATACTGCTAAAAAGTATTACACAATTCATATGTAAGAAAAAATTCTAAAATATCAAGGGAATCAATGAAAAGAAATCCTAGGGAAGGTGACAATCCAGCCATACCAGAATTTAAATTGTATTATAAAGCAGCCATCATAAAAATTTCTTGGTACTGATTGAGGAATAGAGTATTAGATTATTGGAATAGATCAAGTACTCAAAACAAAATAATCAATGATTATTGTAATATACCATTTGTTAAGCTCAAAGACCCCAGCTTCTGGGATAAGAGCTCAGTATTTGACAAATAATGCTGGGAAAATTGGAAAATAGTATGGCAGAAACTGGGCATAAACCAGTATCATATATAATACACCAAAGTAAAGTATAAATTGGATCACAATCTAGATGTAAAGATTGATACTGTAAACTATCTGGAAGAGCAAGAAATAGTTTACCTGTCAGATGTAAGGAGAGGAGAAGAATTTATGACCAAATAACAGTTAGAGAGCATTACCAAATACAAAATCGATAATTCTGATTACATTAAATTAAAAAGATTTTGTGCAAAAAAATCCAATGTAACCAGGATTAGGAGGGAAGCAGAAAATTAGGAAAGATTTTTTTTACAACCAGAGTATGTGATAAGGGTCTCATTTCCAAAATATAAGGAATTGCAACAAATATAAAAAAAATACAAGTCATTCCCTAACTGATAAATGGTCAAAAGATATGAACAGTTTGCAGAGGAAGACATTAAAATATATATATAATCATATGAAAAAGATGTTCAAAATCACTATTAATAAGAGAAATGTAAGTCAAAACAACTCTGAGATAACACATGTCACCAGCCAGATTAGCTAACATGACAAAAGAGGAAAATGATAAATGCTGGAGAGTATGTGGAAAAATTGGAACACTAATGCATTTTTGCAGGAGTTGTGAACTGATCCAACCATTCTAGAGAGTAATTTGGAACTATGCCCAAAGGACTATAAAAAATGTACATACCCTTTGACCTAGCAATACTACTTCAATTGCTATATCCCAAAGAGGTCATAGATGTGTGACAAGGACATGTATGTACAAAAATAGCATAGCAGCTCTTTTTGTGGTGGAAAAGAATTGGAAATTAAGGAAATGCCAATTCCCCTAACCAATTGGGGAATATCTAAACAACTTATGGTACAGGAATGCAACAGAATTCTATTGTGCTATAACAAATGAGAAGCAGACAGACCTGGAGGGACTTATATAAACTGATGCTGAGTTAGGGGAGAAGAACCAGAAGAACACTGCACAGACACTTCATGTCTGTGATGACTAACTTTGATAGACTTGGCTCCTCTCAGCCATTCAAGGTTATGGGCCAACTTCAAAAGACTTATGACAGAAAAAATAAAACAAAAACTATCCCCTTCCAGAGAACAGCTTACACAGTATGAATGCAAATTGGACCAAGCTACTTGCTCTCTCTCTTTTTTGCTTTGTTTTGTTCCTTCTTTCTCATTGGTTATAATTGGTTATAATAAATTGGTAATAATCCTTCTTTACAATTTGACTAATGCTGTATGTGAAGAGAACCTATATTGAATTGCCTACTACCATATTGGGTCAGGGAGCAGAGAGGGAGTGGAAGAAAATTTGGCACTCACAGACTTGTAGAACTGAATGTTGTAAACTAAAAGTAAATAAATTAATTAAATTTTAAAAATGCAAATAAATTTAAAAATACAAAAACAATTAAACAATGTCTCTGCAACTTACAGAACAGTTGTTTGGAGCTTCCTAGAGCACTAAGAGCTTAAATGACCTTTCCAGTAACAAATAATCAGTATGTTTCAGAGGTAACACATCAACCTGCACCATCTTCACTCTGTTGAATGTTTACAAGACATACTGTTTTTTCTCTTTTGTACATAATTATTTTCTGTAGTCTACATCATTACACTGTGAGATCCTTGAAAACAGCTCCTTGCCTTTCTTTGCATCCAGGAAAAAGCACAGTGATTGGGGGTGGAGGCAAAAAGGAGGAGAAAAAGCAGAACTTGCTTGAGCTTGCACCTCAACAACCTCCAATACTTGTAAAAATGACTCTAAAAAGAAAAGAAGAGAAAGTGAAAGGTCTCAGCAAGTACTCACATGGGAAAGACAATTTGTCCTCTCTTCACACCAACATTTCAGGGAGCATGCACATAAGTTAAGAAGGAAAGAGGAAGAAAAGGAGGAGGAGGAAGGGAGGAAGAAGAAGAAGAAGAAGAAGAAGAAGAAGAAGAAGAAGAAGAAGAAGAAGAAGAAGATGATGATGATGATGATGATGATGATGATGAAGATGATGTTGATGAAGAACAAGAAGAACAAGAACAAGAAGAACAAGAACAAGAAGAACAAGAACAAGAAGAACAAGAACAAGAACTTTTTTTATAACACCTAGCACATGCCAGATACTACGTTAAGTGCTCAACAAATAGATGCTGTTGTTAGCTTTACTAATGAAGAAACTGAAATTGGCTGTGTTACTTGTCTGGTGGTTTTTTGGCTAGTAAGTCTAAATTTGAAGTCAAGTTTTCCAGAATCAAGGTAAAGTACTTTATTTACTTTGGCACTCAGCTTCCCCAAAGGAATAATAAACTAGATGCAATAAAATAGATAGGCAGGGAATTTGTACATTGTATTCTAGAATTGCATTACTGACTGACTTATGGACATCTATAGTGCATGAAATTCAGGAATGCAAGTGTAACAACTTCTACTGCCACTACTACTGTGTAGTCTGTGACTCTATTTGACAGTGACTGAAACTGTTACAGCCTATGACTAATGAGAAAACACAAGCCTTGATGGAAGTTTGAAGACAAGAAAAAGAGGGTAATGCCCAGCTTTTAGAAGTACAGTGGGATAATAAGTAGAAAAGGGGAAAATGACTTATAGTACTCTACCACTCTCCCCAGCTTGGGTTTCTTTTTGTGTTCTCCAAGACCTGAAGGCAATTTTTCTCTCCCTCCCTTTCACATTCTTCTCTTACTCCTTCCCAAAGAATATATCATTCAAGAATTTCTTCCTGGAATCCCTCAATATTTGTGAGGACAAGTGGGAAGAGGTTTATGTACTAGATGTAGTCAGATGATTCCATGTAATAGCAGGTACCTTTTTTTCCTTTGATATTTGTTCAATAAACTATTTGATTGAGGGGTGGAGCCAAGAGGAGTGAAAGAAAGAAAGGAATTGACCTGAGTTCTCCAAAATACTCTTCAAAAAATTTTTAAGTAACACTCCAAAAAATCCTGAAGCAGTAGTTCCAAAATGATCAGGTGAAATAATCTTCTAGCCTAAGACAACTTAAAATGTTATCAGTAAAGATCTGTTACTCTATGGGTAGTAGGGCTGTTAGAAGGAGTTATACAGAGAGAAAGAACATGAGAGTGAGTTGAATATGATGGAGTGACATGTAAAAAAAAGAGATGAAAAAGAGGAATGCACTAGGAGAAGGTGGAAGGAAGAGATATAATTAGCACAAATTAACTCACATAAAAGAAGCACAAAGAGTTTGCAGTTTCGGGGAAGGTGGAGGAGCACTTGAATTTTACTCTAATTAGAATTGCATCAAAGAGGGAATAACATACAAACTCAGCTGGGTATAGAACTCTATCTTGCCCTCTAGGAAAGTAGGAAAGGAAAGAAGAGAAGCTGACAGAAGGGAGGGCAGATTGGGGGAGGCAATAGTAAGAAGCAATAAACATTTAAGGATGGACAGATTGAAAGGAAAGAGAGAGACAGAGACAGAGACAGAGAAAGAGACAGAGAGACAGAAAGAAGATCAACAAGGGGGGAAATAGTATGAAGGAAAATACATCATTATTATAACTGAAAAATACAGGAAGTATCTCTGATAAAGGCCTCATTTTTCAAAAATATGGGGAACTGAGTCAAATTTATAAAAATAAGGCCTATTCTCCAATCGATAAATGGTCAAACCATATGAACAGCTTTCACACAAAGTAATAGAATTCATCTGTAGTCACATAAAAATGTTCTAAATTACTATTGATTAGATAAATGCAAATTAAATACTCTGAAGTATAATCCCACTTCTATCAGATTGGCTCACATGACAGAACAGGAGAGTGACAAACCCCAGAAGAGATGTAGGGAAAAAACTAAGGTGCTATTTGTGGAATTGTGAAGGCTTTCAACCATTCTGGAGTTCAATTTGGAATTATGTTCAAAGGGCCATAAAACCAGAAATTCCACTACTAAGTCTCTATCCCAAAATAATTTTAAAAAAGGGAAAATTAACTCTATGTTCAAAAATATGTATACCAGTTCTTTTAGTGGTGGCAAAGACTTGAAAATTAAGGAGATCACCATCAACTGAAGATTGATTGAAAAAGTTGTGGTAGATGAACATGATAGAATACTTTTTTGCTATAAAAAATGATGAGCAGGATGCTCTCAGAAAAATTTTTTTAAAAACCTAGATGTATATTCTAGAGTTGTGTATGAATAACTCATTTCAGAGTTTTACATTTGAGTAATAGTTAATTTCATCCTCTACATTAAATCACGAACTTGGCCAGAGTTATATCTTGAAACTGCAACTCTGACAATGGCAGGGAGAAGAAATGTAGGCATCTGCACCCTGAGTTCTTTCTGGAGAACTATGGCAACACTGCAGCCTTTTAAGAAGGTAATTACCTGCATGAACTGGAAGGGCTCTAAAAAGACCACTGAACTACTTGGTCAAATAGAGCACAATATGATGGACAACTCAGTCACTACGCTCTCTTGAAGGAGAATTAATCCAGTGATAAATTGATTTTTTCGTGCTTAAGAAAAGTGGTACCCAAGTGTATTTGGACTGCTCACTGAGCTATAATAAACCTATTGTTATGGGAATGGGAATCTGAAGATCTTCCCTGCCCCTTGGCCTCTTGTTAGGCTTAAGTGACTCTGAGAATATTCCCTGATTTGAAAATATACTCTGCCCCCAATAGGCTGAATGTGTTCACATGGAGCCTTTGGTGGTAGTCTTGTTACTTTGTGACTGGGCAGTGGGTCAAGAGGGTTGTGACATTATTTGACCCAGGAGAAGGCTATGTATATCCTGATGTGAGGTTTTGGTCTGGGGATCACTTTGGGAAGAGTTGTGTGATTTGGCCAGATGAGACTCTGGGCAGCCATTAAGCCCCCTAACTTTGAAAATCCAGATATTGGTGCTTACCTCTCTGGTAACTAACTAGGTATGGATGTAATGGTCAGACAGGTGGAATCCTTGTCTGCTGATCTGTTTCTGTCTGTATTTTTTGTTGACTTGTAATTTCAGTTTGTATTCTCTGAAGTTCAGGGTGCTGACTTTTCCCCCTGAATTAGGTAAATAATATATATTTGATTAAAGTAAGATTGTTACACCTCTTTGAGTTGCTTTCTTTTAGAAAAAAAAATGTAAAAACCTGTGCTAGCAGCCATCCTGGATATGCTAGGGTGCTTGCTGTTATACCTATGTTGCAATAAAGTTGTAAAATCTGGAAATTTGCCAGATATTTTGTTGAAGTCTAGAACTTGGAAGCAATGACAAGTTTATTCAACATCAATGAAACTCTCACTTCCACAACAACAGACTTTATTAATTTATATTTTATAAGTATGTGGATGAACCTGGGACAAATATTGTATGCAATTGTACCTGATAAAAAAGAAATCAAATTCAGTGTCTGACATATACAGTAGGATGTACAAACCAGCAATGCAGAGCTCCTGCTGAGTGACATAATATAATGTGATGGGAAAGACATTGCCCAGCATGCTATATCACAACACAGTGAGTGGACAAAATTGAAAAAGGACAGTTTTTTAGGTGAAAAAAAATGAATACACTATGGTTTTTCAGAACACTATTCTTTTTGTTCATTTCTATTTCATATCTAAAGATAACAAATGGCATTTATTCCAGTACTTTATTCCAAAGGCACTTAAATTCTGAAAATGTGACCATGGTGCATAGCAACACAGTGCAGTTATCTAAGATAGAAAGTCTGAAGCTCCTTTCCAATTTTAAAAGAGACAGGAATGAAAGGTCTTTGCTTCTGTGAAAGCAATGGGATTCAGTGGCCTCATCTACAATCCTTTACATGAGAAACATCTCAGAAGACAATTCTTCTCAGTATAGAATAATCAGCAACTGTATATTGTTCCCTATTAGTAGCCCTTCCCCCAATCCCCAACCCCCACCTTCCCAATAGGAAGAGAAATAATTTGATTATGTTGCAATGGTCTCAGAACCAAATGCTAAATACAAAGCATGTCCAGGAAGAAGGCAAGATGGGTACAGGAGACAATACATTGCTTTTGTCAACAGAATGCTTGGGGAATGAGTTCTGGGTTGGCTACTTCCTGGTTTGGGCCAGTCCTCTCTGGAGGCAACAAGGATGTATAGGACAGAGCACTGAACATGGAGTAAAAATGACCAGTTTGTATCCTGCCTTAGATATTTGTTCTGAGATCTTATAAAAACAATAACATTTAACACACACAATAAAACCAAAGGTGAATAAAGCAATTTTATAAAGATCAAGTATGATTCAAGAAAAGAAAGATGAGAGGACACCCTCAACCAACTCCTTTGTGGAGATGGAAGGTCCATAGATGCCAGGCCCTTTTTCCATGTATTCATTGGTTTTGCCGATTTTTCTACTTCTTTCTCTTTTTTTCTGTTTAAAAATGCTATTTATTATATAGGATAGCTCTCTGGGGGGGGGGAAATAAAGGGGCCACTGAGGAAAAATATTAAAATAGAAAGTAAAAAGACATAAATGAAAACATTAAATATAATTTAACCTCTCAGTCTTGTTTTCTTATCAGGAAAATCATAATAATAGCAAGTAACAGTATCTATAAGGCAATTTGCAAACATAACAGTGCTACATAAATGTTACTTGTTGTGTGTATGGGATTATAATCCCTTTCTTCTCAGTTTTCTAATCTGTAAAATAGGGTGATTCTCAAGGCCCCTTTCAGCTCTAATATTCTGTGATTGTTAAATGCTGTAAAAGAATTGGATATTGTTTAGACAATTCTATCACAAGCCACACCACACATTAAAAAAAATCATTACAAGTTTCTCTTTGACATAGTCTGTGTCATATAGTACCTGAGAGTTTCATGAAGGAGCAAACAAGTGCTTATAAATTTCTCAAGTTATTTCTTTTTTAATTGTTGCCCCTGATACTATGGTGGGGATAAAGGGAGTGCATGGGAAGAGAGAGAAAAAGGTAGACAGACAGACACGGAGAGGCAGAAACAAGAAGAGAAAGAAAGACAGACAGTGACAGGTACAGAGACCAGCAGAAATATAGAAACAGACACACAGAGAAGTGGAGGATTGGTTTGGTCAACTTTATTAAACCGGTTGTGAATTAGTGGGAAAAAAAATCAAATTAATATTATGAGCTTCTTTTATTGAATCAATCTGTATGTACAAACAAAAAGTTTGACTTTGTCATGCCATTCAGATACTGCAGCTAATTTAAAAATTCAGTATATACAGTCCATAGATTCCTGATGAAAAGTTTCAATTTATGGTGATTTGTAGCACATGGACTTTAACTCTCCATACTTAAACTCTGTGGGTTAGAGTAATATTGGAAAACTCCCAAGATCCCCTATATTTTCATTTTCTGGAAGTAAAAAAAAAAGCCTCATTGCAAAGGTGACTTTTTAACTCCTATGGGTTGCAAAGTTTCCTCACAATAGAAATCAATGTAATTATCAAATAAAGAGAGGCAAGAGTGAATGAATGTAGGATATATTAGTGTCCAAACAGTGAAAACTTTTCCTTTCACTGCAGTGGAATATTAACCCCATTGTCTGAAGCTTCCTATGTCTAAAATTTTGCAAGACTTTACCCACTTGATCAATTTTTTTTACCAGTTTCTAATGTTACAAGTCAGTCACCCTTTACTTTGTTCACTGTTTTATTGTCCTACTTTCTTTTGATTTGACTCTAATCCAAATTGTAAGCCATTGACATAGCCTCTAATGACTCTAATAGAACATTACAGCTGCATCTACAAGCATGAGTTCTGAATCTAAGGGATCCACAGACTTTTAAAATTTATAATTTGAAACTATTTCATATAATTGTCTTCCTTTGTAAACCCATATATTTGATTTTGTGCATTTAAAAACCTTTTGAGGAATCAGATTTCATGGAACTGCCAGAATTAATTGTCTCACACACACACACACACACACACACACACACACACACACACACCTTCTGGAGAAAGCCAAAACAATTTGACTCAGTTCATTTGAAGAATGGCAAGGATAGTGGGGTCAGGGGAATGGAAGTCATCAGACTACTTTGTTTCTGTGGCCCTGCTTTGTGATGAATAGCCATCTCAGAATCCACCAGTAACTGTTTTAGAAAATACATTCCGGGAAGGGCAGTGTATGAAGACTTCTGTTATTATTTGGTGAGTTCTGGGAGAGATATACAGGAATTAGATGAATGATGGAGCTGAGACTTAAGCATAGAATGTTGAGAGGATTTTTCTTCTTGAGTCCATGGAGACCATTTGCAGAATCAAGCAATAGAGATCAAGTGTGTATTTCTCTGTCATCCTCTTAAAAAATAATGAAACAAAGCTGCCACAGTGGCAACCTTTTATGGTTAGTAATGCAGGTGAGGCCAAACAAAAATGAGAGACATAAAAACAGAAAGGTAAATAGGTGATAGACAGACAGACAGACAAACAAACCAAAACTTTAACAGAGGGACAGTAAATAGTATAGTTAATGGAAGCTTGGGTTCCAGTTCTGCCTCAGACACATAGTAGCAGCCATTTAATAACAAATGAGATCTGCTGGTGGAGGGAGTTTCCAGATTGTAATGAATTCACATCCACTTCAAACCACATAATAATACTTGTTATACCTACTTTGCAGGGTATTGTATTGAAGATTTCTTATTATCAAGCAGTTGTACAAAACCAGATGAATCAAAATGTACTTTCAGTGCCATATAGTTTTCAAAATTTGAAGTGATTTGGAAATTTCTTAGATTGTAGCTTGTCTTTGTTTTTGATTTTTGTACAAAGGATTCTTACACAAAGGACTGTTGATTTAGATGCCAATAACTATTAGCATAGGATCTGTCCAATTAAATATGTCATCCATGCCTGCCAGGAAAATCCATATTAATCTTCCAATATCTCACCATTGACCTTATAAAAGCACTATTTTGCCCTAACATTTATTGGGATTAATCAAAAACTCTGATGAAAATCACTATGAAGGACAATCTTGAAGGGGAAAAATATTGCTATATGAAAGAGGTATGGTTTGGGTATGGAAATGAATCCCAACAGTCTTAGTTCAGATTATGGCAATGAAGGAAATGTAGGGGATGGGAGGAGCCATATTAGATTTAATTGGATGTGCAAGAAGGAAACACCAAGCAGCACTGCTTGCTTCCAGCTAACCAGATGTGCTAATTTATCAGTTGGGTACTTTCTGTATCACAAACTCCCTAGTTGATTCAGGTTGGCCATGTATGATCAGAAGTAAGGGACTTCAGATTGGAAATGATGAACAATTTCCTTTTCTGGACGACGCATAGGGAGAATTGCTGACTAAATGGCTTTGTAAGTGGAGCAAGCACCTTATCCTCATCTCTTCTGGCTGAAGATAACATTTTAACTGTCCTGACTTCCCCAGTGAAGGGTGAAAGAAGGGACATAACCCTTTCCTCACTGTCCTATGGAGCACAGCAGATGCCTGCTTTGTGATAGCTGGAGCTGCCAAACAGTGATCCTGTTATAAAAATGTCCAGCTGTGGAGGCAGTCCGGTGATCTCAAGGAGTTTAGAGACCTAGATCTCTAGGCTAGAGTTAGTGGAAGATTAAAAATGATAAGCCGAATCTTTGTCCCAGTTTGCTAGATTTCTAGCTTTTTTCAGATTTTTAATTTAATTATTCTAAATTTAACAAACATCAACAGATATGAACAATTATCTATACAAATGAAAGCATAAAAAGAAGATTGTACGTGAAATTGTGAATTTCTATTATTTGCAGGTTTTTTAAATATTAAAAAAAACAAAAGCTAGTTCCAAAGCTCTTTCTTTGCCTTCCTTGGAACTTGTGTTCACTTTTGTATATATATATATATTTTTTTTTTCAAAATATTTTGTTGCTCATATGTTCCTTCTTTTCTCCTGTTTTTGGAAACTCTATCTTCCTGACCTACCTGTCTTCAAAGAAATTTTTTTTAATTTCACGAATATTTTTCTTTCTATCAACTAAGCACAGTCAAGCAAAACAAATGAGCAAAAAAAAAAAACCCTCTACCCACTGGCAATAGCTAAAGACGTATTTCATTCTCTTCCATCAATCCAATACTTCTCTGCCAAGATGTGGAAAATATGCATCATTCCTAGTCTTCAAGAGGCATAGCTAGTCATTATATCTATTAGCTTTATTAAATCTTTCAAGTTTTCTTTAAAAATATAATTGTATAAATTGTTCTCTTTGATTTTCTCACTTGACTCACACATCACCTTCAGTATCATCTCATTCATACAAGGCAGTCCAGATTTCTCTCAAGCCATCCCTTTCATCATTTTTTATAGCTCAACAATATTCTATCACATTCATATATCATTATTTATTGAGCTATCCCCCTGGTGATGAGCACTAAATTATTATCCACTTGTTTCCTACAAAAAAGTGTTGACATAAACATTTTTATATATCTCCCTCATTTCCTTCCTTTGTCTCTTTGGTATATATGCCTAGTAACGAGACAAAGGATATTCATGCTTAAGTGAATTTGGAGATATAGTTCAAAATTTTTTTTGAAGAATGGCTGGGTCATGTCACAAATTCACCAAATTACACTAGAGTATCTGTCCTCCCACATACACTCCTACAATTGAAATTATCCTTCTTGTGTCATCTGTGTCAGTTGGATATAGGTGAGGTAAAATCTTAATTGTGTGTGTGTGTATGTGTGTTTTGATGTGCATTTCTCCTGGTGACTTGGAGCATGTTTTCATATTGCTGCCAATGGCTTGCATTTTTTTCTTTTGAGAATTTGCCTCTTCATGTAGTTGTACTATTTTTTCCCAATGGGGAATTTTTCTTCATTGAATCAGTTCTCTGCACATTTAGGATATTAGCTCATTCTCTGGGAAATTTGCTACAAAGATTTTTTTTCCACTGCTGAGAGTGTCCCTCCTAATTTTAATTGCAATGATTTTATTTGAATAAAATATTTCAGTTTTATGTTACAATAATTGTACATTTTATTTCCTGTGATTTCCTTGGTTGGTCAAGAACTCTTTCCCTATCCAGTTATGAAACTCATAGCATTATTTTTCCCATTGCATTCCTGGTAATATCAAATAAAACTTAGTATGTTGCTTTAGTCTTTTCAATAATACTTTATTAAATATTTTGCATTTGTAATCATTAATGCTACCGGTTTATATGATTTTTCTCTACTTTGTCTCTCTTTGACATAGATATCAAAATTTTGATTTATGTAATACTGGAATTAACTCTTCTTTCAATGTCTAATAGAATTAACTTATAAATCCATCTGCTCCTGTCTCCTTCACACCTTTTGGCAGCTGATTTATAGCTTGTTCAATTTAAAGTAAACAAAGTAACAGAATACTGTTAAATCAAATACTAGGTGAGACACTTATCTTGGGCAAATCACTATTCTTCTCCCAACCTCAATTTCCCCATCTGAAAAATGAGGGCATTTGATTCAATGGTCTTGGAGTCAGAAAGATCTGATTCCAAACCCAGCCTCAGACACTTTCTAGATTATACCATGACAAGTCACTTACCCCTGATTGCTTCAGTTTTCTCTTCTCTAAAATGATCTGGGGAAGGAAATGGTAAACTACTCCAATATTTTTGCCAAGAATGCTCTAAATGGGTTCACAAAGATACAACTAATCAACAAAACAACAACATATCTTTAATTAATTTTATATTTTTTCCCTCTCTCACAACCACTAAGACAAAACAGAATCATTCCCTGTCCCCAAGTTTGTCCTTACTCCCTCTTTATCACTTAAAGACATCAGGATATGGAGCATACACTTTTCTCTTCTTCTATTGTTGTTCAGAGTTGTTCAAGTCTTTGTAACCCCGCGTGGAGTTTTCTTAACAAAGATGTGGTAATGGTTTTGCTATTTCCTTCTTGAATTCTTTTTATAGATAAGAAAACTGTGGCAAAAAAAGAGCTAAGTGTCTTGCCCTGGGTCCCACAACTAACATATTTCTGAGGGTAGATTTAAACTCACAAAGATGAGTTTTCTTGACTCTAGGCACATAGCTTTATCCATTGTACCACTTAATGGCCTTTCTTCTGCTTCCATTTGAATAGTAAGTATTGTATCCTTGTTTAGCCTCTTCCAGATGTTCAAAGTATTTACATTTCTGGGTTTCTTCTGATTCTTATGTTTGCATTTTTAGTAATTTTGGCAATATTTGATTACTTTTGGTTTATTTTGTTAATATTTATTTTTATCTCCTGGAATTATTGAGTTCTGGTTTTGTATAATCATTTTTAGGAATTCTGTTGTTTAGACCTTCTATCAAAACTATTATATTTTCAATCTGTTCTGTGAAGGCTCTTATTTAATTTGTAATTGCATTTTTGAAGACTTGATTCATTTTTTCCATTAATTCTTGAAATCCTTGTGATCAAGCTATTTTATTTTCCCTGAGGATTTTCATCTGCTTTTTATGGAGCAAATTTTCCCCCTTGGGTCTCTTCTCTTGACTGATAGTGTTTCTTTTTTGTGTTAGGTATCTTCTATTTACTCATATATCCATCCTCATTTCTCATTTGGGAACTTTGCCCCTGCCAGGGCAAGGCTCTTCCAATCCTTTCACAATATCAGAAGGAGTGGTCAATAACTTTCCCTTCTTGTCATCAACATTTTTTGGGTTCTAGTCATGATATGTCTAAGTTCAGAGCAGGTTTTAGGTCCCTGGATTTTTCAGTTAGAGAATTCTTGTCTATAGGATCCCCTGGATTATTCCAGTTTAGAGTAGTACACCCTCCAACTTCTCCATGCTCGTTCTTGAACAGAGCTCTTCAGTTTTTGTGCTTCCAGAAAGGGTACCTTTCAGAACATATCTCCTTTAACTTGCAAAGAATAAAAACATTCTTGTCTGGAGCACCACATATTTCAAGTGTCATTGAACTTTCTCTGGCAATAGCACAGATAGACTTCTAGACTATTTAACTGTGCTTATGCAGGATTCTGTTAAAGAGTATCTTTTAGTACTGACCTGACATGAATAAAAGTGCTTACTGTTATTTTTCTTGCAATTTCTTGATAATTATTCAATCTATTGCCATTAAAAAATTTTTTTCTGCAGTATATGTGAGAAAGTCAACTTCATCTCTGACCTCTCAGTTTAGAGTACCCAGAAGTAAATTATCGGGTTTTTTTGGTTTTCTTCTTTTTCAGCAACCCTCCCCCCAACCCTGCACTCTCCTCCATCATCACACCTCTCATCCCCATTACCCCTACTCTCCTGTGTGGCAAGATACCCAATTTAGAGTTTATGTTGTTCCTTCCCTAAGCCAAATTCAATGAGAGTAAAGTTGACCCTTTCCCTTTTGCCTTCCTGTTCTTCCCCTCCATTGTAACAGTTATTCCTTGCCTCTTCTAAATGGGATGATTAACCCCATTCTCTCTCTCTCTGTCTCCTCACATTCTAATCCTCTCCCACCTCAGAATTTCACCTTTTAAAGTATCATCCCTTCCTATTAAATTGATTCTGTGCCCTCTATGAACTCATATACACACATACTCAGATATGTATTAATACACATATATACCATTCTATACATACATATGTGTAGGTATACATACATACATACATACATATACATACATATATATGTATATACACACACACACATTTGTATTTCCTTCACCTATCCTCATACTGAGAAAAGTTTCATTAGTCACTACTATCATTTTTCCATATTGGCAGGTAAATAGTTCAACTTTAATAAGTTCCTTATGGTTTCTTTCCCATGTTTATCTTCTCATGCTTCTTGTGCTTGAATGTCAAATTTTCTGCTCAGTTCTGTTTTTTTTAGCTAGAATGCTAGAAAGTCCTCCACCTTACTGAATGACCATATTTTCCCCTGAAACATTATACTCAGTTTTTCTGGGTAAGTGATTCTTGGTTTTAATCCTAGATCCCTTGATCTCCTGAATATCATATTCCTGGCCTTTCAATTCCTCAGCATAGAAGCTGACAGATCCTGGGTTATCCTAATTGTGTTTCCACAGTATTTAAATTGATTACTCTTGGGAGCCTGTAATATTTTCTCCTTTATCTGGGGACTCTGGAAACTGGCTTTAACATTTCTAGGAATTTTCTTTTGGGGATCTTTTTCAAGACATGATTGGTGAATTCATTCAAGTTCTATTTTGCCCTGTAGTTCTAAAATATCAGGGCAATTTTCCTTGAAAATTTCTTGA
>CM053600.1:47368034-47390954 GCA_028646575.1 Pseudocheirus occidentalis | reverse complement strand
TGACTCTATTTTCATGATTTTCTTGCATCATTCTCATTTCTCTTCTCGATTTTTCCTCTACTTCTCTTATTTCATTTTTGAAGCTCTTTTTAGCTCATCTATGGCTTCTAGGCAATCTTCATGTTTCTTGGAAGCCTTTGGTGTATGAGTTCTGACTGTGTTGTCTTCCTCCCATTCCATTCTTTTGTCCTTTATGTTCCCCAAAAAGGAGTCTAAACTCACATTGCTGATCTTGCTTTGCTTCCTTTGCATGCTCATGTTGGCCAGTCAATTAATTGCTTGATTTTTTAGCTCTGTGGATCTGTGATTCCAGGGGGGAATGCTCTGTCCCAAATCACTGAGTTTTTCACAGCTGATGGAACTATGAGGGGGCTGCTGAAGCCCCCACCAGCTTTGACTCACTGAAAGTGCACCCCAAGACCACCACCTAAGGCCACAATCCAGATCTAGGCCCCTCAGCGCAAGGACACCTGGACTCTGAACAATCACTTGGCCCCCCCTGCAGTCTGCAGACTGGGAGCTCTGAAGCAACTGGGTGAAGGCAGCTGCCGCTTCTGCTGATTCGGTTGCTTCCTTACCCTGGGGGTAGTTTGGCCAGACCACTTTTTCCCCCCAAATTTAGCTGAATTCCACTGACCTTTCACTTAGTCTTTATTCCTCGTGGCTTGAGAAATCTGGAAACTGTCACAGCTAGCACTGATTGGTTCTCCTGAAGGCTCCAGTTGTGTCTCCTCCTGACTGCCATGGGGCCAGGCCACAGTTTCAGATTGGGCTGGTTTCAACTCTAGCCTGCTACCTTCAAGGAGAGATGTATTTTCTGTATTTTTTTTTAGTTTTGGAGCCCTAAAATTTGTTTAGAATCATATATTATGGTTATTTGAGGTGGCTATATGGGAGCTGCAAAACTTTGCTGCTTCTATGCTGCCATATTGGTTCCACCCCTCTAAAGTATCTTGAAGGCATTTTTTTGGATAGTGCAGGGCTAATGTAAAATGCAAAAATTTGTTTTTGCAATATTGTCAAATGATTTTTTTCATTGTTTAAGGTTAAACCTCTTAGTAAAATATGAGACTAGGTATAAGTATATATTATTCCTATGAAGTGTATAGCTGTCCCATGCCTGATTCATATTGTATTTTAAACATGTTTATACATTTTCCTTTTGGAAGACTCTAGGCCTAAACTACACCTAAGATTTAATTAGCTTCTTGCACTCCCAGGATTTAGGTAAGTGCATAACTGGCCAAGGAATGAAATACCAGAAGCATGGCTTGAGGTTTTGTTTGTAGTAGTAGTTGTTGTTGTTGCTGCTGTTGTTTTGTTTTGTCTTGTTATGTTTCCAGTAGGAGTCATACTACCTTAGGACAAAACCTGATTACTCACTATTTATGTGAGTCCAGGGCAGAGATATGGATATGGATATTTCACTGTAGAGGGAATGAGTGCGATGCCCCAGATCTTGAAACCAATAGGAATTTATCATTCTGAAAATGTACTTTATTCTCCATAAGGTTATCTGATGGTAGATATTTCTGAGTAATTTATATTTCTTTCAATTTGCAAAAAAATCCATAAATAAGAGATGAAACTAAGATTTTTTTCTTCCTCTCTCATTAGGAAGAGTGACTTAAATTGTGTTCCCCATAGTAGTTAGGAAACCTCTTCCTGTCTGAACTGAAATATCAATATCTTCATCCCATGTGAAAAAAAACCAACAAAGCAAAAAGGAAGCAGAAAAAGACAAAGAAATCTGGGACTGAGGGAAGTCTCTGAGCAACTGTGCCTGCCAATATTTATTATGTTTATACAAACAAAAGAATCCTCTGAAGTATGCTTTAAAAAAGATATATTACTTAGATAAAAATCCTACTTTTCCTGAATTATATAAATATTTTCTATTTTTCCTTTGTAGAGTTCTTCCCTTCTCTATAGTAGTATGTTAAGCTAAAGAATCATCTACTTTCATGCAAGATTAAAGTATAAACAACCTGGGAAAAAAGGAGTAGTAGCAATAGTAAAGCCCCAAATTGTGTGATGGGCAGCTGGTCAAAGCTGTGAATGAGTTCTTACCACCATGAACATTAATCTGAATTTAGAATATAGTCACTGTAATGTCATTTCTTTCATTCTTTCTTGGTAGAGTATTTTCCAATCTTGCCTACTACTTTCCTCATAATGTTCCTGACCTAGGGTCATCTTTGGGACAAGAGATAGTGAAGGTCTCAACAGGGACCAAATCATACTCTATTCCCTCATTACCTAAAAATTTTCCCCACTAAGCAATATTAAAGAATGAACATTAAAGGCAGCCTTGAAGTTGGAAAGAATGTGCTGCTGGACCCACTGGCCTTGCATTATTAATGGGGGGAGGGGAGGAATAAAAACATAGAAGTGTTAGTGGAATTTAACTAAATGAAATGCAGGACTTTTATGTTTGTTTTTTAAAAAATATACTTAATATTTGCTAGCTAACTCCCTTAGTCATCAGTCAGTCTCTACTCCCAAATATAATAGTCCTTGGATTCCTAAAATAAAGACTTGCCTCCATCTAGGGATTTACTATTTGTTAGGCTATGACTATATATTTAGCTATTTTCCAAAAACTACTCTTTTACCCTGACATCAGAAAATGGCTTTGGGGGACTTTATTTTTTTTCTTAACAAAAATATATGAAGGCTTTGAATGGAAAAGTCATTTGTTTTCTGGCCAAACCTATCCTTTATAATTCCACCTACGCTAGTCCCATTTGCCCTTTCAGGTTCCAATTTTGTTCTCTCCAAATCAGGAGGTCGATACAGCCTGCTCAAACTGGCATTCAAGAGTGGATTTTTAAAATTTCAGGGCTAACCTCTATACCCAGAAATTAGCAAATGCTCAAAATCAGAGTTTGATTTATTGTTTCATTGATTGTTCAAATTTAAGAAAGTGAAGGAAAATTTTACTAGTGCAGATTAATCTTTAAAGTGTATGTCTGTGTGTTTGTGTAAGTGTGAGTGTGTGTGTGTGTTTGTGTCTAGCTAGTTATCTGGCACACTGTATAGAGTATAAGTCCTGAAACCAGAAAGACTTTTCTTCCTGAGTTCAAGTCTGACTTGAGATGCTTACTACTAATGTGATCCTAAGCAAATCACTTAACCCTATTTATCAGTTTCCTTTTCTATTTAGTGAGCTGGAGAAGGAAAAGATAAACTTCTTCAATATCTTTGCCAAGAAGCACCAAATGGAATCATGTAAAGTCAGAAAAACCTGAAATGATTGAACAGCAACAACATATGTATGTGTGTGTATTTTCTGGAGAACCAGTTAATCAACATCTACCTATATACTACTGCCCCAAAGTCACTTGACTACTGTACTAACAGATTTTTGAACTGAGAATTGAGTAATGGAATACTAATATCATGGTGATCATGGTGGCTGAGAAATCTTATAAAATGAGCCAAATACTGGAATGTTTAAAAATATTTAATTCTTGTGTTATCCTTCTCTGCACTTCTACTTGGCTCTCCAGTTCTTGTAATTCCATTCACATGCTTTCACACTCATGCATCTGCATATTGAAGGTTAAAAGGAGATTGTTTATGAGACATACATGAAATAACATTCAAAATACCCATCTGTCAGCAATGCATTCCAGCCAAACCGAAGTACTAGCTATTTTATGAACTTCAGATTCTATTTTCAGTTTCTGAATATTCCTCAGCACCATCAAAAGCAAAGCCATGCCTGGAATGCATTAATAAGATCATAGATTTGGATCTGGAAAAGATCTTAGAGGCAACTGAGTCTCACATTACAAATGAAAAAACTAAGACACAAAGAAATTAAGTGACTTTCACAGGGTCATGGATTTAGGCAGTGTCTAAGCAAGAGTCAAATTCAGGTCTTCCTGACTCCAATTTCAACAATCTATCCATCATACCATTTAGATCTTACATACCTCTCACTTTCTTTCAGACTCTTGATTTCTCAACGAGACAACCTAGCTTTCATTTCATTTTCAGTCATCATCATCATCATCATCATCATCATCACAGTAACAATTCAAACAACAATAATTATAAAGGTGGACTCAAGACTGTCCATCACCATTGTAATCTTGATTTTCTTGTTCAGTCATTCCAGTCATGTCTTACTCTTCATAACCCCATTTGGAGTTTTCTTGATAAAGATACTGGAGGAGTTAGCATTTCCTTCTCCAGCTCAATTTACAAACCAGAAAAAATGAGGCAAAAATGATTACCTAACTTGTCTAGAGTCACACAAATGTCTTAGACCAGATTTGAAATGAGGGAGATGATTCTTCCTGACCTCAGACCTAGCACTCTAGCCACTGTGCCACCTAAGCTGCCTTTGTAATCATCCTATATTAACTAAATGAAAACATGTTTTTGTTAACTATAAGTTTTAAGGCTAAGTGCTAAACGACCTTAGAACTAGAATAAATGTCCAAAAATATTTTTGGATGTTCAAATAAGATGAAAAACTTTATCATCTATAGGGATTATCTATGAATTGTGAATTGTGTTGAGAAGCTATGGAAATCTAGAAAATAGAGCAAATATCTCCACATTTCTGGTTGATCGTAGACAAATTTCTTCAGGAAGTAAAAGGGTGGAGATTTAGGGTTGGGGGAAGGGAGAAGAAGTAGACTGTCCTTCCTTCAGACTTGACAAAGTCTTCTTCCCCTCTCTCTCTTTGGCCCAAGACATTAGGGGTGGGAAGGGCAAACACTGATGGAATTAAAGAATAACTCTTGATCTCTCAAGAGTCCTATTAGAACCCCAAGGGGGAGATATAGCCAGTCTTTGGGGACCTGACTTGTAGATGGGATTAGGAGTTGAAAATTTATCTAGGCTTCTACTGCTGCTGCTGCTGCTGCTACTACTATGACTACTACTACCACTACCACTACCACTACCACTACTACTACTACTAGTACTACTACTACTACTACTACTACCACTACTACTACTATACATTATTTTATATATATGTATATATATATACACATATGTATAACATCCTCAAAATTCAATGTATTATCCATGACAATATTAGCAAAGGAGAAGTTGGAATAATGTCAAAGTAGTGAAGTGCTAGTCAAGGTGATGTAAAACATAAATTATATTAATTACTGAAACAAATGAAATAAAAAATAATTCTGATATATCCAATAAAACACATTTTATTATATATTAATATGTATGCTACATAAAATATTTCATATTTCTAAGTCTGACTGGATAATTTATAACAGCCAATAATAATGAGGGAAGAGAACAGTAGGGCAAGTACTGAGAGCTATACTGAGAGCTATAGTACAGTACTAAGGAAAAAACAAAAGAAAACAGAACACCTTAAGCACAAAGAGTCAAATTTTGGTCTGGGAATTCTCTCTACCAATTTGACTGGACTTGGAAAAAATTTGCTCTAGAACTGTTACAGAAAAAAGAAAAGAAAAGAAGAAAGAGAAAAAAATAGATAAAAGGTATACAAAATTGGATTGTATAATTAAACTGAAAGTGGATTAGTTCTGGATGGAGCCTATAAAATCATTAATATTTAGGTTTGGAACCAAAAGGCCTTCTTTATTCTATATTCATACAAACTAAACCAATAACATGTGGACAAATAATTGCTGAATGGATGTTCAGCAGATTTGTTTGTGGAAATGAAGGGCTTTATGATGGTAATTGAGGTCCAGTGCCTTGCCAACAGAAACTAGAGAACATTTATCCTTAAGGACCCTGAACTTACTAGTCAATGTCTTTTATGCCAGGAAATGGTAGAGACAGTGCAACATATCACTTATGGCTGTAAAAATTTATCACCTACCAAATTCCTAGCAAGACATGACCTAGTGGCTAGTATTATGCATCAGAAACTCATTACCTTTCACAGACTGACATCCGACAAATCCCTGCTCTGGAAATACAAATCAGAAATTCTTCTGGAGAATTCAACCAATAAATTACAGTCTCATCAGATTGAACCATTGCCAATAACCACTTGAATATAACATTGGTTCATAATAAAAGATATCTTTAAAACATTTCAATAGATGGTATTAACCTAAATTCTTATAATATTAATGTTATGTGGAAGGAAAACCTTTCAAAATAGAGAGATCTAGCAAAAGAGATCAATATTATGTAGGAAAATGGTGTCTGTTTCAATCAGTCAGCCCTGGTCCCAGGGAAATGTTGCATTTAGCCCTTTCCCTCACCCTTGCTACAAAGGGATGCCAACCAGCTGTGAATCCAAGCATAGTACTAGATTGGGTTTAGTTCTGAGGAAGCCTCTCCTCTAGAGAAGGGTCAAACTCCTCACACTGTCTCTGGTTCTTTAGACTCCCACTCACAGTTTCAAGGAAAATCACTTGAAGCTTAAGTTTCTCTGACATCTAGTGTTTCTCCTAAAGAAGAAAGTAGAAAGTTACTCAGTTTTCCATGTCAACAGGACAATTATTTACTTCCTTTACACAAAAGAAATGCTAAAAATAATACCCTCAAGTGCCAATTGACAGGAAAAAGTTGAAGTGGCAGTGATATATAATAATATTACTATTATTATCACACTCTCTTGAGAGACTGATACTTAAAATATTCAGACGTGATACAGTTTGGAGGACTGCTGAATAGACATTCTGCGTTTCACCTCACCTCTGTAATGCACAAACAACTAACATGTCTTCAGGCTTGGTCTAGTAGTCATTCTCTCTGATGCAGAAACTCTTGCTTCCAGTCAGCCCTGCCTGGAAAAAAAAACAGAATCTCCCATCTTTTCAAATTTGTAAAACTTTCTCCAATGCTAGATGTGTCCATCTCAGGATTCCTATTTCGTTTATGGTATATGTTCAAGGTAAAAGCAGTCAGACAATACCAATGACCAAGCTCAGTTCACTTAGCTGAGCACAACTGTGTTTAGTCATTATATGCTGACAGCTACCACAGTGAGACGGGGAAAATATCTTGCTCCTTTCCCATATACACAAGGGAAGGCTATTGAGTGATAACACCTGGTAAACAGTCAAGTTGAAATAAAAGAAGGAAAGAAAATGGAATCACTTTCTTTTAAGATCCACTAAGTGGGGCACAGGTTTACTGTCCTGCCCTATCTTTTATATATGCTCACAAACCTGTCATGATCAGACCTACGGTTTAGGAAATCACTTTAATAGATGAATGGAAGCTGGATTGGAGAGGGGAGAGATTTGTGTCAGGACAACCCACCAGCAGGCTATTGTAATAATCTAAGTGTGAGGTGATGAGAACCTGCATTAAAGTTGTGTCCGCATAATAGAAAGAAGGAGGAAAATATGAAAAATGTTGAGAAGTTGAAATCAACAGACCTGGAGAAAAGATTGCATATAAGGGATAAGAAAAAGTGAGGAGTCAAGGATGAATCCTAGGTTTTGAGAGACTGGGAAGATGCTGTTGCTCTAGAAAGTAATAGGGAAGATAAGGAATGGGAAGGCTTTTGGAGGAAAGATATAACAATTCTGTTCTGGACATATTGAATTTAAGATATCTACTGGACATTCAGTTGAAGATATCTGAAAGGCACTTGGAGATGAAAGATGGGAGGTCAACAGAGAGTTTGGAGTAGGATAGGAAGTTTGAGAATTTTGTACTACCTATGTACTTAAATGCTCTATGCCCAAACCAAATTCTTGCATGAACCTTTGAAGGCATTTATAAAATGCTCCTCTAATGATACATTTATTGTACAGGAATATGGTTGTCATTCTCTTGATGGAAGAGAAGTAAGATGGTGGTAAATGGAGATACTAACTAATATACTGGCCTAGAACATAGCCTTTCTTCCTATGATATGTGAGCACTTTTCCCCCCTCTTATTGTTACTGAATGCTGACTTTACCATCTATTATTAAATTAAGTCCAGCAAATGCCAGCATTGACTTTTGTCCCTGTTAATGTCAGCAGTGATTTGGCAACATGATCCAATGTTGCATGCAAGCCAACATCACTTGGGTTTGCTTTGCAAAAAGGAACAATTCCATCTATGCTGACAAATTTCAGGGGAAAAAGGGAAAAAAGCAGATGAGTATGAAAAGCATGTTAATATTGACAATCACTATTGGCATATGTCAGCAGCCAAAATGAACAATAAGGGCATCTGTGATCTAGAAAAAGCCAGAGAGCTACTTTTCCAAAGTCCTCAATAACAGCACTGTTGGAAAAATACAACTCAGCACAGATGGAATGCTGATGAAATGGAATATTTCCCTTGTCACCGTATGTCCAGGACACGATGAAACTAGGAGTCTTTTGTAGAGTGAAAGAAAGCAGCCAGACTCAGCACAGACTACAAAGCAGTATGGGGGGAAATGAATGTGTCAGGGAAACACAAGGGACCAACAATGCGGAAAAAATAATTGATGATCCTCTTTCTGCTTTCAACATTTGTTATTTTCATATGTCATCCATCCATTTTATATCAAATTTGGAGTATTTCATTGTTATACAGTGCAATTAAACTTTCTCATTTTGCCAAATTCCTAAACAGATTAAAATCACTTTCTTTATCTCCTTTCACTGTCTCAAAGTTCATAATTTTCCTGGTAAAGAGCTGGCACCTTCTGTATTATCTGAATTGGGTGGAGAGGAGGAGAAAAGACTGCCCTTTCCCCACCTACCTTCCAGCATGACAAGAGTGTTTTCCAATTGGTCACAGACAGAATAGTCAACTTCATATCATAAATTTAGTTCAGGATCCCATCGAGTTACCATTGTTGCCCTCAGGAGGGGCATTAAGTTCAATTTGCTTAATTGGGTAGAGACTCCCTTCCACAGTGACTTTTGTTGACAGTTATCAATGTAGATAGGGAGCATATTACCTCCAAGGAGGTAGAGATGAGATAGGGGACATATGATGGAACCTACCCAAGTTGGACTGAAATTTGGAGTCAGGGCTTCTAGAGTTTTGGTCCTTGACACTCCCTCCTATCAATCTCTGTAGCTTTCTGAGGGAGTAAGAGCTTAATGGCTCTGTTCTAATCTTTTTGCTTTTGCCTTATATCTGTAAAGAAATCAGAGGCCTAGGAGATCTGTTTTTCTTCTTTCTCTGTCCACCATCTAGGAAGAACTTTGGAACTCAATCACTCTTGCTTGTTTTCCTGAACTTGTTCTGGCATAGAGCTGTGACATTCACCATAGACTTAAGTTAGAAGTTTTCTGTGTCTGTCTCTGAGGATGGTTCATGTGGATGCAAATCAGAAATGTCTGAATAGGCCTTATTGTTATTGTTCCATCATTTTAGTTATGTCCAACTCTTCATGACCCCATTTGAGGTTTTCTTGGTGAGGATACCACAGTGGTTTGTCATTGCCTTCTCCATCTCATTTTACAGATGAAGAAACTGAAGTAAATGGGGTTAAATGATTTTCTTAGGATCACAAAACTATTAAGTGTCTAAGGCCAAACTGAAGAAGATGAGTCTTCCTGACTCTAGGCCCAGTGCTCTATCTACTGTGTCATCTAGTTGCTCCATTAAATAAGTCTAGGAGAGGCAATATTCTTTACAGAAATATACAGGTCATATATCTAAGATTTATTGTTATATAACTCCTTATTGTTAGATTTTCCCATTATGGATTCTCCTGATCACTCTCATTGTCTCTAACATAGAGTCTCATAGTCCCCATCAAATACTTCTCTACAGAGCTGAGGTGCTTAAAGTTTATACATACAAGCAAGCAAGCAAGAGTGCATGCACGCATACATATCTTATTAAACTATATTTGAACATAATTAGTTTTCTTTTTAATTTAATATGCATATTTCTTTTATATATTTTAAAAAATTCTTCAAAGAAGGGGTCAACACGCTTCACCAAACTACCAAAGGAATATATGATATATATGATATGTATGATATGGTATATGTGTACATATATATATATATATATATATATATATATATATATATATATATATATGTGTGTGTGTGTGTGTGTGTGTGTGTGTGTGTGTGTACATATATATATATATAAAGGTTCTGGAACAACAGCAACAAAATATGTAGTTAATTTCTGCATACAACTTTATTGATGCACCAAGACCAAGACCAAAGGATGTCAAGGGTTCTGACACCAACACAGTAGTCTCAGCAACAGACAGAAGTTGGGAGGACTCTTCCTACTTCCTAGGGTTAGTAACAACACATTGCGTTTTCTGTAGATGTAGAGAACTAAGCATGAAACATCTTCCACTAACGCAAATAAGAACTACTCTGTACTTAGACAACTGACAGACTCACTGAATAGTTGTGACTTGCCCTGTTTTGATAACACAATTAATATGCATCAGATGCAGGGAATGATACTAGGTTTTTTTTACATGCAAGTACAACTCTCTATTCTTCCACCTTCTCTTTATATTATTATATGCACATTTATTCTATATTAAACCTGTTAAAATTCAATTTTCAACTAAAGAGTTTTTGATTGAACGTTAATGGTGTTTGATTTTTATTTTTTAATTTCCAGTACCAGCTGTGAGAAGGCAAGGTTACTCTTCCCTATGTAGATTAAGTTAAATCTTTCCTCTTTTTAAAAATGTATTTATTTATTTTTAGTTTTTAACATTCATTTCCACAAGATTTTCAGTTCCAGATTTTCTTGCTATCTCTCCCCTACTCCATACCTCAAGATGTCAAACATACTGATCACTTCTTGCCTCAGTCTGCCTTCTCATATATCCCCCTCCTATTCTTCTCCTTAACCTGTTCCCCTTTATATTTTAGAGAGAAAGATGGATTTCTATACCCCATTGCCCGTATCTCTTATTTCCTGGTTGTATGTAAAAACAGTTTTTTAACATTTGTTTTGGAAACTTTGATTTCCAGATTCTCTCCCTTCTTTCCTCCTTGCCTACCCCCACTGGGAAGACAAGCACTTCAACATAGATTATACACATGTACTTATGCAAAACTTTTTCATAACAGCCATGTTGTGTAAGATTAACTTCATCCTATCCCCCCCCATTCATTCTATTTTCTCCTTTAACTTTGTCCCTTTTCAAAAGTGTTTCCTTCTGACAACCCTTTCCCCCAAGCTGCCCTCTCTTCTATCATCACACCCTCCTTATGTCTTTCCCCCATACTTTCCTGTTGGATAAAATACCTAATTGAGTATGTATGTTATTCCCTCCTTAAACCAAGTCCAATGAGAGTAAGGTTGACTCATTTCCCTTCACCTCACTGCTCTTTTCCTACATTGTAATAACTTTCTCTTGCCTCTTTTATGTGAAATTATTTACCCTTTTCTATCTCTTCCTTTCTCCTTCTCTAAATTTGCTCCTCTCTCACTTTTTAATTTTATTTTTTAGATATCATCCCTTCATATCCAACTCATTCTGTGCCTTCTGTCTATGTATAAATGTACACACATATACACACGTGCATATATATGTATATGTATACATATACCCACTTATATATATATGTATGTATACATATATATATTCCTTTCAACTATCCTCATACTGAGAAAAGTCTCATGAGTTACAAATATTGTCTTTCCAAGTAGGAATGTAAACAGTTCAACTTTAATAAATTCCTTATGATTTCTCTTTCCTGTTTACCTTTTCATGCTGCTCTTGCTTCTTGTACTAGAAACTCAAATTTTCTGTTCAGCCCTGCTCTTTTCATCAAGAATGCTTGAAAATCCTCTATTTCATTAAATGAACACATTAGACTGAAGTATTATGCTCAGTTTTGCTGGTTATTTGATTTTTGGTTTTAATTCTAGTTCCTTTGATCTCTGGAATATTATATTCCAAGACCTTTGATTTCTTCATGTAGAAGTGGCTAGATCTTGTGTTATCCTGAGTGCTTGCAGAATTTTCTCCTTGACCTGGAAACTCTGGAATTTATCTACAATATTTCTAAGAGTTTTCTTTTTGGAATCTTTTTCAAGAGGTCATCAGTGAGTTCTTTCTATTTCTGTTTTACCCTTGGTCTGGAATATCAAGGCAATTTCCCTTGAAAATTTTTTGAAAGATAATATCTAGGTTCTTTTTTTTTGATCATGGCTTTCAGGTAGTTTAAAAGCTTTTAAATCATTTCTCCTGGATCTATTTTCCAGGTCAGTGGTTTTCCAATGAGATATTTCACATTACCTTCTATTTTTTTTATTCTTTAAGTTCTATTGTATAATATCTTGATTTTTCACAAAATCATCAGCTTCTTTTTTCTCCAATTCAATTTTGAAGGAATTATTTTCTTCAGGTAGTTTTTGTAATTCTTTTCTTATCTGTCCAATTCTGCTTTTTAAGGATTTCTTCTCCTCATTGGCTTTTTGGACCTCTTTTGCCATTTGAGTTAGTCTATTTTTAAGGTGTTATTTTTTTCAGTATTGGGGGGGTCTCCTTTACCAAGTAGTTGTCTCATTTTTCATGATTTTCTTGCAACGCTCAATTTTCTTCCTAATTTTTCCTCTACTTCTCTTACTTGATTTTAAAAATCCTTTTTGAGATCCTCCCTAGTCTGGAACAAATTGATATTTTTCTTTGGAGGCTTTTGGTGCAGAAGTTTTGACTTTGTTGTCTTCCTTTGATTCTGTTTTGATCCTCTTTGTCAGCAAACAAAAAGATCATATAGTCTGATTTCTCTTCCTCTGTTTGCTCATTTTGCCAGTCAAATATTTGACTTTTGAGTTATTTGCCAGGTTAGAATTCTGCTTCCAGAGTGGAGAGTGCTGTGTCCCAAATTTCTGGGGTTTTGCACAGTTGTTGTCAGAACTTCTTCTAGGCATCTGCCTCAGAACTGTGAAGAGGACTGCCTCTCCACAGCCTCAACAAGCTGTGCTACACCAGCACTCCTCACCCCCAAACAGCCACCTGAGGTTGTGACCCAGACCCAAGCATGGCAAAACAAGAGAACCCTGCCTCAGCACCAGCAAAGACATTCCTTCAGTAGCCCTCTGGTTAGTCACTTGGTCCCTGACCATCTGTGGGCATGGCGCTCAGGAAGCATCTCCACCTCCAGCTGCTGCCACCTCCACTGCCCCACAGGCAGGGGCTCAATTTCAATCTTCTACCACCCAGTTCTAACAATGTGTCCCCACTGACCTTTTACTCTTTTTTTATTGGAATTTATGGTTTGAGAAGTCTGGAAACTGCCACAGCTGCCAGTGATTTGATCCCCTTTAGTTCTTTTTTTTCCTTAAAAACCAAGGAACCTCTCTCTACAACTGGATTAGCACAGGCAACTGTCTGAAACTACATAGATTTTGATACAGCTTCCACGTAGCCTCAAGAAGTATCTAAGTGGTTTCCTATTCACCCAAGAGCATAAAAAACTCACCTATGTGGATTCAGGTCCCATTAAAATTTTGAGCTATTGGGCTGACTTCTGACTGATTCTGGCCAGAAACTTGGTAGATTATGTTCAATATTGGAACAAAATGAAACAATGCAGTTCATATAACAAGCAAAAAGAAAACTGCTCCACTATTGTCCTAGAAGTGTATTCAATAAAGATAGACTTTGAAAACTCCTCTAGTTGATGTATCTGAATAAAACTGTCTTTTCTGAGTTGCCCATTGTTTTCCATAAGCCAACCACTGGAAAGAGTTCTTGGAGATCCTGATGGTTTATTTATAGTCAGAGGATCAAAGGTGATGCCAATAGCCTGATAGTCTTCTGAGCCTTCAAAATCTCCAAGTATGGTTGCAATTCCCTTTAAGAAAAAAGGGTTGTCTTCCCTGCTGACAAGAAGGGTAAGCCTATGAGAGCAAAGGGGAGTCCATTTTTACATGATTTGAGTGCTATGCAGTTTTCCTTGTCAAGAACTCCTTTTGGCTAAGTTAAGCTTTTGTTAACTGTTTGAGAAAGTTATTGTTTTTCAAATATTTTTCCTAGACTACTAGATGAGTTAATTTATTGAAGACTTAGACTGCTATTCCAACTCTGTTGTTTTCAAGGCATGTGATTTTGTACAAGACATTTAGTTTATTTGCATCTCATGTTTTTCATGGGTAAGATAGGGAGAAGTGACACTTTTTGTTGTTCAGTCAGTTCAGTCATGCTGACACTTTGTTATCCCATTTGGGGTTTTCTTGGCAAAGATACTGGAGTAGTTTATAATTTCCTTTTTCAGTTCACTTTAAAGATGAGGAATTGAAGCAAACAGGGTCACACAGCTCATAAGGGTCTAAGGCCAGATTTCAACAAAAAAAAAGATTAGTCTTCCTGACTCCAGGCCTGGAATTGAATCTACTGTACCACCCAACTATCCTTACATACTAGCACTTACCTAGCTCATTGAGTTCTTATAAGAAAAATTACTTTTAAACTTTAGAATGCTGTATAAATTTGAGCTATTTTAACTGGTATATCTCAAAGTTTATACCAGAAGAATGGCCAGTAATGCCCTCAGATTCACCATATTCATTGACATAAAAATTTGGATGTCATAGTATCACTAGATCTCAGAATTGTAACACACCATAGAGACTGACTGAGTGATTGATTAATTGACCAAATGACTGAATTACTGATTGACTCTGACTAACTTTCACTTAGGCCAATATATATCCGAACAAGATTCCCCTCTACAACATCCTTGAGAAGAGGTCAGAAAGCCTTTACTCATAGATTATTTCAGACAGGGGAAAACTGATGTCTCTTTCATTCATTTCCCAACATGTAGTAGTAAATGCTCTTTAAATGATGGCTATGTAGTATTATAACTGAGTCATTAAAAAGTGAAAGGAAAGCCCAATAGCTATCTTTTCTATGGAAGCAGAGTTCGTTAAAAGGCATTGTATAGCTGACACATGAAGAATGGAGAATTCTAGAGTAACATTGAATATGATATTTCTCCCAGGTCAACAATAAGTCTGCAGATTTACATACCAACAATGAACTCCAAAGTTATTATAGGGTAGACCATACTTTGGTTTGAGGCTGGGTCCTTCATGTTTTTGTAGAGGGAAATTTTTATTTCTGACTGTCAAGTCACTTTTTTATCTAGCTCTGAAATTTTTTTTTATTTACTTGTTTTCAGGTGTTGGGGAAGGAGTGCTGATTGAACATGATACAAGTGACAAAGGTCATGCACAGTTTTTTCTCAGCTCTTGATCGTTTTTCTGCTGGGACCACATTCAGCAACCTTTGGAAAGGACTTTTACCTTAGGAAGAGTGGCAGGTCTTCATTACAATTCATAATATATCTTTAGGAAACTTGTCATCTTAAAGAGGGTAGGCAAGGGGAGGACAAAAAGATTGTGAACTATTTGAGGAGCAGTGATTACCTTGGCCTTTCTTTGTATCCCCAGTGCTCAGCACAATGCCTGACACAGAGTTCATGCTTAATTAATGCCTATCAACTAACTGATAAAAGTTTTTACAGTAAAGTTTTTCATAAGACTTACCAAGGGAAGAAATATATTGAAACTTTGTCAAGTGAAGAGATTATAAGAGGTTATGATATATTTCAATGATAACTTTTGACTTAGTTTGAAAGAGAAAGTATTGCAATACTTAATGGAAGTAGTTCATTCCATCTAGACTACACTGCTCCTTGGGTGCAGGAACTATGTTTTTGCCTTTCTTTGTATCCCTAGCACTCAGCACAGTGAATGATACATGATATGAATGCTTGTTAACTGACTGACTTTTCCTTAGAGAGAATATCCTAAGAGAGGAATGACCATGGGAGTTTCAATACATGCTAAGCAATTAATGAATCTAATGAATCTAATAATCTCAAAATTTTAATCATCACTTATTCCTACTAGTAGAACTTCATATATTAGTGTCATTATAGTGTATAGCAGTGGCAAAAACTATAGCAGTGGCGTGCTGCTATAGTGACTGTAATGGGAATCTGAAGCTCTTTCCTGCCCCTACCCCCTTTGCTTAAGTGGCTCCGAGAATGTTCCCTGATTTGGTGGTCACACGGAGCCAGTGGTGAGAGGCTTGTTTTTTGGGAATGGCCACACCTTGTTGTTTTGTAATTGGACAGTGGGTCAAGAGGGCTGATCCAGGAGAAGCCTATATATATGCCTTGTTGTGAGGCTTTTCTTTGGGACTCACTTTGAGAAGAGTTGTGTGATTTGACCAGATGAGACTCTGGGAAGCCGTTGAACCCCACCCCACCCCCACCACCGGCTTTGAAAAACCCAGATGATGATGCTTCCCCCTCTGGTATCTTGAATAGGTAATGGATATGATGGTCAGATGGTTGGAAGCCCATATGCTGATCTGTTTCTTGTAACTTGCTTGTAACTTGTGTTTGTAAAATGTACCGGTAACTTGGGTTTGTATTCTCTGGAGTTCAGGATGCTGGCTTTTCCCCCTGAAATAGATAAATGATATGTTCGTTTTATCAAAGAAAGATTGCGAAACCATTTTGAGTTGCTTTCCTTTAGTAAAGCAGATCTAAGAACCTGTGCTAGCAGCTGCCCTAGGTATGCTATGGTGCTTGCTCATGTGAATGACACACGCCACTAGCTAAAAGTAAGACCACCCATAATGCTCATTATGGGAAAAAAATGCTCGAGTCTTTATTCTCTAATTCTTCCCAAACTGCCTCTTCTCCCCAATGCCAGCAACAAGTCTTTTTATTTATTAAACTCTCAAAGGTTTGTTTCAGCTACCAGAGAAATCTATATTTACTGCCTTTACTTGTTTACTGCCATCTCTCTGCCTCTGGCTTCCAGTAATATTACTTACAGACCCATGTACTGAAATCTTTCTCTAAGGTCACTGATCACCTCACAGTCATTTCCAATGACTTTTCTTAAATTACATTCTCCTTGACCATTCTATGGTCTTTAATACTTTTGAGCATCCCTTTCCTCTAGATGTTCTCTCTTCCTTTCTTCTATAATTTCCATGGTTTTTTTTTTCATTGTTTTCCTCCAACTATATGGTTGCTTCTTCTTACTCTCCATGGTTCATTCAGCTACTTTCTCTTTCTCTATACCTCCTCTCTTGATGATCTCATCTGGCCCTTTGGCTTCAATTATCATAATTATGAATAAAACTTTTAAAAATATGTTTCCATACTCAATTTCTAACCTGAGGTGCAGTAGTGAGTGACTGAATGGATAGTGGGTCTAGCAACAGAAATGATGAAATTTAGAGGAAGGACAAGAGGAAAAAGGAAGTGAGTACAGTTTTCATCATGTCCATATTATCCATATTGTTCATGCTAAAGTGTCCAATAAGCTATTAGAAATGTGAAACTGACATTCAGGGAGAGCTTAGGGTTGGTTTCTGGGTTGTCTGTGGGTTAGAGTTTGTGTTTTATCTGCCCCCACTCACATTGTCATCATCCTAGTTTAGTAGGGCCTCATCTTCTCTTCCCCAGACTAGGATCAGAAATAGTCATAGGCTTTAGAGCTAAAAAAGCCTTGAGTTTTAGATAGTCCTTTGAGCAATCTTTTTAAAGCCATCTTCTAATTAGAAACCCAGATTTTGCCATAGTGACCTATGGGATCCATTTACTTCCAACTCTTGAGATCCTATAATTCTGTTGTAATGAGAGGCTAACATATATGTGTTGTTACTGAGTCCTTTCAGTTATGTATGACTCTTCATGAGCTAATTTGGGATTTTCTTATTAAAATACTGCAGTAGTTTGCCATTTCCTCCTTAAACTTATTTTAGAAACTTGGAAACTGAGATCAACAGGATTAAGTGAATTGTCCAGGGTCTTATAGCTAGTGTCTGAGACCAAATTTGAACTCAGGAAGATGAGTTTTCCCTGACTTCAAGTCCAGCACGCTATCTACTATGCCACCTAGATGGAAATATTTAAATGCAATCAATATAATAAGAGGACATCAATCACATGAAAGACACTAGGAAGTTATTTCTTGGAAATTACTAAAACGTCAACAAACTTAGTAATTATGTGTTGACCTAACACCTGAAAGGGAACAATATTTTCCTATTGAGTGCAAAGCTTGAACTAAGGACATTTTAAATATAGCATGACTTGGCACTAGGCAGAGATTTTGTGGCATTCAGTTCTGAGGAAGAGCCTGACTCCATTCACATGTTGTGATAGTGGAGGAGGCCTTTAAGGCTCTGCTCTCTACCTCTCTCTTCTGAAGTTTTATAACCCTGAGAAGTGGGCCTGCATCTTTGGCCTTTTTGTTCTTATTTTCTGTTCTAACTGTAGGGAGTATGACCTCTGGTTTTGGTTAAAAGCATGATTCCTAGGTATTGGGAATAAAAGAATCCAGGTCAAATATTGAAGCCAGCTCAACATCAATGGCCTTAAGAACAAGAATCCTAGACTGTAGCCAAGAAGAAATGCTATGCTAGGTTTGGATATGAATTTGGCAGAAGTAATACTATTTATGAACTGGGTAAAACTGTAAACTTGATCTCTACTCCCAACCTCTACGGTATAGATGGGATGGGGTGATGGGGAAAACATTTGGATGTTTGTTCTTGCCATATATTAGAGGTAATTGTTCCTTTGAAAAAATCAATCAGATATTAAGCAGTTAAATAAAAAAAGAGTGCTAGTCACTGGCCACATAAAATGATGTGTGGGGTGAGGATGTTCACAGACAACAGAGACAATGAAGGCTCAAGTCAATGGTAGGGGAGGAAAATTCCTCAACACGTTATGATTACCAAGGGAGTTAAGACTAGGTCCTGAGAGTGGGGGGGGGGGGTCAAAATCATTTATGGTACAGAGTAATTGACAAATTCTTCTTTTACATACCTGCCAAAGCAACCCTCTTAATGCCTAGGAGTAACTCCTGCCCCAAATACTTAATGATATCTTAATTGCACAAACACCTGACACAAGCATTTAAGGCTCTCCAGTAGTTGATTCTAAGTTACTATTTTTAGGCTTATTTCAAACTATTTCTCTTTATGTACTATGCAGTCCAACAAAACTAGATTAGTAATTATTACTGGATCTTACCCTGCCCACTTCACTCTCTCTGCATTTGCTCAGGCTCTCATCCATACATAACATGCACTAGCTCCTATTTAAAGAAATACATTCTGGGGTGGCTAGGTAGTGCAGTGAATAGAGCACTAGCCCTGGAGTCAGGAGGACCTGAATTCAAATCTGACCTCAGACACCTAATACACACACACCCCAAAAAAACCCCCACAAACAACACCAACTAGCAAAAAAAAGCAAAAAAAAAAAATAAAAGAAATACATTCTACACGTTAAATTATCCCCCTCTCCCTTCAGGGCACATATTTGGTGCTATCTCATTTAGTGTAGTCTTTTTTAATGGTCACCAGATGAAAACTGTATCTTCTCTCTCTAAAATATTCATGCAATATTTTTTTCTTTTTTCCTTTTCTTATATCACATTCTACTGTGTTTGGATGTCTGTGGGGGCATGTGTGTGTGGTACTTGCCCCCACTAGATTATAGTTTCCTGAAAGCAGAGGCTTGGTTATTTTTCATCTTCACGAATTACCAATACATAGCATAATTCATTGCATTTGTAGGCAATTAATGTTTATTTATTGAACTATGTTGAATGAATAAGATAATGTATAAAAAATTACATACAGCAGAAATTACGTTTGGCCTTCTGTAATAATCAAATGACTTTTGCAAAAAATTATTTCGGGCATCTATTCACATACATAAATAGACTGTTCATTCATTACATAATAATTTTGTTGATGAAAACAAGTGATATTCTTGAAGGCAAACAATAGATAGTCTGTATATTCATACCAGATGCTAAATCTTTCAGGATGAGATACATTTTTGTATTAATATTTTATGTTCCTCCTGGGTTGCATATACATTATATCTATATACCTTTTTCTGTAAATACAGTTAAGTATATTTATTGTACATTTTACAAAGACATAAAAAAGACAGAGTGACAATGTTAGAGGGAGAAAGAATGTTAGAGGGCATCTAATTAAGTAGAGTCATCCTATGGCTCAAGAAACATGCCCACAGAGATGAAATAACTTATTCAACAAAATTTAACTGTTAAGTGTTTACAGAGTTAGAATTAAATTCCAAATATCTTGACACCAAATATAGATTTCTTTAAGTTTTGATTTTTCCAATACAGGAACTCCATAGACTTCATATATTTGATAAAGTTTGGTTTATGAGAATAAAAACATAAATAGTATAGCAATAAAATGTGTATTCCCTCTGGTGATGATTCATTAAGTGCATATTCTTATACTTTGATGGATCTAATTAAATAGGTACTCCATCCTACAATGGTCGTCATGTTACCTTTCACTTTGCACACATTTTTTTCCATTCCTTCCCATTAATTAGATTTAATTTAAATTATTGTGTTCAATTCTGAGCAAAATGGCATGAGAAGGGCATTGATAAACTCAAGAGCATCCAGAGAAGGTCAACCAGCATAGTGAAGGTTATTGAGTTCATGACTAAAAAACTGGGTATGTTTGTCTTATAAAAAAGAAATGCACACATGAAATTTGTTTCCAAGTGTTTGGAGGGGTCTCTCATAGGGAGAAGAGATTATATCTATTTGGTTTGCCCCCAGGAAAGGAGGTTAGCCAAATGAAGAGCACTGAGTGGAAATTGAAAAAAAAAAAAACGAAAATTTAGGCTTGATTGAGGTAACAAATTTCCTTACTATAAGACCTTGACAAAAGTGAGATGTTTAGTGGCAAGATATGCTAAATTCTTCATCTTTGGAGACCTTTGAATAGAGACTGGAAATTTACCTGTCATGTGTAATATAGTATGGATTCCATTGGCATGCATGTTGTGCTTGATGAGCACTGTGATGCCTTCCAACTCTCAAATCCTATTGTTCTGGAATTATTCCACATGTGGTTCATACAATATGCTATGGTTGCTATGGTCTTTCCTCAGAATTTCCTGAAGTTTCATGAAAAGAGGTTTTTCCCTCATTCTTGTTAAATGATCAGTTCATCTACTTTTTTCAGCCATACGACTTTCTGATGACATCTTTCACATCGTTTTTTGTTTTTTGTTTTTGCAAAACAATTCTCCTCATGCTCACCCTAGGTCCTTTTATTGCATGGGGAAAGTGGTGTCTTCTAGCTCTAGGTCTAATAATATCTTCTGCAACTGCTAGGCTATTTCCTACTCATGACCTTCATGAAAGCACCTATTTTGCATGTATAGGTTATTTTCATGAAAGTTTTATAGATGTGGGAAAAGCAGTCATATGGATTTGTAGTTACTGATACTGATACTGAAAAGTCATTGGGGGGGTGGGAGGAGTAAAAATAAGGCTCATTTTTTCAGAGTATTTTCCTGGTGTCTTCTCTTTCAGATACCTTTGGAATCAGCCTCTTAATAAATTCAGCATTATGTGGTTTCCAGCATAAGGTTACTATAAGTACACTTGCTATTATGTCATTGCTTTTCCCATTCTTCCTTTTCTTAATGCTAATTTTGCCTCCTCACAGAGCAAATTGCGGACTATGATGTTAGAGTTATGTCTAAAAGTCTTTATAGGTCTTTTCCATCTTTCAACTTTGCTTATTGGTTGAAGAAGGTTCTAGACAGTTGTGTTTTTGGTAAGGTGATCTATTTACACATTAAATATACTTAAGAAATATTAAGACTTTTATGTCAAATTCTGTCCTTTTATCCATTTCCCATTTTTCATCTTCACTATCTCATTAAAACAGGTCTAGTTAGAAATATTTTATTTTCAGTTTTATGCCATATCTTTTATTTTCTATTGCTACTTCTAGTTGGTTATGGTTTTTGCTAATTACTTTACCATCTTGGAAACCTAACCTTAGGAAAAAATACTTTTTGGGAAAAGAAGTAAATATGTATAACTAGCAATTTCCTGTCAAAATGTAATCTGTTTCTCTTATATTTTTCTTCCTTTCTTTCTTTTATTACATTATTTCATTCTCGTCATGTTCAGTGACTCCCAATTTGTTTTTCAAGGGAAAAAACACTCAGACTACTCAGGTTTTCAAGTTATGTTTATTTAAAAGTCTTTGACCTCTCACATATTATTCCTGATACAGAAGTCTCATCAAAACATATTTAGCACCTATCCTTATGACCATTTTTACATTAAATTCATTGAGTTTTAAAGCATTTCCTTAGAGGGTTAATACTCCCATTCAAAGTATAATTCCTTGAAAGAATTATATTTGTTCAATAATTATCTCACTGATAGTTACACAAGATAGAAAACAAAGAGGTGCATGTTCATTGAAGATATAAGATGTTATGAGAAGACATCTTGTCCAATTTTCTCATTGGACAGACGAGAAAAAAAAAGGAGGCCAGGGGGGAATAAGTGACTTGTACAATGTCACTCAGATAATAATCTGAGTAAGACTAATGTATTATCAAAGGCAGAATGTGAACCTAGCTCCTCTCATTCTACAGCCAGTTTTCTTTGTGATGAAACATATCCTTGATAGAATTCATATATAAGACTGACACTTTTACAAATGGTAAGATTCTACGCATTACTGTTTGGTCAAAATATGATGTTGATTGCATTTGCATTACTGAAATCTCTAGAATCTTGTCAAGCATTTACTGTATCACCAAATTACATATTTAGAGCTAGAAGGAACCTTAAAGTCCATCCAATCCACCTCCCTCATTTTATACAAGGGGAATGTAGCAGCAAGCACCCGAGCATACGCAGGGTGGCTGCTAGCACAGGTTCTTAGAAATGCTTTTCTAAAGGAAAGCAAGTCAAAATAGGTTAACAATTTTACTTTAATCAATCAAATATGTATGATTTACCTACTTCAGGGGAAAAGGCAGCACCCTGAAGTTCAGAAAATACAAACAGAAGTTACAAGCAGACAAAGAAACAGATCAGCAGATGGGCTTGCAGCCATCTGACCATTATATTCATACCTACTCAGTTACCAGAGGGGGAAGCTGTAACATCTGGGTTTTCACAGCCAGGGGGCTCAATGGCTGCACAGAGTC
>CM053600.1:47342492-47367534 GCA_028646575.1 Pseudocheirus occidentalis | reverse complement strand
AAGCATCAAAACAAAACAAAGCACAAAAAGAGAGAGCAAGTAGTTGGCTGCAATATGCATTCAGACTCTGTAGTTCTTTCTCTGGTTGGGGATAACCCTTTTCTATCATGGGTCTTTTGGAGTTGTCGTCTAACCTTGCAATTCTGAGAGAAGCCCAGTCTTTCAAAATTAGTCATCACAGATAACAACGTGTCTGTAATTGTGTACCAAGATCTCTTGGTTCTGCTCTCCTCAGCATCAGTTTCTATAAGTCTCTCTAGCTTATTATGGAGTCTATCTACTCCTCACCACAATCTGCTGAGCCAGTCCCCAACTGATGGGCATCCACCTGATTTCCAGTTCTTTGCAACCACAAAAAAAGGATGTTATAAATATTTTCATACATATGGGACCTTTTCCCATTTCTATGATTAATTTGGGATACAGTCCTAGAAGAGGTATTGTTGGGTAAAAGGGTATGCACTTTTATTTATAGCCCTTTGGGAATAGTTCCAGATTGCTCTCCAGAATGGCTGGATCAGTTCACAAATTTGCCATTAATGCATTAGTGTTCGAAATTCTTTGATATCCTCTCCAGCATTTATAATTTTTCTGTTTTGTCATCTTACTGAATCTGACTAGTGAGATGTGGTACCTCAGAATTGTTTTGATTTGCATTTCTCTAATTAATAGTGATTTAGAGCATTTTTGCATATATTATACACACACACACACACACACACACATATATATATATAGACATATATATATGTAGAGAGTCTTTGGGTTTGTCTACATTACACTTGTCATTGATTGCTGTGTCTCATGTGCCTTCTCTCCACTGATCCACTATTCCATTCCACAGTCAGTACCAAGTACTTTTGATGACTGCTACTTTAGAATACAGTTTAAAATATGGTATGGCTAGGCCACCTTCCCTAGCATTACTTTTGATTAATTCCCTTGATAAACTGGAACTTTTGTTCTTCCAGATGAATTTTATTACTTTTTACCAGCTCTGTAAAATAAGTTTTTGGTACATTGATTGGTATGGCACTAAGTAGGTAAACTTATTTGGGTAAAAATAATATTTTTATTATATTAGCTCAACCTCACACTGAACAAGTAATGCTTTTTTCAAATTATTTAGATTAGATTTTATTTGTGTGAAAGTTGTTGTGAAATTGTGATTATATAGGTCCTGTGTTTGTTTTGGCAGGTAGATCCCAAATATTTTATAATGCCCACAGTCACTTTAAAAAGGATTTCTCTTTCTATCTCTTGCTGTTGGACTTCATTAGAAATATATTGGAATAATGAGGACTTGTGTGAGTTGATTTTATATCCTGATACTTTGCTAAATTTATTTATTATCTTATTATTATTTATTATAAAATAAAAGTAGTCTTTTACTTGATTTTCTAGGGTTATATAAGTATATCATCATATCATCTACATAGAGTGATAGCTTAGTCTCTTCTTTGCCTAATCCAATTCCATCAATTTCTTTTTCTTTTCTTATTATTATAACTAACATTATTAACACCAAATTGAATAAATGGGGTGATAATGGACATCCTTCTTTCACCCCTGATCTTATTGGAAATATTTCTAGATTATCCCCATTACATATAATACTTGCTGATGGTTTTCAATAGATGCTACTTATTATTTTAAGGAGAACTCCATTTATTGCTATACTTTCTAGTGTTTTTTTTAAACAGGAAAGGGGGTTGTATTTTGTCAAAAGCTTTTTTGGCATCTGTTGAGATAAGCATATGTTTTCTACTAGTTTTCTTCTTGATACAATCAATTATACTGATAGTTTTCCTAATACTGAACTGACATTTCATTCCTGGAATAAATCCTCTCTGATCAAAGTGTATAATTCTCATAATAAGCTGCTGTATTCATTTTGCTAATATTTTATTTAAAATAGAAAATTATTGCATCTTTAATCATGAGTGAAACACATTTATAATTTTTTTCTCTATTTTAGCTCTTGCAAATAAGGTGTCAACACCATATTTGTGTTAAAAGGTTTTAGCTGCAGGGCAGCCAGGATCAGCCACTGCTTGTAGCAGTTGGGAGTGTGGATCCCTGGGAGCTGTGGCAGTTTCCAGAATCATCAAGGCAAAAATTCCAAAGACAAAGTGACAGTGGAACTCAGTTGAATTGGGGGGGGGAACAGAGGAACAAGTCTACCCCTCTGCCCCCCAGCCAGATGCTGGAGAAGTGGTGGCCATGCAGCCACCTCTGCATGGCAGCTTCAGAGCTCCTGGACTGCAGATTTCAAGCGGGTCAAGCAACCATTCAGAGGCTAAGTGCTCCTGCCTTAATCTGCCTGGATTGGGATTGTGGTCTTGGGGGCTGGTCCTGAAGTATGTGAACAGTGAGCCAAAGGTGGTGGGGGCCATAGAGACAGTGGCCTCCTAATAGCTCTACAGTGGTCCAAAAGTCAATTTAATTGACTGGTAACATGAGCAGGCAAAGGAAGCAATGGGAGCTCAGCAAACCAACTTTAGATTCCTTTTTTGGGGACAAAAAGGATCAAACTATGGAACAGGAGGAAGACAACACAGTCAGAACTCCTGCACCAAAAGCTTCCAAGGAAAATATGACCTGATTACCGGCCATAGAGGAGCTTAAGGAGGATTTTGAAAACCAAATAAGAGAAGTGGAGGAAAAATTGGGAAGAGGAATGAGACAGATCCCTTTGTCCCCAGAAGAGAAATCTAAAGTTGGATTGTTCTTCTTGCTTTTCTTCCTTCACTTGCTCATGTTGTCAGTCAGTTACTTGACTTTTGGGCTCAGTAGAACTCTGCTTTCATAGGGGAGAGCTTTGTCCTGTATTGCTGGTGTTTTCACTGCTGCCAGAGTTATAGGAGGATGCCACTCCACTTCTTGCCCTGGGAACGGTTGGCCAGACACAGTCTTTTCCCCCAAATTCAGCTGAGTTCCACTGACCTTTAACTTTGTCCTTGTTTCTTATGGATTGATAATTCTGGAAACTTCCACAACTGCCAGTGATCTGCTATCCTAAAAGCTCCAGCTGCATCTTGTCCTGACCACCAAGCAATAACATTTAAAAGGTAAAATTGAGAGGTGGGAGAGAAATATAATGAGAGGAGACATGGAGAGACAGAATGGGGTTAATTATCTCATATAGAAGAGGCAAGGGACAACTGTTACAATGAAGGAGAAGAACAAGAAGGCAGAAGGGAATGAGTCAACCCTACTCTCATTGAATTTTGCTTAGGGAGGGAATGACATACACTCTAAATTGGCTGTCTTGCCCTATAAGAGAGTATGGGGGAAGCGGATGAGAAGGGGGATAATGGAGGAAAGGGCAGGATTGGCGGGAGTGTTATTAGAAGCACACACTGTTGTAAGGGGACAGGGACAAAGTAGAGAATAGAACAAGTGAGGAGTGGGATAGGATGGAGGGAAATATAGTCAGTCTTTCAGAACATGTCTATATTTTGTGTAACTACACCTATATGGCCTATATTGAATTTCTTGTCTTTTCAGTGGGGGTGGGGGGTGAGAGAAGAAGGGAAAGAATCTAGAATGTAAAGTTTTAAAATAAAATGTTCATATATGTGTGTGTATATTATTATTATTATTATTATTATTATTATTATTAAAGTACCTGCAACTGGGAAATGAGATATACAGGCACTAGGGTAGGGAGATTCATCTTTCTGTAATGTAAAATCAGAGTAATGATGTGGGAGGATATAGGAAAGAGCAGACTGAGGAAGAGGGCATACAGTGGGATCACTGTTTTGCAATGGTAGGTAGAGGAAAGAAGGGGAGAAAATTTGTAACTCAAAATCTTGTGGAAATGAATGATGTAAACTAAAAATAAACAAAAGTTAATTTAAAAAAAAAAGACACCTTCTTCTCCATTTTCCCAAATTGCTTATAAAATTTTTGAATCAATTTTTTTAACGTTTGATTGCATTGCTTGTATGTCCATCTGGCCCAGGAGATTTTTTCCTAGGGAGTTCATTGATGATTTCTTTGATTGCTTTTTCTAAGATGGGGTAATTTAAGTATTTTGCTTCATCTTCAATTAATCAGGGCAAATTATATTTTTGCGAATATCTACCTATTTCACTAAGAATGTCAAAGTTATGGGGAAACAATTGGGCAAAATAATTCCTAATTATTGTTTTAATTTCCTCTTCATTGGAAGTAAATGCACCCTATTCAATTTTGATACTAGTAATCTAGGAATCTTCTTTCTCTTTTTTATCATATTGTCTTATGAATTTTACATTTTTTTCATAAACCAGCTCTTAACTTTATTTATTAATTCTACAGTTTTCTTAATTTCAATTTTATTAATCTCTCCTTTGGTTTTCAGTATTTCTAAATTAGTATTTAATTGAGGATTTTCAATTCATTATTTTTCTATCTTTTTCAGTTGCATATCCTATTTATTGATCTCTATTTCTTTCTATATTTTCATGTGTGCATTCAGAGATATAAAACTTCCCCTAAAAACTGCTTTTGCTTCATCCTACAAGTTTTGTATCATTATTGTAATTCTCTTAAATGAAGTTACTTTTTCTTTCTTTACTTTCTTGTTTGACCCACTCATTTTTTAGTATTAAATTATATAATTTCCAATTAGTTTTAGCCTAACTTTCCATGGCCCTTCGTTATATATAATTTTTATTGCATCATCATCTAAAAATAATGCATTTCATATTTCTGCCTTTCTACACTGGATTGTAATGTTTTTATGCTTGGTCAATTTTTGTATATGTGCCATTTACCACTGAGAAAAAATGTATATTCCCTTTTATCCCCATTCAACCTTGGTTGCAGTGCAAGCTCTTTTACTTTACAAAATATTATATTCCAGTCTCTCTGATATTTTAATATACAAGCAGCTAAGTCCTATATGATTTTAACTATATTTTAATGAGATTTGTATTTTTCTTTCTTCCTGCCAGCAGTATTTTCTCCTTGAGCTAATAATTCTCGAATTTGGCCAAAATATCTCTTGGAGTTTTCATTTGAGATCTCTTTCAGGTGGTGTCCAGTGGATTATTTCCATAACTATTTTACTCTCTGCTTCTAGGAATTCAGGGAAGTTTTTCTGGATGATTTCTTGGAGGATTTTGTCCAGGTATTGTCATCATGGCTTTTCAGTAGACCAACAATTTATAAATTATCTCTTCAGGATATGTTCTTCAGATCAATTGTTTTTTCCAGTGAGATATTTTACATTTTCTTCTAGAATTACAGTCTTTTGGTTTTGTTTGACTGATCCTCAATGCCGTATAGATCATTAGCTTCAATTTGAATTATTCTAATTTTTAGCAAATTATTTTTCCTCAGTTAATTTTTGAAGCTCCTCTTCTATATGTTCAGATTTTATCTTTAGGGATTTATTTTCTCCACTTAGATTTTGAACCTCCTTTCCCATTTTACAAATTTTACTTTGTAAAGAGTTTCTCTAATGATTTTTTTTCCATTTTGTTACTTGTAATTTTGAAAGAATTGATCAATATATCTTCCACCCCTCTAATTTGGCTTTATAATCCTTCTTACAGTCTTCCAAGAAGGCTTTTTTGGCCTTGATACCAGTTTGTATTCCTTTTTGAGGCTTCATTTGTGGATATAGTCAATGCTCTCCTCTTCTGAATTTGCTTCTTCTCTTTTTTTTGTATTCACATTGGAAGGTGAAGGACTCTTATGGTAATTAACATCACATGGTAAAGGAGAAGAGCCCTTAGGTCACAGTGTTTGAGGTTTTGACCTTTCTTCAATCACCTTTTTTTTTCAATTCTAGATACAGAGGGTGTATTTCCTACCAAGCAATTCAACCCATGGAGATCTAAGAGTTCAAGACTTCAGGCCAGGTTTTGCAATCAATCCAGTAGTGAAACACTGTGAAGGTCTATGATTCCAGGGACTCTAGCCCAGTTGGTCTTTAGACTTGAACTTGGTTAAATTAATTCTAATCAGGAATTAAATTAAACCATGAGACAAATAGAGAGGGAAAGGGTTCATGCCACCAAGTTCTTGGGGAAAATTTTTGTTCTTTCTGTAGCTTTTAAGTAAATATCTCTTCACAAAAACTAAGCTGATGCCCATTGATTAATTTGAACTGGGATGCTAATTGCAGGGCTCTGAAAAATTGGGTGATATAATCTGTGAAGGCCCAAACTATAGTGGAGAAGAGATATTCTCCATTATTTTCAGGGGCTGGAGCTGGGGAGGCAATGAATTTGACAGTCTTAGCCTTCAAAGTGGGGCAACTGCCAAATCACATTACATAATGTTACACACACACACACACACACACACTATGCAAATAAATTAAGTGTTTATCATTGGTAATGATGACTATATTTTCCATAGTATATTTTATTTTCTAATTTTAGCAGTGTAAAATATTTTAATATCATATACTAAAATTGCATACTTTATCTTATATGATATACTCTTTTGTTTTATCAAGAATTTTAACTCAGTCATAGTTTTGAGAAATGCCTGATCATATTCTCTTTTCATCATTTTTATGCTATTATGACCTTCTACATTCAGATCATATATCCATTTTGAGTGTGTCATGAATGTGCAGGTTGGTCTAAGTTTAATTTCTATCAAATTAATTTCTTTTTGCAGCAGTTTTGTCAAGAAAAAGACAAGTAATTTATTCTCTTTGGTTTACTCTTTTCAATTATTTCTGTTTCTTGTTAATCTAGTCTACATCAATGATCTAATTTTCTTTTTTTAACAGTAAAAAAAATAGTTTTTATGACCATAGCTTTTGAACATAGTTGAAAGTCTATGCCTCCTTCATTTATATTGTTTAATGACTATTTCCCTTGATATTCCAGAGCTTTTGTTCTTCCAAATGAATTTAGTTATTCTTTTGCCTCATTGTGTGAAGTATAAATTTGACTGGTATATCTTCTTAATTAACTTCTTCATTAAATCTTTGGAGTTTTCTAAGTACTATACATCACCATGTCATTTGTAATTAAAAATGTTTTGTTTTGTTTTGTTTTTCTCTCTTCTTTACCCATATAAGAACCTTTAATTTTGTTTTATTGTTTAAATTATTTTCTTCTACTAATGTCTATATTTTCTTGAGAATTGCTTTCTTCTCTATATGCTGAAGTTCTAAACAATGTGATGCCTTGGGTTCAGTGATATATGGGTAAATGTTTAACAACTGGCTCTGAAAAAATAAATATAAACCCAACACAGTTTTAAGCTTAATCAGCATTATTAATATTTTCTTCACTATTTCCTAAAGTCCAAAAATGCAATAAAATGATAAATCAAAATATGATTTCCAAGAGCAACACTATTCACACTAAAAATGTAACAATTGGCTTTCAAGTTCATATGGGATCCAAAACAACTTGAATCACTCTTAGAGAGATCTCTGAGGGGTAGTAATTTCTAGTCTATTATCTTCCAGGTATAGTACAGCTTCCCATACTAGAACCCTGTTCATCTTCCTTCTGCCTTCTTTTACTTTATTTGGCTAGGTGCAATTAATTTTTGCTCTTTTTTTTGTGGAGGGGAGAGGTTTGGAGGACATGAGGGTCTTTCAGTAGCAGAGTCCAGATCCTAAGGAGAAGGACATAGAGAAAGGCAAGATAATTGGCTTATTTATGTTGTTACCTGTGCTTGGAGATTGGTGGTTGACAGTTGCAAAGTGAAGCCTTGAGGTAGTAACCATTTTGTTTCAATATTGAGAGATGAGAATTTAATAAATAAACAGAAATAAGTTATAGTAGCATACTTACTGGTTATCTCATGCCATGGTATTTCCATCTATCTTCACTGAAGCCTTTATTCCCACCTCTTCCACATTGTAAAAAGGGGCTCCATTACCATGATTACTGAGATTACCATGGGTCTTTCCAAGCCAACTTTGGCACTATTTTTCTTGAATCTTGACCACTATAACATTTTCTAACCATTTTCACACTATGATTTTCTATTCAGATCATCATCTTTACTCTCTCCCCACGGGAAAATAGGTCCCAATCCACAAAACTACCCTTAGCTTTGACAGACCAGTTTTGACTTTATTTGGCTAGATGAAGTACTCACTATTACTTTCTGTTCATTTCTACACAATACTTATGTGCTACTTCTCCACCCTTCCCTCCCTTTCCAGTTCTCCCTTATGTCTTCCTCTATTAGAATACAATTCCTTAAGAACATGTACTGCTTTGCTTTCTTATACTTGTATTCCCAGTGCTTAACACAATACTTAGAACATAGGAAGTGTTAAATAAATGCATGCACTATCTATCTATCTATCTATCTATCTATCTATCTATCTATCTATCTATCTCTATCTCTCTACCAATCTATCTCTCTATCTCTATCTCTGTCTAACAATCTATCTAACAATCTATCTATTAATCTATCTGTCTGTCTGTCTGTCTGTCTGTCTATCTATCTATCTATCTATCTATCTATCTAGTAGGGCAGTTAGGTGGTATAATGGATAGAGTGCTGGCCCTGGAATCAAGAAGACCTGAGTTCAAATGTGACCTCAAATGTGTATTAGCTATGTGACCTTGGTAAGTGACTTAATCCTGTTGATTTCAGTTCTTCATCTGCAAAATGAGCTGTAGCAGGAAATGGCAAACTGCTCTAGTATATATTTGACAAGAAATCCCCAAATGAAATCATGAAGAGTCAGACATGAATGAGACAATTCAGCAACAACAAACTACATAAATTATCAGCTCTCTATAATCTTTCTAATCTACCTATCAAATTTATAATCCATCTGTCATCCATTTTTCAGATATACAAATATATATCTAAGGGTAGCCTTAACTGTCAGTCCCAAGTTATACTACATAATTTTATTATATTTATGATCTTTAATAACTGTTTATTTCATCTGTACTTTGCACTGTGACAGTATTTGGGAGACATTACAGAGTCAATTTTATGCTTTTTTCCTTCAATCATTACTCTTTTTCTGGGTTAGTCTTTAAAGGGTCTGTTTCATTAAAAATGTATGTATATATATTTGCTTGTTTATTTATTTATGTATTTATTTGTTTGTTTGTTTGTTTGTTTGTTTTGCCTAGGACATTATTAGTTTTTAGAATTGTTTTTCAAATGCTGAGAAATATTCCCATTCAAAAATTATATGTAAATTAAATCTTATTTTGAGGGAGTGGAGTCAAGATGGTGGCATAGAAGCAGGAGAAATCCACAGTTCCCCACATAACCATCTCAAATACCTATAAAATATGACTAGCTTTTCTCTGAGGAATCACCATGGCTGCTGGGATCCTATACACATGCCCTGAATACTGGCAGGGCTTCAAGGTCCTTATTGCTGCACAGTACAGTGGGGAGCAGATCCGCATACTGTCCATACTTCCCCACTTCCACTTTCGTCAGACCAATCACACCCCCAAATTCCTCCTGAAATTTCCTGTGGGAAAGGTTCCAGCATTTGAGCATGATGATGGGTTCTGTGTTTTTGAAAGGAACACCATTGCACTATGTATGCAGCAATGAACTTCGAGGCTCAACCCTGGAGGCAGCTGCTAAGGTGATCCAGTGGGAGAGCTATGCTGACAGTGAAATCGATCCTCCAGCCAGTACCTGCATGTTCCTCACTCTCAGCATCATGCACCACAACAAATAGGCTACAGAGAACACAAAAGAGGACTTAAGGTAGGTTCGATGCCCACCTGAATACTTGAACATTTCTGGTCAGGGAGGGCGTGAATCTGGCTGACATCACAGTTGTGTACACCTCTTGTGGCTCTATAAGCAGGTCCTAGAGCCATTGTTCTGCCAGGCCTTCCACAACACCAACTGGTGGTTCCTCACCTGCATCCACCAGCCCCACTTCCAGGCAGTGTTGGGAGAGGTTAAGCTCTGTGAGAAGATGGCACAGTTTGATGCTAAAACATTTGCTGAGAGTCTGCCCATGAAGGAGGTGCCAAGAAAAGAGAAAGGCCAGCAAGAAAAGAAACCAAAGGTCCAGGAAGTGCAGAAGGAAGAGAAGAGGGCAGCTGGGGCCCCAGGTCCAGAGGAGGAGATGGATGAGTGTGACCAGGCACTGGCTGTGGAGCCCAAGGCCAAGGATCCCTTTGCCCACCTGCCCAAGAGCACTTTTGTTTTGGATGAGTTTAAAAGCAAGTATTCCAACAAGGACATGATAATAGTGACCTTGCCATACTTCTGGGAGCACTTTGACAATGATGGCTGGTCCCTGTGGTATGCTGAGTACTGCTTCCCCCAGGAGCTCAGCTACACTTCATGAGCTACAACCTCATCACTGGAATATGCCAGTGCCTGGACAAGCTGAGGAAGAATGAGTGTGCCAACATTATTCTTTTTGACACCACCAATAGCAGCACCATTTCTGGAGTCTAGGTTTTCCAAGGCGAGGAATTCACCTTCCTGCTAAGTCCAGACTGGCAGGTAGACTACAAGTACTACATGTGGCATAAGCTGGATCATGGCAGTGAGGATGCACAGACCATGCTCTGAGAGTACTTCTCTTAGGAGTGGGCCTTCCAGCACATGTGGAAACCCTTCAATGAGGGCAAGACTTTCAAGTGGTTGTGCTCCCCTGCTAACACCTAGCTTCCTGCTTCCTCCTCTGCAGTGAGCTGCCAGTCATTAAACAAAACTGAACATAAAAAAATACAAAATAAAATAAAATATGAATCTAAACAAATTCTAGAACTCCAGAACCCACAAAAGTACAGAGAAACAAAGCCCCCACTGAAGGCAGCCCAACAAGAGTAATGGGAAGGACTCATCACAGCAGGCTGGGAACCTAGACTAGTTGTGGCTGTAGCCCCAGGGGGCCATGACAAGCCATGGCTGGAGTATTTGGAGAGTGGATCACTGGCAGCTGTGGCAGTTTCCAAAATTATCAACCCATAAGAACCATGGACAAAGTGAAAGGTCAGTGGAACTTGGCTAAATTTGGGGGAGAAAAACGGGTCTGGCCATCTGCCACCAAGGAAATAAAGCAGCAAAAGTTGTGACCCTGCAGCCGCCTCCAACGTGGCTGCTTCAGAGCTCTACCAGTCTGCAGATTGCAGGGGGGACAAGCAATCATTCAGAGGCTAAGGGCTCTTGCCTTAACCTGCCTTGATCTGGATCATGGTTTTGGGTGGTGGTGCTGAGGTATGTGACCAGTGAACCAAAGCTGGTGGGGGCTGTAGAGATGGCAGCTTTTTAATATCTCCAACAGCTGTGAAACCCCCAGGCACTTGGGACAAAGCTCTCCCCCTGGTAAGCAGAGATCTATTGTGGCTCAAAAATCAAGTTAATCGATTGGCAACATGAGCAGACAAAGGAAGCAATACAAGATCAACAATCAAACTTTAGATTAGTTTTTGGGGACAAAAAAGGATAAAAGCATGGAACAGGAGGAATACAACACAGTTGGAACTCCCACACCAAAAGCTTCCAAGAAAAACATAAACTAGTTACAGACCAGAGAGGAGCTTAAGAAGGATTTTGAAAATCAGATAAGAGAAGTGAAGGAAAAATTTGGAAGATAAATGAGAATGATGTAAGAAAATCATGAAAAGAGAGTCAACAACCTGACTGAAGAAAAATAACACCTTAAAAAATAAATCAAATCAAATGGCAAAAGAGGCCCAAAAAGCCAATGAGTAGTAGAATGCCTTAAACAGTCAAATTTGCCACATGAAAAAATAATCCCAAAAGCACACTGAAGAGAATAATTCCTTCAGAATTAGAGTAGAGCAAATGGAAGCAAATGACTTTATGAGAAATCAAGATACTATTGAACAGATCCAAAGAAATGAAAAAATAGAAGTAAATGTGAAGTGTTTCATTGAAAAAAACACTGACCTAGAAAATAGATCCAGGAGAGACAATTTAAAAATTATTGGACTACCTGAAAGCCATGATCAAAATAAGAACCTAGTAATCATCCTTCAAGAAATTCTCAAGGAACATAGCCCTGATACTTTAGAATGAGTAGAACTTTAAAGAACTCACAGATCACCTCTTGAAAAAAATCACCAAAAGAAAACTCCTAGGAATTTAAAGCCTGGTTCCAGAGTTCCCAGATCAAGGAGAAAATATTACAAGCTGCTGAGAAGGAACAATTTGAATACTGTGGAAACACAATCAGGATAATACTGGATCTAGCAGCTTCTACATTAAGGGATCAAAGGGCCTGGAAAATAATATTCCAGAGATCAAAGGAGCTAGGATTAAAACTAAGAATCATTTATGCAGCAAAATTGAGTATAGTGTTTCAGAGGGAAATATGGTCATGCAATAATGGGTAGGACTTTCAAGCATTCCTGCTGAAAAAAAAAAAACAGAACCATGCCAACATGGAAAAACAAAAACTGCAACTTATGAAACTTTTATCAGTATGAGGATAGGTGAAGGGAATATAAATGTGTGTGTAGATACATATATATGCATATATATATATATGTGTGTGTGTATAAATATATACATATATACGTACACATATATCAATATAGGAGGGGATATATATAAATATATATGCATATGTATACATATCTGAGTATGTCTATATATATGTGTACATAGACAGAGGGCACAGGATCAATTGAATAGGAAGGATGATATTGTAAAAGGTGAAATTGAAAGGTGGGAGAGAAATCGAATGAGAGGAAACATGGAGGGGCAGAATGGGGTTAATCATCTCATATAGAAGAAGGGATAACTGTTACAATAGAGGGGAAGAACAGGGAAGCAAAAAGGAATGGGTCAACCTTACTCTCATTGAATTTGGCTTAGGGAAGGAATGGCATACACTCTAAATTGGGTATCTTGCCCTACAGGAGACTATGGGGGATAGGGATAAGAGGGTGGTTGATGGAGGGGAGGGCAGGGTTTGTGGGGAAGGTTGTTAGAAGCACACACTTCTATAAAGGGACAGGGACAAAGTAGAGAACAGAACAAGGGAGGTTGGGATAGGAAGGAGGGAAATATAGTCAGTCTGTCACAATATGCCCATTGTGGAGATGTTCTGCATAACTACACATATACAGCCCGTATTGAATTGCTTGTCTTTCCAGGGGGCTGGATGATGAGGGAGCAAGGGAAAAAATCTAGAATATAAGGTTTTATAATCAAATGTTAAATATATATGCATACATTTATTATTATTATTATTATTATTATTATTGTTATCATTAATTACATGAAACTGGGAATTAAGAAAACCAGGCATTGACGTAGAGAGATCCATCTTTCCCTACGGGAAAGTCAGAGGTGGGATGAGGAAGGATATAGGAGAGAACAGATTAATGGAGGGCATATACAGTGGGATCACTGTTTTGGGGTGATTGGAAGGGTAAAATGGGGAGAAAATTTGTAACTCAAAATCTGGTGGAAATGAATGATGTAAACCAAACATAAACAAAAGTTAATTTTTAAAAAATTTACTTTGAAACTCTCATTCAGGTCTATATTTTCCTTCATTTTATTTCCTGTTGGATGTATACAGTTCTAAAAGAAGAATATCTTTTTAGTATTTCTCAAATCACATTGTCTTATTAACTCTTGATTTCAAAGTCTGCGTGAAAATTTGAGGAACTATAATCAAACAGAAGCATTTATTTAAAAAGTGAGAAGTCAGGCATAACAAGGAGTAGGAACTGAGTGAAGAAAGTATTTTCCTTTATTCATTACCAAAATTAGATTTTTCCCCTCATATGAAAGAATTGAGGCTCATAGAGTTGAGGAAATTTTTCACTGCCCCACTAACAATAGATGAGCCTATTACACATGAATATATCTAGGACATGAGAGAGAATCCTATCCTAAAAGTCACAAAAAATTACTTCCTTCTTATTATTATTCACATGGACAGAAATGACATGTACAAATGAAATCCAAAAGATATTAGCAGACTACTAAATATTGGGCATGAACGTGAAGAATACCAGCAGCAAAGGTAGTGCTTTTTTCCAGCTTGCACATTGAAAGGAAAGGATACACAAAAGAAAAGATAATTTGGGAAATGATCATTTGGCTAAGAAAATTTGATTTAGATTTCATAGTTTAAAGCATATGAGTAATGGTTCAAAGATGGAATATGTATTACAAAGGCTGAAAAGAATACAATTTGTCTGATGTCTTGCAATCTAATCAAGGAGGAGTTAAGCTGAAAATATTGGGAGGAAGAGAAAACTACCTTGCCTGAATATACCAAGCTGTGTATTATACATAGTCGATTTAATATGAAAAGATTAGCAGTTTAGATTCCCACAGTGACTGACAAATTTAGAAAGACAAAAATGGTAAAATGCATGGTCCCAAAATATAAACAAATATTTTTAAGAAACACTAAGGGTTAAGAGAAACAATATGGCAGAGTAAAAACACGGACTTGCTTGAATTCTCTCCAAACACCTCTAAATATCTGTAAAAAAAAATGACTCTAAATAAATTCTAGAGGAGCAAAACCCACCAAATAATGGAGTGGAACAAATTACCAGGCCAAGAAAAACTGTGAGGGCCACAGGAAAGGTCTGTCACACAAGACTAGAAGAGGAGAACAGTCTAGAGCAAAATTCATCAGCACTGACATGGCCCTAGCAAACCTGGAGCAGGCCTCATAGCACTGAATCACTGGCAGCTGTGGTGATTTTCAGATTTCTCAACTCACAAATGGTAAAGACAACTTAGAAGATCAGTGGGAAAGGTCTGTCAGACCTAGGTGAGAGAGGAGCACTCTTTGGCCCATGTCCCAGGCGACAGCAGCAGTGGGGAGGGGGGTGGCTGCTTCAGGAATTCTCCTTCATAGATGGTGTGGGGAGTAGGCATCCAATCATAGTAAGACTGAAGCAATGTCTTTGCTGGTGCAGAATTTTCTTGTTTTACACATGCCAGAATATGGACATGTGGTGGTAGTGGAGATGGGATCTTCCTCACAGTTCCAAGGCAGGAAAGAGAGCATGTGGTCTCTCACAGACCAGAGAACAGACCAGGAGAATAGTAGATACCTCTCCTATGATCATGTCACCTTGGAAGAACTAAAAATTTACAGACCGCTAAAAGTATTTCTGAAAACAGCTGCACAAAATCCCTGACAATACACCATCTACACTGTAACCAGAGTCCTACCTTAACAAAGAGTTTAAAAAATCAAGTAATTGTCTGGGAAAATGAGAGAACAGCAGAAAATCTTAGATTATAACATCTGTAACACCATGTATGAGCAGCTTTCTGGAAGAATGCTACTGTGAACAGCTTTTAAGAATCTGATTACATGGCATAGTGAATATGTTATTTATTCCATAACAAATCAATGTAAAACATGCACAGAAAATTAAGGTACAGCATTCACAATATCACAACTTATCACAGAAAATCACAATATAGTATTCCCAACAGCTTATCATTAAAATGGCCACATAGTTTCTACCATACCAGACACAAAGTTTTGAACAAAGAACAATCATCTCATATAGCTAAGGAGGTTTCCTTCCTTACTCAGTCATTCAGTCATCTCAAAGTACAAGAGTCAAAGTATTCCACTCATGGGGCAACTAAGCTAACTCAATCAGTCACTTATTCAGCAAACAATTACTAAGTATCATTAATCACTAAGTACAATCATTAGAAAATACACAAATCCTCCACCTCTATATCACTAGTAAACTACAATTTCATCATTACTCAGCACCCATTGAAAGGTCATTTCATCTTGACTTGGGGCCAGTTCTCAGATTCACTGGAACCCTTTCCATGGTCCCAGATTCTACCTGGATTCACCATACAATCACCTGGATTCAGAAGCAGACAGCTCCCAGGTCCTTTTCCAGCTCTCCAGGTAGATCCTGCTCCATGCTGAAGTTCACAGGGTCCAATCCATCTCAAATCCTTCACAACTTTTGTTCCAGAGAATTCAAGGCTCAAACAAGCCACAAACAGACAAAGTGTCTGCATACCAGTCATGCTTCCTCAGTCTTCTGCAATGGGCTAAAAAAATCAGAATCACCTTGTCCAGCCTTAGGACATGGGGAAGGGGAGTTCCTGGGTTCCTGGCCTCCTCTTCAGAACATCTTTTGCCACCAGATCCTTGTCCCAAGAATTTCTGACTGTCCCTCCCTGGGGTTTTTCCATATATACACACTCCCTGTTTTAGTCAACCCCTTACTGTTACATCAATAACAGGAGACAGTAGTTCATACCTTCTGTTTCCCCAACAAGTGGCTTGATCAATTATTAAGTGCTAAGTACCTGCTACCTTTGTTTAACTTGAAGCAAAGTACTTAGTACACCTGATTACTTGCCAATACAAAAAGGGTTCTTCAAATTCAAATTAGTTATCATTATGACATCTGACTCTGCTGACAAAGAAGATCAAAATATACAAACAGAAGAGAATAAGCAAGGTTCTTGGTTGATTTGTGTGAACTTTACTAGATTATAAGTATCTAAAAGTTGAGGACTAAGCGTTCATTTTTACACAAGTACCTTTCCTAGCCCATAATGGGTTCTTGATAAATATTATGGTTTTCAATATGAATTTCTTTTTTTTAAACTTTGCTGTTCCAACCTAAGATTTCACTTGTCTAGAGAATTCTGGCTTTATTTATTTTTGAAGGGAGAAGACAAGGCAAGGCAAATGGGGTAAAGTGGCTTGCCCAAGGCTACACAGCTAGTAAGTATCAAGTGTCTGTGGCTGGTTTTGAACTCAGGTCCTCCTGATTCCAGGACCTATGTTCTATTCACTGCACCACCTAGGTGCCTACTGTATTCTAGGCACTGTGCTATGCACTTTACAAATATTTTCTCATTTTATTATCACTACAAACATGTAAGAAAGACGGTAATATTATCCTCATTTTGCAACTGACAAAAGAGACGCAGTTAGTAACTTGCCTAAAGTCACACAGTTAGTATAAGAGGTCTGATATAAGCTCAAATTGTCCTAAACCCAGGTCCAACACTCTACTACATCATTTTGATGCCTACTAGCATGAACAACAAGATAGTTCAGCAACAACTTTGCAACTGACATACAGAGATGCCAGTACATTAAGAAGTGAGTTTGTCAAAAGCAGGTCTGTTCTGGACTACTTCACTAATCTTATCATGAAACCACATTGGATCTTTTAATAACTCCCCATTAAAGCAACTTTATTCATACATACATATATACACACTAAACATATTTGTTGAACACCAACTTTGCACAAGATGATATACTACACATTATGAGGAATTTACAAGCCAAAGAGTGAGAGAGGATCTCTGCCCTTAGCATGACTATAACCTAATGAGAAATGAAAAGGCACCCATCCAGCTAGAGAAGAGCATCAAAAGAGATATACAAAATACTGGGGTTTTTCTTGGGGTTTTCTTATCCTGACTTCCTAAAGGTCTCAGAGAATCATACCCACCAAATGGATCTGTTGGCCTGTAGTCAAATAATATGAGTAGCTAAACTGAAAAAAGTATTTATTAGCATGATGAGGAATATTGCTTGGCCTGATGGCAGCTTTAGATAAAGATTGGTTTTTATAGCCTTTCAGGTCCACTTAGAGAACACGGTTAATCAGAAGCATTCTGTGGCAACTTAGGATAGATAAAGAAACTATTATATAAAAGAAGGAAGGATAGAGAAAGGGCAGGGAATCATTTAAGGGAAAACAGAGCTGAGATTTCTGGGGAAATATACACTATGCAGCTGATAGGGTTTGGTATCTGAAAAAAAAGACATTACCTTGTTCAAGGGAAAGTAATAAGAATAGTTACAGAATATATTTTACAACCTAGAAAAAAGTTTGATTTTTAAAAATAGGGTTTAGACAAAACATTTAGACAAAACTTCAGGTATCTCATAAAAGACAACAAATAGTTTTTTATAATGGTGAATGAGACCATACACATAACAAAGTCCTTTAATAGTTTGTTACATGTAATTTCTCTTTTGTAGCTCAAATGGCAGTGATAACCACTCTGACTAAGGAGAGGTTAGGGAAGTTGACATGGAGATGTTGCCATTTGATTTGTCTGTTTAAACAGATGATTACATACGTGGAATTTGGTGGTGAGAAAGACATTTCAAGAACACAGAACAACATGAACAAAAGTGGTCCAATTTGGCTAGAGCATATGGTACAAGGAAAGGATTAGATTGAAACAAACCTGGAAAAACTACTTGAATTCTGGAGGGCTTTGAATATGTTGCATATGAAAGATGCTATTATATATCTTGCTGAAATCAAGATACATTTTATCTACACTCTTTCTGTGATTGATCAGTCTTCTAGGAAGTCTATCACAAAGGAAAGAAGGTTAGTTTTAACATAAATAGTTCATGAAGCCATGCTGGCTTTTGATAAGCACTGTTTTGTTTTCTAAGTGCTTAGCAATCATTGGCTAATAAATAATATATTGATGAATTGTGCCAGGGATCAAACTACAAACTTGCTAAGGTATTATCACTGGATTCCAACATTTTTCCATTAAAAAAAATGAAGTAGAGAAACTCCATCCCTTTCCAGTCTTGTGATACTTCTCCTATTCTCCATAATCTAAATTACTAATGGTGGTTCTATGATTATATCTGCACACTTCTTTAGTATCTTTAGATGTAATTTATCCAGGCTTGGACACATGAGCTAACTTAAAGTTCCTAGGTATTTCCTTACTATCTTTCTTCATGTCTTGGGATCTGGTTACCTCTTAATAATGTTTATTTAACTTCTAGTTTTAAGGTCTTTTCTGCCCTTAGATAAAAAAGACAAAAGAAATATAATTTGAAATTGCACCATTATTCTCTTTCCTTTCCTTGTTCATAGTAATGATCAAAACATAAATAAAAACACTTATTTTCACTGACTAGAGCATAGTAACCAATGTTTAAATATTATTCACACTTTCATTTTTCTGCTTTTTATTCCTCCTTGCTTATGGAACCCTCCTTTCTTTTGTATATAACATTTTAAAATTTGAGCTCATCAGAGAACATGTACACTGATTCTTTTTAAAAGATAGCTCCTCTTTTTCTTCCCCAGGAGAATAATAATTTGAGATTGTATTCTGAGAACTTATTTTTCTGAGAGCTTCCACTCCTTCTGTAGTTCCCTTTAAGCATCTGAAATGATTGTTTCTTCACTGAACTTTATATCTACTTTCTCAAAGGCTATGTATGTCCAACACACTTTCGCTTTGTTATTATGAACTCAAAGATGACATGTCACTTTCTTCTAAGCTTTCTGTCAATTCCATTCTCCCAGTTAGCTAGTTCTTGAGCAAAATTAAGTCCAGAACAGTGGTTCTCTTTGTTACTTCCTTTTGCTTCCAAAGTGATGAAATTGTCAACAAGAAAAGTCAAGAATTTAATTCTGAATCCAATCTCGTATCAGAACTCTATTCTTTACACTGATATGGCATCTTCATCTGTTTGCATTTCCAAAAGTTTTAACTTTTCTCCCAGAAGCAGGAGAATCAAACCACTAACTCATTTCACATGAATGAAAACACTCTGAAGTCTGAAGTCTCTGAGACAATCTGAATTCAAACTGATGACATAGAGAAGAAAGGTCACAGGTTCTGCAATTCTCTTTCTTCAGTTGACTTCAGTCTTTCATTGACAATATCTTTTGTGATACATATTGTTTAGATGTCTCAGCACATCTGGAGGAACAGGAATGTACTCTGGAACAAGACCTAAACATCGTTCTCAGAGATCTGTATTATATATTCAGTGCTCTGTTTCTCATACTACTATGTTTTCTATGCTATATTAAAACAAATAAACTTGGTCTGTGAGACTTTTCACACCATCAAATGACTTTCATCCTAAGAAACTTTCTAAACATGATTACCTGTTTCCTGTAGCTTGACTTTCTCTGTTTGTAATGGGATCCATTGAGATTAGCTTGTTAGCCTTAAAGACTAACATGACCTGGCAATAATCAAGACAGCCCTCAAAGGTTGTTCTGGTGGGGATTCAAGCACTACTGGTACAATGGTAAATTAGCAAACATCCTTTCCTCTTCCCTAGTCTTACATTTTTAATAGCCTTTCATTTCTCCTTGTTTCTGGGGTTTCTCAGGGAAGGGAACAGTAGATTGTCCCCTGAAACTCTGAGAGCCCTACCTTTTTTACTTCAAAGGTAGTTTTTAAAAAATATCATAGATTTACATTTGGATAGTATGTTAAAGGACACCTAGTCCAAACTTTTATTAGACATATAAGGAAAATGAGATCTAAAGAGCTTAGGTGACTTAGCCAATGTGATGGAGATTAACAGGATTGAATACTTAGAAGAAGACTGGTTTCCAAGTCCATTAATTTCTCTTTCCCTGACTGGAGAACATTTAGAGTCTTTGATCCATAATATAACTCTTATTACTTTGATACTTTAAGAAACATTTTTAACTAGCTACTTGTGGATCAGTACGATTCCATTTAGGATGATCAGTCCCTTTTAAATTTTCTTTTCTCCCTGATACATTACCTGCAAATGATAAGAAAGGAACCTCAAGTGACTTTGCTGCCACATGAGTGCTGTAAGAATATCATTTGTGGTTTCCATTTCATGCTCCATCACATTGGAGTATCTCAGTATCTCATATTAGAATCCTAATTAACAAACTTCTGTTTACCTGTCTGATTGGTGAAAAATCAAGACCTGATCAAACTGAAAGCAATTACCTACATGAGAATTATTTCTCAAGTGACTGCCTCCCTGTTAAAATTCCTCCCTCAAGCTCTAATCTTCCCAACCTTTTTGATGCTTAGTCTTTGATATAATGAAAAGTATGAAAGTAATAGTTGAAGAAATGAAAAGTATGAAAGTAATGGTTGATTTCCTTCTGCTCTCTTGGTACCATGTAGAAGATGTTTATGGAACCCTATACATTAATGATCCCAAAAGGATCCCACACTCTTTTCCTTTTTATTACTTATAAAAATGTCTCCGGCTTTTTCAAATAAAGGTTTAAACTTAGACACTAGCACAAATATCTCCCCACAAACCTGGTAATCTATTTCTATTGGAACAGAGCCATCAGCAATGATATTTGACACTGCCCTTGAGATATCCACCAGTGACAATACCTTTATTCTTTCTCGTGGAGTCTAAAGAAGCTTAAAGGTCATTTAGTTAGAGCAGAATGTGAAACAGAAGAAATTTTGAACTTGCAATATAAAGACTTGGGTCCAAATTCTGCCTCTGACACTTGTTACCTCTGGAACTGTGGATGAGTTGTTTATCCTCCTTAGCCTTCAATTTCCTCAGACATTAAAGATTATTACATCTATTATTATTTTTCATCAGTTTCAGAAACAGATATTATGTAATATCACATAAGTTGCTAGTGCAGGTTCCATCCACTCCTTAGCAGCCAGAAAATCTTTCCTTCTCCCGTGAACCATGGACTACATCTGTCCCTGCCTGTGATAGAAGTTCAAGGTACTCTTTCCCCAGATACTTCTGACCCCTTGATCATTCCAGATAGCATAAAGGAAGAAAAATCTAAATTTGTAGTGCCAGCAAGTCAATAATTTCTCTTTTTTCCATCTTTTTCTCTATATCAATAAATATGAATATAAAATATATATTTAGGTGAAAGAGAGCTTAATTTTTTATGTAATTTCTCTTATAAACCATGTAAATTGTATAAATATGGTTGGAAATTTTATAGCAACTTATGTCAGTAGACAAATAAATCTAAAGAGTAATGCTTTGCCTACACTACTTTTTGAAAATTTTGTAATTAATTTCATAATAATCTTTCATATAACATAACTTTTTTGACTATGCCTTCCAACTCCACACTCACAGGTTATAGGGTATATCCTCAGGAAAATGGCTACTATTTCCAGAATCATGCAACATCCTACTAACTATTAATTAATATTCTATTAACTTTCGTTGGTCTATTTCTAATAGTTGGACAGTAGACAAAATTATCCTACAGGGAAGGCATTTCATAAAATGGGATAGTATGAGTCATTTCCCCACATCCTGGCACAAACTATCACAAATGTGAACAGTGTATGTGAGAAGATGAAATATAAATTTGATTATAATGATAATAAGGAAAACAAACAGGTGATAGATGATCCAGATACCCAATTTCTCTGGTAGTCCAAAGCTTCAATTGTATTCTTTCTCTTCTTGGAGAATCCTCTCACAGCACATTCTTGATTCTGAAGATTAGTACTCCCTTGAATATAGTCATCTCTCTTCTTTTCTTGCAAGGATTATGTTCCTATGAGTTGTTAGCTCACTTAAATCATTGCCTCTTTTTTTTCCATGTCTGATCAGAGAGTATAAGTCTGCTCTTTCAATTGTTCCTTAAACTTTCTTGAAATCACTGAGTCTCAAGGTGAGGGAAAATATTTCTCTTACTAAAAGAGAATCTATGTGGTTAGATACTATGGCCTGCAGAGATGAAGATGGGAAAAGAAATGATTATATATGTTTGTTTGTATATGTCACTTATTGGATACAATCTGTCAAAAATTACCACTATAATGTTCAGAAGTTTCCAAATCTACAAAACCCATGAAGATAGTCACAGTAGTAATTCAGTGACTTGTTTAAAACAAATCCAAACCCAGTATTTTTAGAAGGGTTGGATATATAGTTGATTGGTAGAGAGATAAGAATATATCATTCATACTTGGTCCAAAACATAGATTTATGCATTCACTGCTCAATTTATAGCCTTTTTTCTTCACTATTTTAACAGGTAGGACTTTATAAAGTGAAGATCAAATGTTGGTGAAGACTTGTAGATAGTCTAGGACACTCTAGCTTTCTAAATCTTAGATTTAAAAAATGTGTGACTACTAGTACATCATTAGTGGAGTGTTGAATCATTCCAACCATTCTGGAAGGCAATTTGGAATTACATAAGAAAAACCTACAAAACACTCATATCCTTTGTCTAGAAGTCATATTGCTTGGCATACATCCCATTGTGGTCAAAGTCATAACAAATAGTCTAATAGATGCTAAAATATGTTTAACAGACCTGTTCATGATAACAGCAAAATGGAATCACAATGATTTCCCCCCAAATGAGAATAATTGAACAAATTTTAATATATGAATACAATAACTATTAATGTACTAAAACAAATGACAAATAAAAGATTTTTTTAATTGAAAGACTTGCATGAAGTGGTACAGACTGCAGTAGGCAGAACCAGGAAAACAATACAGAAAATGATTCTAATGATGCAAGTAAAAAGAATACTAATATGAAACCAAATACTCTGCATTCTGAAGTTAGAAATTTTGCCTGCCTCACCTTAACCCACTAAAGAAATAAGGAAAATCACGTCCTTCTTTTGCTTAGAATAGTAATAATTATAGGCCAAAATGATTCATAGTTTAATGAATATTGGATAAAAGAGAAGACTTACTGTGTTTTGGTATGCTGAATGGGAGTTATAACCAGAAATGGTCTTGATGGGAGAGGGGGTAGGTACCCATATTTTGTTATTGTTTTTAAGAAAGATTTAGGAATGAAAGTAAACATTCAACTAAAAAAAACACGTCCTTTTTGAATTACCTTGAAAAGTGCTAGGCAGTGAGGCAATGTGGCCTATAGAAAGATCTAAATTCCCGGAATAATGGAATGAATTAGGGCCATTGATCTAATCCTAATCTGATTTAATTTTTAGAATTCTCCAAAATTGGGGGGGGGCAGAGCCAATATGGCAGTGTAGAAGCAGCAAAGACTTGCAGCTCCCCCAGAGCCACTCTAAATACCCATAAAATATGACTCTAAACAAATTTTAGGGCTCCCAAACTCACCAAAATACAGAACACATATCTCGTGCTGAAGGCAGCTTGGCAGGAAGAGCTCATTGTGGCAGGCTGGGAGCCAAGGCCAGGCCAGCCCTAAACCAAAACCCAGGCCAGGCCCCAGGGCCAATGGGAGGAGCTGAGTCACAGGATGAGTCTACCCCAGAGAGCAGATCAAAAGCACCTAAAGCAATCTCCACATCTATCAAGCCAGGAAGGATTTGGTGGATTAGAGAAAGGTCAGTGAAAGTCAAGCTTTCAAGCTAAATTTGCTAGAGGAAAAGCAGTTTGGCCAATCTGGCGCCACTGCAAGGAAGCAGTGGGGGAAACGGCAGAATCTGCTATAACCAGCAACTGCCACCCCTGGGCTGCTTCAGAACTCCTGGCCTGTCAATTGGAGGGGGGCTGAGTCGACTGATCAGGGCCAAGGGCTCTTGTGTTGAGCGGACTAGATCCAGATTGTAGTCTTGGGTGGTGGTCCTGAGGTGTGCTTTCAGCAATCCAAAGCTGGTGGGGGCTGCAGCACCCCCCTAATAGCTCTGGCAGCTGTGAAAACCCCAGTGATTTGGAACAGAGCTTTCCATCCTGGAAATAGAGTGCTACAGACCTAAAAAAACCCAACCAATTAATTGACTGGCCAACATGAGGAAAAGGAAGCGAAATAAGAACAGCAATAAAACTCTAGAATCCTTTTTTTGTGGACAAAAAGGATCAAAGCATGGAACAGGAAGAAGACAACATAGTCAGAACTCCCACACCAAATGCTTCCAAGACTCTCCAAGATTGCCTACAAGCTATAGATCAACTGAAAAAGGACTATGAAAAACAGATAAGAGAAGTGGAGGAAAAATTGGGAAGAAAAATGAGAATGATGTAATAAAATCATGAAAAGTGAGTCAACAACCGACTGAAGAAAACAACACTTTAAAAAATAGATTAACCCAAAATGGCAAAAGAAGCCCAGAAAGCCAATGAGGAGAAGAATGCCTTTAAAAGTTGAATTTCCCAGATGGAAAAAGAATCTCAAAAGCATTCTGAAGAGAATAATTCCTTCAGAATTAGAGTGGAGAAAGTAGAAGCTAATGACTTTATGAGAAACCAAGATACTATTAAACAGTTACAAACAAATGAAAAAAAAGAAAGCAATGTGAAATATCTCCTTGAAAAAACCACAGACCTGGAAAATAGATCCAGAAGAGACTATTTGAAAATTATTGGTCTACCTGAAACCCATGATCAAAAAAACAAATTGGAAAGCATCCTTCGAGAAATTCTCAA
>CM053600.1:47326276-47341992 GCA_028646575.1 Pseudocheirus occidentalis | reverse complement strand
GATCCGGGAACGCCCTCCAGGCCAGCCCCCGCCTCAGATTCAGAGGATGATAGCCCTGGCCAGACTCCACTGGGCCCTCAGGCCCTCCTAGAGGGTCTCTTGGAGATGTTGTTGCCAGGAGAGACAGTTGCTGGGGCTCTGAGGCGGCTGGGTGCCCGGAAGGGTGGTGAAGGACCCCAGCGACCAAATTCCCCACAACAATTAGACTGGCTCTCAGGATTGGCTGACCAGATGGTTGCCCGGGGCAACCATGGAGTATACCAGGAGACCAGGGAACGGCTTGCTGTGAGGCTGAAAGCACTGGGGGGCCGCACTCCAGGGCTGCCAGATGCAGCACCTCGTCCTGTCCTGGACATGTTTGCTGAAGAGGTTGGGGAGGGGGAGCTGGAAACCCCAACCCCAACCCAAGGAGAAGAAGCAGCTGCCATGGGAGATGGCTTGGCTGATGTGATGTGGGAATATAAATGGGAAAACACAAGTGATGCAGAATTCTATGGGCCCTTCACCAGTGCCCAGATGCAGACCTGGGCAGATGAAGGCTGTTTCCCAGATGGTGTTTATTGCCAGGAGTTGGATCCTCCTGAAGGCCAGTTCTACAACTCCAAACGTATAGATTTCGGTCTCTATTTCTGAACGTGTTTTTATTTTTTGAGTAGGGGAAGAGGGCTACGGCAAGCGCTTCCAGGCTACGCTTTCAGGAAGAGGCCCTGGGGTTAATCTGGGGCTTGTATGGACCTTAGTTGGGGTGGGGGGGCACCATTTCCTTTCTCAATAAAAATCTCTAGTTGTGTAAAAGGGGTGTCCAATGTGGGGTAAAGGGAGAGGGCATAGTTGCACAAATAGCCTGCTTTCCCTTTGTTTTCCACCCTGGAGAGGGGTTGCTGCTTCAGGCTGGTCAGAGTGAGCCTCTCTTCCTAAGTCACAATATCCTGGTCCATGCTGGGCCTCCCCTCTTCTCCACTTCTCAACCCTCCTAGATTAGGCCTCCCAGGAGTTCCATCCGGACTTTGATACTAACCAGTGTATGACCACACACTATTTCCTCCTCTCTGGGTCTGTGTCCACATCTGTGAACCTGGATCTAGTACCATGTTGAAGGATCCACGAGGGAGGCCTGAGCTTGAGTCAGGACACCTCTGTTTGAATCTCATACTGCCTGGCCATAGACCTGCCTAATTCTGGTTTCTTCTCTGAGCCTGTCTCCTTATCATACAATGGGGAAAATCATACTACCTACCTCACAGGGATGTTGTGGGGAATGCACTTTGTAAACCTGAAAGTGCTTGTGACTTACTGTAACACTTTAAGATGCTTTGTCAAGGGAAAAAAAAAAGAAATGAAATGGGGTATGGCGTGTGGGAGGGGTGAGGATTGGTTCTGTTCCTATAAAAGGTGAAGTTTCAGGCAATAATAAGGCACTGTAGAATAGTGGACAAAAGACAGCTTCTGGAGTTACAAGACCTTTTTAAATTTTACCCTTACTCTTTACTAATTGTACAACCTTGGACAAGTCACTTAACATCCTTGGACTTCAGTTTCTCTATATAGAACAATGAGGGGGTTGGATGATATGGCTTCTATCATGCTTTCTGGCTTCAGAATTTTGACTTTATAATGAAGTAGCATAAACTTAGGGAGGTAGATGGAGCAAGACAAAGGAAGAGGGAAAAGATGATCCTTGTGTATTGTGCTTATTGCACTTACTATCTTCATCCTACAAAAAAGCCTCAAGGCTAGGAGTCCCGGAAGTAGGGGTAGTGTGGGAAGGTCACCAAAGTAGGTGGATTTAAGTATGAATAAGAAGTTGAGTCTAGATGGAATGCCAGTCAGGAGGAAGCTTAAAGTCTTGGCACTTAAGTAAGGAGATTATGGCTGTTTATGCCAGGGTATGTGGCCTCCAGAGATGATGGGGTCTCCAGAGATTTTCCACAGCAACAGATAGAGAAGCCAATTTCACCTAGAAGAGCAGGGCAAATGTAGTTATTCCTAACTAATAATTTACTTCAGGCAAGCCAAATAGACCAATGAGAATGATTGAGAGACAAATGAAAAACTTCGCAAATCTGAAACCATTGGTATCTGGAAAAATTGACAGGCAACTAAGAGGTATAGTGTATTGAGTGCTTCTGGGCTCTGAGACAAGGATATCTGAGTTCAAATCTTGCTCTTTCTCTGTGAAAATCACTTAACCTTTATTTGCCTCAGTTTCTTCCTCTGCAATGCTGTAAATAGAGATAATAATGGCACCTACAGCACATAGTTGTGAAGATCACATAACAAAATAAGTTTAAAGTCTTATGTAAAACTTAAAGGGCTATAATAAGTACTAACTAATATTGTCATTGTTGTTGTTACTGTGGTTGATGTTAATGTTGTTGTTTGTCATTGTTGTAATATCTCCAGTAAGGAGAATAGACAACCATCAAGGTTGATGTAGCATCTCTGGAGATCAGAGAAAATAATGTTTCTCCTGTCAAGGGAGGAACTATGCAGGACTTCCTTTCTTCTATAGATCAAAAGTCTAAGATAAGTAAGGTGAATTTTTTTAGATTAAAAGCTCAAAAGCATCCATCCATCCACCCACCCATCCATCCATCCATCCATCCATCCATCCATTTATCTATCTATTTCTATCTAACTATGTCTCTCTCTCATCTATCTATCTATCTATCTGTCTGTCTGTCTGTCTATGTATTTATTTATTTATCTATTTATGTGTTTGCTTCCTTGCTTGCTTGTTTATTTGTTTGTTTGTTTGTCTGGGGTGGGAGACAGGGAAGGAAAGCATATTACTGAAGACCTGGGGCTACCACATCCAGAGCTACACTTGGGAAAGCCAATTTTAGAAAGCTGGTACACCTATAGAGTTGTCAAATTAAATTAATTGGCTACATCCCTCAAACTGATCTAATATGCAGTCCAAAGAATATGGATTGGCTAAGTCTAGATAAGAATAGGAAGAATTGGCAATAGCGAAGCAAAAAGAAAAAAAAGGAGGAAAAGTACAAAACTTATTTGCCTTTAAATTACACAGAATGAGGATCCATTGATGAAACTTCTCCTTCTCCCAAAGGTTGATGGGATTCCTCAGTTAGAGGAGTTATCTGACTAATCAACCCTATTTACATTTACCATTATTAATATTTCATCTATTATTTATTGAATTCCCAGTAAACAGTCTTTATGCATTCAAAATCTGAGCCTATGCACTTCCAAAAGTCATGAGATACAGTTCAAGATACAGCCAAACTATTCTAGACCCATCCTTCTCCACACAGCTCCTAAATTCACATTCCTACAGTATAGCTATAGTCATGGTATTTCTCTAATCAAGGAGCTTCAGAGGCTTCCTCCTGACTCTAATATTAAAATACAACCTGTTCTCTATCGTGTTGTATTTTGTTTGTTTAAGAACATTCACAATTTGTCTCCACAATATTTTTATTTTGTCCCTATATGTACTCTCTCTTCCAGCAAATAAGACAATTTGCTCTTTTGCATGACCCCTACATGCTTACTTTTATGCATTTGCCATTCTTTTTTGGAAAATTCTCTCTCCTGTACTGAATGGAATCATTAACTTCCTTCCTTCCATTAACCTCATCTTGAGTACTACTTCCTACCTGGTTTCTCTACTTAAGTGTTCTTCTCCCTTCCCTGCCTTCCCTCTACCCTCTCCCTCCCCCAATAAAACAACAACAACAACAACAACAAAACAACCTCTGAATTTTTTGTGTTTATTTCTTTGTTGTTTCCCGTGGCAGAACTTTGGGCACTTAAAGAAAGAGACTTTTATTTTTCTTTTGCTTTCTCTTCATATAAAACAGTAGGGGACAAAGAGTACTTCCTGAAATCAGTCTTCAATTGAAAAATTGTTTCTGGGTCTAAATGCCATTTTAAAAAATATTTAATGTAACTGTTATTTCAGAGTTCTTGTTCTTGTTGTTTTTCTTCTTCTTCTTTGGTCTATCATTATTTCCTTTGATTCAAGAAATATCATGATTTTAAAAGAATCTATGTTACCTATTATCCAAAAAATCAATGGAAATATTCATGAAGGAGGGTGTGTAGTCTGTAGTATAATTTTATTGATGCCCTAATGCATGGATTTCTTGAAGGGATATTCAATATACTTCAAAGCCTATTTATCAAAGAATTGCCTTGTGTAAGGCTGAGGATACAAAATCAAAACAAATTTTAAAAATCCATGTCCTTAAAAGTTTATATTATCTTGGGGAAAGATAGCAGTTACATAGAAAAAGAACTGTGAGAGAGAGAACACTAAGAAAAACTATGAAGCAAGTCTTCCTGTACTTGATATAGGAGATCTCCAGTGGTTGATGTCACTTGAATGCTCCTCTGAGCACTACTCAGAGGTTATTCCTTGAGGAGTCATAGCTTAGTTGTAGAAATGGATTTTCCTTTCACTAAAGTCTTCCTCTGAGTATTCATTCTGATGCTGAGATGACCCTGAACTCATATAAAGCAGACAGCAAGCTCCAGGAGAACCTATAATGCAGAGAATGTTTCCAGTGAAGGGCTGGCAATGAACCATATCACATGACTACCTGTGGAACAGCCTAGCTGATTGCAGAAAGGTTCGTTATTAGAAAGTTGACAACCATGTGATGATTCCTTTTGACTGCAGCAGCTCATGAAACTGTCTAATAACATATGAATATTGGTGCAGTCTGTGTAGAAAAAGAAAGCACCCAAACAGATGAAATTGCATCTATTTAATTTATTGAAGTATTTATTCCTATAGTCAGCCTTTTCACTTTGATGCTTCCCTCCTTCTATAGCATATCTCAAAGCCTGGAAAGATTGTTGATGGCCACACAGATAAAAGAAAATGGGAAGAGAGACAAAGAATTAAAGAAGATGGCAATGCCTCAGCTTGACTATACCTAGGTTTGTTTTATTCTTACTTCTCATGGCCCTCATTTTCATTTGTATAAGGGCCTAGAAAGATCTTTGGTAACAGGGGAGGGGAAAACTTTGTGTTCTAAACAATCCTTGCTTTGTTGATAAAATGAAACCCTTAAAAACAATATTCAAGGCATACAGGTTGATATACAGAATTTGATGGAATTTAAAGATTTTCAAATTCTAAATCAGATATACATTCAAAGCAAAAATATTTATTGAGCAACTCTTGACAAGCCAGAAATAATTTAAAGAAAGATTAAATGGGCCAGTTAGGTAGTTCATGGAATAGAGCAGTGGCCCTGAAATTAGGAGGACCTGACTTCATATCTGACCTCAGACACTTGACATTTACTGGCTGTGTTACTTTGTGTGAGTCACTTAACCTCAATTGTTTTGCCTTGACCGAAAGAAAGAAAGAAAGAAAGAAAGAAAGAAAGAAAGAAAGAAAGAAAGAAAGAAAGAAAGAAAGAAAGAAAGGAAGGAAGGAAGGAAGGAAGAAAGGAAGGAAGGAAGAAAGAAAGAAAGAGAGAGAGAGAAAGAAAGAGAGAAAGAAAGAGAGAAAGAAAGATTAAATGCCTGGATAATTGTTCTATTTGACCTTCAGGGCTAAGACTTTCCTTGACAAAAATGCAAAACCCCAGAACAGAATCTGGAAATGAATAGATTCATCTCCTCATGAGAGAGATAACAGACAAGGGTTGTTCCATAATCTGATGACTGAGTATATTAAATGCAAAAAGCTACCATGAATTTTCCAAGGATTCTCTTTATTTTATTAAGGAGAATTATCATTCCAGCTGAAATTCAGAAGCCAAAAAGATAGGGAGTTCAGCAAACACTGGTGTATAGGAGCAATGACTACAAGCTTAGCAGAGTAATACCTGGCAGAAACCTCAAGATCAACAAAGCTGTCTGTAAGAGACTATATGCAAGAAAGTGATCTAATACAGAGGGAACTCTGGAAGACATTGCTGCCACTGCAGCATAAGTTGTTTGAGCATGTCTTGGCCATATGTGGAAGCGTGTGCTTTAGGTTTAAGGTAGAAATGTTCTACTAATTTCTATTTCTGGTTTCTGTGAAAGAAGAAACAGACATGGAAATAAAAGACTTTATCTGAAGAGGAAGAAAAAGGACCTTATATAAGCTATTGAAGAGTTGAGATTTGTGGATAAAGCAAGGAGCTAAATTGTGGGCTAAAGACATTTGGCATAAATTTAGGAATATTTGAAGGAGAATAATCTCTATTTCCAAATTGTGCTTCCTGTGAGAATTCTGTGGGAATAGATTACAGAGAAATAGACAGGATAAAAGAATAAAAATCTAAAGGAAATGAATTAAGAATAAGGAAAAAAAACTTTATTTAAAAATTCTAAATAAAGAATAAAAGATAAGTAAACTGGCAAGTTAAGTTAAATAAACCAGCAAAGCAATTTGGGGGGAAGGGAGTAAAGAAAGGTGTAGCTGTAAAAATGTTATACTTAAAAAAATTACTTCTCAAGTGCCAGATGAAGGAGGCTTGGTTATACAGAAATTTGTCTTTAGAACAACTCAGAGACTGAATTTCTTGTAAACTTTGTATTAATCATCAGTCTGATATGGCAGCCTAAAAAGCTAATGAGATACTGGGCTATAATGAATGCTATAAATTTTAGGAATAAGAAAGTGATGGTTCCCCCATATCCTCCCTTGTTAAATTACATCTTTTTCACTTCTGTGAATTCTTATTTTAGGAAAGGAAGTTATAAGCTAGAAGCCATCCTAGAGGGTGGAAATTGGAATGGTAAAAAGGTTTCCAAGTCCTAAGAAGTTCCTTTGAAGGAAAATGAGTAAGTTTAGCCTAGATAAGAAAAGATGAGGTAGAATGAAGATAAATTCTTGAAGGGCTGCTTTGTGGATAAGGAATGAATTTGTTCAACTTAATGGGGGAGCGGGGGTGGATAGGAATAAGCAGTGTTAGGCTGAAGGAGGCAGATTTAGGTTTTTGTCAGGAAAATACTTCCTAAGAGTTAAGGCTCTCCAAAATTAGTACGAACTACATTGGGGAAGTAGTGGGTTTGCCAATATCAGAGATTTTTTCAGATAGATTATATAGGAGATACCTTTCAGGTATAGATTACATCTAATGGACACTGGGGTCCTTTTCAAAAGTAAATTTCTTTGATGTTTGGTTCTGTGACTCTTAATATATTTACCCTCCTTTGCTTCTGCTTTGTTTACATTAATATTTAAGCAAGCTCTACTAGGTCCTACTGAGACAAATCAAATATATAAAAAGGTATTGTCCTCAAGGAACTTTTATTTTACTAAGAAGCTAAGGAATGGGCTTTTTCTCAGAACTATAACTTGGAAAGTCACTTTTCAAAATATGCTTTAATATCTCATATATGTGGGTATACACACACATATATATAATGCATATTATATATATATACATATATATACATATATATATATGATTTTATTCTTAGAGTAAGCTATTTTTCATTCCTTTTCTGATTTCAGATTATTTGATGATCCACAAAAGTAGTTTTCCTTTGCTTGTCTGAATTTGTGAGATACATCTGAAGAGATACTTAATGGCAAAATCTCTGTTTCTTGATTGTCATAGCTCATTCTCTTATCAGTAAAGAAAGACAAAATCAGCTTCAGTTACATCACCATGATGGTTAGCATGAAGTGATATAGCAGAGTGTAAAGTATTTTCTTCTTGAGTAACCTGAAGGAAAATGCCGTACAAAAAAGATCCTGTATAAGTCACCTCTAAAACACTTTTTGAAGGAAAGGAAATGGTTTTTAAAAATTATGAAGGGGAGGCTCAGCATTATGCCACAGCAATTAGAAGGGCACAATTGATCCTATAACCCTCTAAAATGCCAATTTGTAATTAAAAACATCTCCTATGGAGATTGAGCCATCAAATAATTTTTTGTTTTTGCTCCTAGTCAAGCATCTTAAATCATCTTTACGTCAAATATTGTTTAGTTTACCCAAGCAATTTAGTAGGCAAGCAAAAATTAAACATTTGAATGAATTTTAAACAGATTAGATGCTACAGCAGAATCTATAAGTTACCTGTCCTTGGAGGGCAACAGAGAATGCTGTAGTCTGAACTGAGGACCAACATGGACTCAAGTAAAATTTGTTGTTAGTAGTTATGAGCTTTGTGAGCTGATAAAAGTCATCTTCCATTACTGAAATTTCTAACATTAGACCTAGACTCTCTCTCTCTCTCTCTCTCTCTCTCTCTCTCTCTCTCTCTCTCTCTCTCTCTTTCTCTCTCTCTTTCTCTCTCTCTCTTTCTCTCTCTCTTTCTCTCTCTCTCTCTCTTTCTCTCTCTCTCTTTCTCTCTCTCTCATCTCTCTGTCTCTCTCATCTCTCTGTCTCATCTCTCTCTCATCTACATCCATATTCATATCCATATCCGTATCCATATCTATGTCTATGTCTATATCTATTTCTAATCTATCGTACAATTTCTTTTCCTCTCCTGAATCATTTTCATATTGTCATTCTCTTGGCTAAACTATTTTTTTGCTATTATTCCTTTTATTCTTTAAAATCCAAATCTTTGACTGTAATTGTTTTTCTACATTTACCAAGGAATTAAAGTCAAAGGAATCTCACGTTTTCAAGTCAGGGGCTTGTTTCAGCAGTTCTGTTTCCCACAATACTTCTGGTCTCAAAACAAAATCAGTATGTCCAGGAAAAGAACAGAAGCAGTCAAATGGGAGTTCTTTGCAAGAAAATTCTCAGATAAAAATTTGTTATCCAAATATATAGATAATAGTATATACATACAAGACCAAAAGTCATTCTCCAGTAGATAAGTGATCAAAGTATATAAATAAATAATTCTCAAAGGAATTGAAAACTATGAACAACTATGTGAGTGAAAGCTCCAAATGACTAATAATAAAAGAAATGCAAATCAATATACTCCTCAGGTTTTGCCTTATACCCAGCAAATCAACAAATATAGCAAAAGATGAGAATAGTAAATTTTGGAGCAATTGTGAAAAGATAGGAATGTTAATTTATCTTTAGCAGAGCTGTGAATCAGTGAAATAATTTTTAAAGCAATTATACAAATAAAATTACAAAAATGTCCAAACCCTTTTAGCCAAGAAGCCACCACTATGCATTTGCTACAAGGATATCATTTATAAAAAAAGTAAAGCTCCATATACATTGATTTATAGCAGCATTTTTTGTGGTAACAAAGACTTGTTAACAGAGTCAATGCTCATATCTTTTGGAATTATTTAACATCTGGAGTTCTATGAATAAAATTGAATAATACTTTGCCATAGGAAATAATGAAAATGATGAATACCCAGAAGAATTGGGAAAATCTACATGAATAGGTACAATGTGACACAGAGACAAGAACATAATATACACAATGACTACAAAATGAAAATAAAGGGAACCATTACAAAACAGTTAAAAATGAATGTCGCTAAATCACACAAACAAAAAGCATGACCCGAATAAAGAGAAAAAAACACTTCTGTGTAAACATCAGAGTATTGTGAGGTCCATAGTTATAGAATACTGGATATATTTTCAATTTTTTTCAATGTATTAATAAGGTTTTTAAGCACATTTTTGTTTTCTTTTAAAATTATTTTTACATGGCATGACTCTGGCAGAGGATAGGGAGGAAAATTAGAATCTATAAAGTTATAAATAAAATTTATTTTTAAAAGAAATACAAATCCATTTTCAGAATATCATGGGAAAGGGTGACTAAAAATTTGAAGCATCAACTTAGTAACCAGAGAAAGTTAGTGGAGAGGGGAAAGCAGCCTTCATTAAGCCTTGTGGAAAACCAACTAAGCTATTGTAATGATAGTGGGGATTTGAAGATTTTCCATGTCCCCTACTAGGTCAAATGTAATCATATGGAACCTGTGGTGAGAGGAGTTTGTGAAAGTGTGGAGCAGGGCCCACAGGAAGTTGGGAGTCAGAGTAGTTAGACGGTGGGAGACAGTTGGGCTTGTGAGTGTTTGCCCCCTGCTGAGACAGTTAGGCTTGTGTTTGTTTATGGGAAGGCTAAAGTATGGTGTGGCTTCATGCTGTTCTACAGCGTATTAATTTCTTTGCTACTATGGTGGATTTGACTTTCTGGTGTTAGTATTCAATTTCCTTGTGTTTGTATAAATGATTTGGTTCTGTCTTCTGCATGGAAAGTCTGTTATATGTTGTCCTTGAGAATTATGCTGGCATATTTACAATCGCTGCCCATGCTGTGAACATTGCATTGGTGCCACAGCTATATTATATCACCCTAATAGTACCTATAGATGAAACTTGAAGGATAATAAAAAATATACAAAACTAAAGAGATTTACCAGGATTTCTGCAACCATTTCTTCTTATTATTAATGGCAGTGAAATCATTATATTTGGATTCTAATTCCACAATAACTGATGAGGAAATTAAAATGATTGTTCACATAAGGTGAGAAAAGTAGATGCACCAAAGTTATTGTATGTGGAAGAAATCTATACCAGGGACAAAACAATTTTGAAAGAATTGGAGGGTAAATTTCCAAAGTATCTTAAAGAAAAGAAATAAAAAGACTGTATGTCACTTCCTGTTATAGAACTCTATTTACCATTGTTTCCCTGAAATAACTTCTTTTCCCCTGTCACACAGTTGTTAGGCACAAACTCTACCTTTTTTCGCTAGAATGAGCTTAGTTTTTAATAAAAGGAGACATAGCTATACCAGGCTCTATTGATCCCAAGATACAAGTTACTGGCCATGTAAAGGCATAAAAAAGTGCTAGACAGACACAGTCAGGGTCCTCAAATTTTGTGGATTCTTAAAGACTATATTAGTGACCATGCTATCCACCAAATCTTACCCAAATGACTGGACATGTTTCCATACAGAGAAAAGAAAAAACATAATATAAAATGGTCTCTCTGGTTTTTAAAACTCTTCGTAACCTGACACCTTCCTACCTATCCTGCCTTTTTTATTCCTTTCTTTCTTCCCTACCACATACTCTGTGATCCAGTAACATTGACCTCCTTGCTGTTATTCACTCATGACACTCCATTTCCCATATCTGGGATAATTCCACTGTCCCTCTCTCCCTCCTTATCTCCAACTCATGACTTCTGTAGCTTCTTTCAAATCTTTCCAAGTAAATCTTCCACAAGAAGCCTTTTCTGGTCCTCCTTAATTTTAATGTCTTCTCTTTATGATTATCTCTAATTCATTTTGTATATATCCAAAGTATAAACAGTTGCTTTCCCAGGAAGTTGTCTCCCCCATTAGATTATGTGCTCCATGAGAACAGGGGCTGTTTTATTCTTTTATTTGCAGTCTCAATATTTGGTGTAGTAATTGACAAATAATAGATATTTAATAACTTGACTTGATATTGAAAAAGCATTATCCCTCTTAAAATGGAAAATTTTTAAAATATTGCCAATCACATACCAATATGCTTAATGTTCATCTTTGTAACATCTTAATGAGAATGATTTGTAAGTACATCAATAGTATTATTTATGAAACTGTAAGAAAATAAATGTGAGAATTTTGCAGGTAAATTTATACAACGGACTTTACCTTCACAGTTAACCGAACACAGTTAAATGAAAGCCGTAAAGACTGTATGATCCATCTGCACTTACTGTATGTTTTTAGAAATTTTTCAGCACAAACATCTATTTATATTCTACCTATGGCTATTTACTTAAAAAGACTAGTAGGCTGAGCAGGACTTTCATATTACAAAGCACAATTTTGAAAAAGACTTTTGATCCCAAAGAATATCTTGGTTAAGGGAGGAAAGAAATTCTCCTATCTCTCCTTCAGATTTTTGGGTCTTGCAAAGGCTCCTTGTGAGTTAACTATGCCAGAGTCAATGTTGACTTCTTATTTCTCACTGATCGCATGCTCATGGATGTTTCCACTAAAACTTTTCTGTAAGATTTCTACTGCCATGCTATAAAACCCCCAATTCAATAGTCATGAAGTAACTGTGGTTGAAAAGGAGATATTCAGATAGTGACTCAATGCCAGGAACATGACTTTTTTAAATGCTATTTTAGACTACATGTACCAAGGAATGGAAGACCATATGACTGGTTCACTGAGTCTAAAAATTCTGCTTGTATAAATAATGGATCATCAAGCTCCTCAAAAAATCAATTTAGACTAGCTATCTTTTATTCATAATATTTGTATTGTACAGACTAGAGTGTCTGTAGACAAGTTTGATAGAAAAGCAGCAGTTGACACAGAAAACATCAATAAACATTAAGAATCCTTGAATATAGCCATGCCAACTCTTTAATGCTAAGCATATTTTAAAAAAATGATGTTCACATTTAAGAATATAGTGGAAAAGGTATGGAAAAGGCAAAAAGTACGGTAGCAATGGAAAGGGGAAAAAACATTTTAAGGGCTTTTTTTCCCTCCCAGTTGTACTCATGAACCCAAGCACATACAAAGGCACTGGTACTAGTCAAGTGCCCTCAGCCATCATCCAGTGAAATGTAGAAATGTGCAAAAGTGCTGGGTAACTGCTGTTTTAACAGTTAAAACTGCAACAAAGATCCTGGAAAGAATGTTCTTGCCTACAAAGTCCTCAGGACTATTAAATGATTCAACATTAGAAATTGATAAGATTTTTTCAAAATAAATGACATTAAAGAAGAGACGCTACCATCTTCTTTACTATTGTAGTGTAAAGACCATGGGACTTTTCCATATTCCTTGCAGGTGAAACTGTCCATATGTGTGGTATCTCCATTAGAATGTGAGTTCCCTAAGGACTGTCTTATTTTTCAGTTTAAGTGCTGAGCATACTACATTGCATCTAGTGAGTGCTTAAATGCTTGATTCATTCATTTACAGAGGAAATGACAAATAAAAGTATAAGTTGTAAATTCATAATTTTTTATGTAAAAAAAATTACTGGATGATTTTTTTCCAAAATCTAGTGTGTCTTATTATTTTTTCTTTAACTTTTTTTGGCTTACATTATTAATTTCCACAAGATTTTGAGTTACAAATTTTCTCCCTGCCTTTCACCTACCTGCCACCCCAAAACAGCAATCCCACAGTATACCCCCTCCCCCAATCTGCTCTCTCTTATATCATACCCCCTTACCCCTCAGACTTTCTGGTAGAGTAAGATGGATCTCCCCATACCAGTGCTTGTATATCTTATTTCTCAGTTGCATGTAAATAATAACTGTATGTGTGTGTATGTGTGTGTTTATAAAATTTGGTTTTAGTACTATAAATTCTAGATTCTTTACATTCCTCCTTTGTCACCCACCCCCACTGGAAAGACAAGTAATTCAGTACAGGCCATGTGAAGTTACACAGCACATCTCCACAATGAACATATTGAGTAACACTGACTGTGTTTTTTTCCTTTCTATCCCACCCTCCACATGTTCTCTTCTCTACTTTGTCCCTGTCCCTTTACAAAAGTGTGTGCTTCTAACAACCCTCCCCCTCTAACCTGTCCTCCCCTCCAGCATCTGGCCTCTCATCCCTTTCCCCCCTACTCTCCTGTGGGGCAAGATACCCAATTTAAAGTATATGTCATTCCCTCCCTAAGCCAAATTCAATGAGAGTAAGGTTTATCCTTTCCCTTTTGCCTTTCTGTTCTTCCCCTTGATTGAAACAGTTATTCTTTGCCTCTTCTATATGAGATGATTAACCCCATTCTCTCTCTCTCCCTGTCTTCCCTCATTCTATTCCTCTCCAACCTCTTAATTACACCTTTCAAAATATCATCCCTTCATATTCAATTGATCCTGTGCCCTCTGTCTACATACACATAAATACCCACACTCACATATGAATTCATATGCATATATACCCTCCTATATAGACATAAGTGTATGTATACATATATATGTATATATACACACATATTAATGTGTGTGTGTCTGTGCATGTGTGTGTGTGTGTGTGTGTGTATTCCCTTCACCTATACTCATACTGAGAAAATTTTCACAAGTTACAATTCTCATTTTTCCATGTTGGCATGTAAATAGTTGAACTTTGATAAGTTCCTTATGATTTCTTTTCTATGTTTACATTCTCATGTTTCTTGTATTTGAATGTCAAATTTTCCGTTCAGTTCTGGTTTTTTTCCTCAAGAGAGCTTGAAAGTCCTCCACCTCATTGAAACATTTTTTTCCCCTGAAACATTATACTCAGTTTTGCTGGGTAGGTGATTCTTGGTATTAATCCTAGATCCCTTGATCTGCAGAATAACATATTAAAGGGCCTTTAGTCCCTTAATGTAGAAGCTCCTAGATCCTGTGTTATCCTGACTGTGTTTCCACAGTTTTCAAATCCTTTCTTCTTGGCAGCTTGTAATATTTGCTCCTTGGTCTGGTAACTCCAGAACCTGGCTATAACATTCCTAGGAGTTTTCTTTTGGGGATATTTTCCAAGAGGTGATCAGTAATTTTCTTTCAAGTTTGATTTTGCCTTCTGGTTCTAAAATATCAGGGCAATTTTCATGGAGAATTTCTTTAAGGATGCTTTCCAGGTTCTTCTTTTGATCATGGCTTTCAGGTAGTCCAATAATTTTTAAATTGTCCCTCCTGGATCTATTTTCCAGATGAGTGGGGTTTTTTAAGGAAAAAAAGTTCATATTGCCTTTTTTTATATGCTTAGATCTGTGTAGTAGTATTTTGATTTCTCATAAAGTCATTTGATTCCATTTGTTCCACTCTAATTCTGAAGGGATTATTCTCTTCAGTGAGATTTTTAGATCCTTTATCCATCTGGCAAATTCGAATTTTTAAGGCATTCTTCTTCTCATTGGCTTTTTGGGCCTCCTTTGTGTAATGCCATGCATCAGCAGATTCCCAAAAGAATGCTACTGTGAACAGTTTTTAAGGTTCAGATTACACAGTAGTAGTGAACACTCTTTGAAGGCAAACATTCACAACACATCACAATATAATATTTACAACTTATCAAGGTACAGTACAATATTCAGTCTTCCACTCATGGGGCATATCAGTATTTAATCATTCAATCAATTCACAATACAATAATCAAACTTCCACTCATTGGGCAACTATTAAATGAATCAATCACTATATAATAATCAATCTTCCAGTCATGGGGCAACCATACATCAATCTTCCACTCATGAAGCAACCATTAACTTAATCAGTCACTCATCTAGCAGTCAGTCACTAAACTAGATTCCCAGTTACTAAATATCATTAGTCACTAGTACAGTCATTGGAAAACCACACAAAATCTCTACCCCTTTGTATCCAGCAAATCTCAGTTTCGTCTAAGGGGAGGCCTCTTCCTCATCTTGACTCTGGGTCATCTCTCTGATTCCCTGGAACCCCTTCCATGGTCCCAGCTCCCTCCTGAATCCATAAAACAGTCACCTGGATACAGAAGCAGACAGCTGTCAGGTTCTCATCCAGTCCTCAGAGGTAGACAGCTCCCAGGTCCTTGTCCAGTCCTCAGGGTAATCCACAGCACACATTGAAGTTCACAGGGTCCATCACATCTGAAACCCTTCACCACTTCTCTTGCCTGGAACTCAAGGATCAGCCAGGCTATGAATAAACAAAGTCTTATCCTGGTCTTGCTCCTTCAGTCTTCCAGACGTTCAGCTGGTTCTAGGACCCAGAAGAAATATCAGCCTTCTGGATAGCCTTCACCAGATTCTAGTCTCAGGACAACTCCATCTCAGGTCTCAATCAGCTTCCAGATGCTGGGAAACTCTCTGTATCTCTGTCTCTGTCTCTGTCTCTCTTTGTC
>CM053600.1:47305650-47325776 GCA_028646575.1 Pseudocheirus occidentalis | reverse complement strand
AAGATCAGAGTTTAAATGGAGACTGAAGCAATGCATGCTATCATTCTTTTCAATGTTGGGCTTTTGTTTCTCTTTTCTCATTGTTCACTCCATTGGCTATAACAACTATACAACCAGACTACTGTACAATGTGAAAGAGTTTGCAGATCCTATACATGATTGTATGCCACCATGGGGGGGTCCGGTGGGGGATGGGGAGGAAGGGGAGAAAAATCTATAACTGAAGTGACAATGGAACAGAATCTTGTAACCTAAAAGTGAACAAACAAGTTAATTTAAAATAATAATAATAATAAAATAAAATAAAAGGAAAAAAAGTTACATTCAAATTAGGGGAAGCAGCAGCTTGCCTTGATATTGTACTTTAATTTGGAAAGAGTTTTATATATGTTATCACATTTGAGCTCCACAACCATGTGTTAGGTGTGATAGAGAGGATAGAAGGTAATATTAGATGAGGAGGCACTGACAACTGGGGAAGCTGGGAAAGGGCTGAGGCAGAAACTGGGATCTGAACTAAGAATTGAAAGAAATATTTAGGTATAAAGGCTTATACTATAAACAAATTAGGGGAGACGGCTAAGTGGTGCAGTGAATAGAGCACTGGTCCTAGAGTCAGGAGGACTGAGTTCAAATCCAGCCTCAGACACTTGACAGACTTACTAACCATGTGACTTTGGGCAGGTCACTTAACCCCAAATGCCCCCCCCCAAAAGCAAGAAAACAACAACAAATTAGGGGAGCAAGGAAAAGTTTATCTGTCACATTTATGAAGAACGGAGGAATTTGTGACCAAACAGGAGATAAAAGAATATTGTAAAATGCATAATGGATAATTTTGCTTGCATTAAATTGAAAGGTTTTTGAACAAAGTGAATGCAACCAAGATTAGGAGGGAAGCAAAAAACTGGAAAGAATTTTTATAACTAGTGTCTCTGATAAAGGTCTCATTTCTAAAATATATAGAGAACTGAGTCAAATTTACAAGAATATAAGTCAAACTACATGCAACTGGGAATTAAGATATACAGGCACTGGGGTAGGGTGACTCACCCTGGCCTACCAGAAAGTTAGAGGGGCATTGGAGGAGGACATAAAAGAGAGCAGATTGGGGTAGGGACTTTAGAGTGGAATCGTCGTTGTGTGGTTGGGGGTAGGGGAAAGATGGGGAGAAAATTTGTAACTCAAAATCGCGTGGAAATGAATGAGTGATATAAACAAGAAAATGAATAAAATAATTTTACAAAAAAAAAAGAGAGAGAGACAGCCTAATCAGATAACCAGGGACCAGACCCTTAAGCCATTCCACTAGAGACTTCTCTCCAGTGTGGAATGCACCTAACTGCAATGTCATTTAATCTGCATCTCTGTATCTTGGTCACAAGTGTAGCGTAGCACATTCTGTCGGATGTCTTGCTGAAATGCAGGCATATTAAAGCCTCTTCCTCCAGTATCTAACTGTCTAGTAATATTGTAAAAAGGAAGAAAAACAACAACAAACCTAGTCATTGATCACCTTTCTAAGTGTTCCAGATTTACACTTTTTGTATTTTTATACATTTTGTCTAGAAATGAAAGGTGAATGCTTTGGTTTATGATTCGAAATGGAATTTGATTCTAGTTAACAATGCTAATCCGATGTCCTTTTAATCTGATCTATTCCTTTTGAAAAATCAGCATTTCCTTCCAGAACCATATCAATAAGTAGTGGCATGCTGGCAAATGTTTAACAATTGACTCGGAAAAAATTTCAAAAATGTGTACAAGCTATACTTTTAAGTTTAATCTGTGTTATTAGCATTTTCTCTATTACTTTCTTAAGCCTAGAAGTCAATGAAACAATAAATCGACCCCTGCTTTGTAAAAAAAAACTATTTTAAAATAGTAATATTGTCATTTATGCAAACATCATTGCTTATAGAAATTTTTTAAATGCTATATGAGTATACTATAAAATTTCCAGAAAGATAGCAGAAAAACAATTTGACATGCATTTTACCTGAAAGGTATTTTCAAATTAAAAACTAAATTCTCTCAGAGCCATGACATGGTGTTAAAGGAGAAAATTATTAATTAATATAAATCCACAGAAATGTATTTTTAGTCTGTTTTGATGAGTAGGTGGGGATCCTGGACAAGCTGTTGACCTATTGTCTCATTTGTTTTTAATTATGATCTCCTTATTAATTATTAAGAATGCACCAATGTAGAAAATTACGAGGGAAAAATACTCCACTTATTTAAATAGCAATATATTATCTTAATGCAGAATCTAATAATGATGCTCTGCATTCCATACCTCACCTATTCCGCATAATTGTCTACCCCTGCTGGCTTTTCACAAGGCAACACCATAGTCTACAGAGTTTCAGAGAAAGTAGCTTCATCCCTTGCTTCATCCTCCCTTCCTGTTTATCACCTCTTAGATTTTGAGATTACCAACTCCTACTGGACAGGTTTTACATGATTATTTTTGCAGACTCTACTTTGGAGCCATATGTAATCAGGAATAATTCCTTGGGGGTGGAGGGTTTTGCTTTGTATTTTTTTTATTCCTTAGAAAGCACATGTCTCCCTGATCTCAAATTTAAGAGAAAAAAATGAAATCCTCTTGTAATATCTGTAGTATTTAAAGCAGATGAGGGGCAGTATGCCAATGGGTTTAGAGAGCTGACCTCAAAGTCAAGAAGTCCTGTGGTCAAGTCCCTCCTACAGCTGTGTAACCCTGGGAAAGTCACTTGACCCCTAACTGGCAACTCAGACATCTCGCTAAAATTATAAGTTGTAAGAAAGATGCCAATCAGCACTGATTATTTTTTAATCCAAGATTTACTTATATCAAAGGTCTAGTATGCATCTCTCTCCTTGTTAAGGGGGAAAAATAAACACCACATGTCTGCTAGATAGGTGGCACAGAACATAGAGCACTTAGCTTAGAGTCAGGAAGACAAATTCAAATCCAGACATTTAATAGATATGTAACACTGGACAAGTCACTTAATTTCTATTTACCTTAGTTTCTGTAATTGTAAAATGAGGATAATAATAGCACCTACCTCACAAGGTTGTTCTGCAAGTCAATGAGGTATTTGTAAAGTGATTAACACAGTGCCTGGCACATAGTAGTTGCTATATAAATGCTTAATCCTCCCTTTTTTCTTCTCTTATAAAATAACATAGTCAATAAGTCTTTTGAGTTATTTAATAATGGGGTGGCTAAGTAGCACAGTAAATAGAGCACCAGTACTGGAGTCAAGAGGATCTGAGTTTAAATTCAGCCTCAGACACTTAACTTACTAGTCATGCGACCTTGGGCAAGTCACTTAACCCCAAGTGCCCCTCTAAAAAAAGAAAGAAAGAAAAATAATTAAATTAAAGATAATTATTTCCCTCTCATGAATCCCTGGTTTGAACAACCAAAAGGGAGGGGAAAATACCTCATCATCATACACATTCAAACTCTGGCAAAACAAATTCCCACATCAGCTGTACACACACACACACACACACACACACACACACACACACACACCACACACACACACATACACACACACTTGAGCATATATGTGTATGGTTATGTATATGTGAGTATACATGCATAAGTGTATATGCATGCACATATATGTCTGTATATATAGATATACTCATATGTGTATGTGCATATATATATGTATATCTATAGATAGATACAGAACTCTATCCACACATCTTCATTTTAAATTCATATCTCTGTCAGGAACAAGAGCAGCAGCTAGTTCTTCACATTTGTATAGTGTTTTAAGGTTCAAAAAGCACCCTGTCACCAACCTTCCTTACCTCACAGGAGCTGAGTGGCATGTTTGTGAGATAATGATTTCCAAAGAAGTACAAAGCATGAGAGCACAATGATAGTAGATTCATTCCCTAAACCACTTTCAGAAACCTTCCAAATCCAGTCTCATGATCCTGGAAATATTAGAACAGAGACTGAGTGCTGGAAGGGATTTTAGGGGCAATCTAATCCAGTGTCCCTCATGTTATTAGATGTGGAATCTGATGTCTGAAAGGTTAACTGAATGACCCAGGTCTGCTCCAGATTAATTCCCACAATCATTACAGAACCCTTGTCTTATGCTGTAAAATATTTTTAAAATAACTCTAAATCATATTCCATGATCACTTTCAGAAAAATTCCCAGTCCATCTTCAAATTCTGTAATAAATTTTAAAATCATCACTGATCCATTCTCATGGAAAATTTCACAATCATGGCTGAACTGTTCCCCCCAGTCATTTTCAGTTGGACTTTTCATTTGTGGTTCATCAACAGTGTGGCATAATCAACGGATAGTGTCAGCTATGTAGACAGAATATAGCTGATATATATATAACTGAACATTACAGATGAATTGTTCTCTGACAGGTCTACCACCAAGCCTGTAGCCATTGGCTCTGGAAAAAGCCAATGGATCTTGACAGTAAAGAGGAGATGGTTAAATTTTCTAAAGAGGTAAAAGAGAGAGGCATTTCTTTGTGGGCCATAATATGATAGATTAAGGTGGTGGTAAGCAAACTACAGTTCCCAGGTCAAATTTCCACCAGTTTTGGTAAGGCTAGGAAACAGAGAAGCTTTTTTAGATTTAAAATTGTCCTCACCATTCTTAGCTTATCTGTACAAAAATAGGGCAGACCATATTTGTCCCTCTGGCTATATTTTGCAGACCATCTGCATTAAGAGATTTCCACCTGTCTCCTAAAATGCATCATTCGCTTCTGAATAATATTTGTAGTACTTATTTCAACGGGTGACTTTGGGGGAAAATATTTTGTGTGAGGCATTGTTCAGTGATAGACAGAGGACAATCCTTGGAATCGGAAACTTTCATTTCTGCTATAGACTACTTGTGTGACTATGGGGAAGTAATTTAATTTCCTATTTTTTTGTACAGTTCTCTAATGCTATAAATTAAGAAGATGCTCATCTGAATTGGTTTAAGTTCTACACTGAGAGTTTCCTCATACTTATGAAACCATCATAAAGATCTACATCCCCTTCTCCCAATGTATTCTTCTTATGGTTCTTGACAATGCCTGAAATTTCTTTTATAATGGGTCAAAGATTTCTATTCCACCATGAGAAATTTAATGTAAGTACCAGTGGGAGTAATGGGTCACAAAATACCTCTGAGAGATATAAAATAGTGACTGAAATTCACACCAGAGCATAAATAACTGATAAAAATCAAGGCAGCAATTATTTATTAAGGAATTACTATGTTCCAAGCACTGTGCTAAGCTTTGGAGGTTATAAATACAAGTAGAAAGAAAGACAGTTCTCACCTTCTTGGACCTTATATTCTAATGGGGGAAGCAAAAATGTACAAGAAAAATGAAAAATGGATTGGGGAAAGGAATCTGCAGGGGCATTGTGGAACAATACAAAGAGTCGGAAGTAGAGATATGAGGGAAATAAAACATGGTTGGCTTAGACTCTTCTTCAAAATAGAATTTACAGGAGAAATTCACCAGAACAGGAGAAAAGAATTACAAAGAAGCAGAGATGTGCCAGGCTGAGAAAGTAGCTGAGACATGGTTTCAAAGTCTGGAGTCATGACCAGCTTGGACCCAGAGTGGAAGCCCTAGAAGGAATTTTCCAATAGAATAAGGAAGAGAAGGATGTAGGGGAAGAGAGATGTTTCAGTGTGAGAAGACTCCCAGTGAATAGAGATTTCTTTTTCAACATCAGAAGTGCAGAGGGAAAGAGGAGTTTAAATGCCAAAAAGAAAGAAATTTAAAAAGCTCTTAAAAATAATGAACAGAGGATATTTAAAGACAAACTGCCTCCTTGACAATTTTACCCACGACTGGCCCTGGTTTAAGGTTTTATAAATTCTACGGTGGGCTGACACCCAAATCCCATCATTAACTAGACAAAAGATGCCAACTTCCCTCTTCTCAGAGCCATCTTATTGTGCAAAAATAAATTGGCGGAAACACCTCAGGTTCAGAATTGCTACATAAATTCAGCATTATTTATTGTTACCTGAAGCAGATAATATATAGTACAAGTCATTGAAAATTATTTAATATCTTTCCCAGAGAGCTACTGGAGCAGAGACATAAGGAGGTATCTAGTGGGACAGTTTTCCCTTCCAAAAACAGATGTGTATCTCTTAGTCGTTAAGATTACTGGAGTGATGTACATAAGAAGAAAAGACTAGATGTATCTCACTGTAATGCTAATGAGATATAACATCTTCTCCACCCATTAATAGGGCTATTCACCTAGCTGTGATACATCCTGAATCACATAGAGCCCATTGGGGGAAGAACTGGCTTAAAAAGAAGCTTGTTTAGAGGAAGATTGCTTGTAGACACACTTTCACACTTTTTGGTACTTACCTAATTAGGCACTGAGTCATGAGGTTGTGATGCCATCTGGGTTCTGAGAAGTGTATATGTACTCTGAGTTAATATTTTGCTTTGGGGGTTCACTCATGAGAGGGATCTTTAGATGATGATCCTTTTATCCCCATTCTACCTCTTCCTTTTCCTTTCTCCCAAAACTTTCCTCTCTCTCCCCTTAATTTCATATTTTTAGATATAATCCCTTCACATTCAATTTACATCTATGGATTCTGTCTCTATATAGTCCTAATTACCCTAATAATAAGAAAAGTATTATGAGTTACAAATATCATCTTCCCAAGTAAGAATGTGAACAGTTTAAACTTATGAAGTCCCTTATTAATTCCCTTTACTGTTTACCTTTTTACGCTTCTCTTGAGTCTACTATCTGAAAGTCAAATTTTCTATTCAGATCTAGTCTTTACTAATACCATGAATATGCTCAATCACAAAATATAACAGACTCTCCATATAGAAGACAGGATCAAAACACTTATTCAGATATCAGAAAATCAAATCTCAACACCATCAAGTCAAATCCATCATATTGGCAAAGAAGTTAATAAGCCGTAACTCAGCATCAAGCCACATTATCCTTTAGCATTCCCACAAACAAATATTTACTCACAATTGTAGATGTCTGCTTTGGTGCATCCTCTCTTCCCTCCAGCCCTAACTGCTCTGACTCCCAGCTTCCTATGGGCTCTGCTCCACCTTTCAGCAAACTCCTCCCACTACAGGTTCCATATATTTAGCCTCACAGGAAGCAAGGAAGATCTTTGAAGCAGGGAAGGTCTTCAAATTCCCTTAGGTTTATTAAGGTGCAGGGAAGATCATCAAAATTACCATCACCATTGCATTACTCCATCTCATCGAATGTCTTTTTTTCCCCTGAAGGATTATACTCCAAGTTACTGGGTAGGGGATTCTTGGTTGTAATCATAGTTCCTTTGCCGCATGGAAAATTACATCTCAAGTCCACTAACTTTTTAATGTAGAAGCTATTAAGTCTTTGTTATCTTGACTGTGACCTCATGATACTTGAATTGTTTCTTTCTGGTTACTTGCAATATTATGTCCTTGACCTAGAAATTCTGGAATTTGGCTTGAATGTTCCTAGAAGTTCTTATTTTGAGATATATTTTAGGAAGTGATCATTAGATTCTTTCAATTTCTATTTTGCTCTCTGGTTCTAGACTATCAGGGAGGTTTCCCTGATAATTTCTTTTTTTTTTCTTTTTTTCTTTTTGCTTTTTGGAGGGCAGTTGGGGTTAAGCAACTTGCCCAAGGTCACATGGCTAGTTTTTGTGTTAAGTGTCTGAGCAGGATTTGAACTCAGGTATTCCTGATTCCAGGGCCGGTGCTCTATTCACTGTGCCACCTAGCTGCCCCTCCCTGATAATTTCTTGAAAGATGTCTAGGCTATTTTTTTAATTAATCATGATTTTCAGGTATTCCAATAATTTTTAAATTCTCTCCTGGATCTATTTTCCAGGTCTGTTGTTTTTCCTAATAAGGTATTTCACATTATCTTCTATTTTTTTCATTCTCTTGGTTTTGTTTTACTGTTTCTTAATTTCTCATAAAGTCATTAGTTTCCATTTACTCAACACAAGAGCACTTGACCTCTCAATAATTGCTTGGCCCCACTGCAGTCTGAAGGGCAGAAGCTCTGAAGCAGCCTGGTTGAGGTCACTGAGGAGCAGTCATTACTGCCACTATTGCCACTTCCACTGCTTCCTTTCCTGGGGGAAATTTGGCTGGACTGCCTTTCTCCCCCGAATTTAGCTAAATTAAACTGACCTTCCTCTTAGTTCTTATTTCTCCTGGCTTAATAAATCTGGAACCTATCACAGTTACTGCTGATCCCCTCTCCTAAAGACTCCAGCTGTGGCTCCTCCTGACCATGCCAGGGACAAGCCGATCCACTCTCCTAAAGACTCCAGCTGTGGCTCCTCCTGACCATCCCAGGGACAAGCCACTGTTTCAGGCTGGGATGGTTTTGGCTCCCAACCTGCTGTGATGAACCCTTTGTGCTGTGCTGCTTTCAGTAAGAGATGTGTTTTCTGTATTTTTGTGAGTTTTAGAGCCCTAAACTTTGTTTAGAGTCATATTTTATGGGTATTTGATGTGGATATGGGGGAGCTGAGAAACATTGCTGCTTCTATGCTGCCATCTTGGCTCTGCCCTCTCCTCCATTGTAATTTTCAAGCAACTGTTTTATACATTTACGTTTTGGACTTCCTTTTCCATTTGTCTAATTTTGGTTTGGGGGGCCATCTTTTTCTCCTTTCTATTTTGGACCTCTTTTACTATTTGGCCTAATCTGATTTTCAAGATGTTGTTTTCTTCAGCACTTTTTTGTATCTCCTTTTTCAATCTATGGACTTGTTTTACAAAATTTTCTTACATGATTCTCATTTCTCTTCCCATTTTTTCCTCTACCTCTCTTACTTGATTTTCAAAATCCTATTAAGCACTTTTGTGGTGTAAGAACACTTCATATTTTTCTTGGTGCCTCTGAATGTAGAAGCTTTTACTTTTTTTCTTCCTCTGAGTGTTTTTTTTTTAATTTTCCTTGTTACCATAATAACTTTCTACAGTAAGGTGTATATTTTTCTGTTGTTTCCTCATTTCCTCAGTCAATTACTTGATCTTAAATTCTTTGTTAAAGTAGGGATCTGCTTATAGAGAGGAGGGCACACTGTCCCAAGATTCAAGGTTTTTTATTTTGTTTTGTTTTGTTTTTCATCTGTTTTCAGCAATATTTCTAAGGACCTGTAGATTTTTAGGTCTTCCAAGGTGTTATGGTCAAACAAGAGGTGTTTCTTCCTCTCCTAGCCACAAGAACTCCTTTCTGCCTTGGAACAGTGAGAGAGATTCTCTCTTTACCACCATCATGAGCTCTCTCACGCCAGTGCTCTCCTCACTCCAGGTCCTCCACCCAGGACTGCTACTCAGATCCACTCACAGGCAAAACAAGACAATACTGCCTCAGAGAAGGCTGTAATCTACTTCTAATCACTCTCTAGATCCCCCAACATCTGTGGACCAAGAGTTCTGGAAGCAATCAATGCTACTGCCACCACTGGAGGCTGCTCTAGGGCTGGCGCTTGGACCAGAACTTGCTCCTTTCTCACCCAGATCCAACAGTACTTTGTTACTGACCTTCTAAGTTGTCTTTGATATTTTGGGGTTGAGAAGTCTGGAAACTTACACGGCCACCTGTAATTCAGTGTCCTGTGCCCTGCTCCACCTTGTCTGTGCCAGAACAATCCACAATGGACTGTGTTCTTCTCTCAGACTGGTGCAGTAGTCCTTTCCTGTTGACCTTCCAGGTTGTCTTGGGCTGGAAATGTGGTTCACCCTGTCATATTATGGGATCTGATGCTTTAGAATTTGTTTGGAGTAATTTTATAAGTATTTGGAGGGGTTTGGGGGAGTGCTCAAGCAAGTACCTGCTTTTACTCTGCTCCCAAAGCATTCTTTTCTGCCCTGGAACATTTATTGTATACAATATTCTCCTGGATCTGCTCTCTTCACTCAACATGTCAATGTATGCCTTTCAAGATTTTCATGATATCTGCTTGCTCATCATTTCTTATGGAACAATTGTACATGTTAATATATGTGCACACATACCATGTGTACATCTGCACACATGCACGTACAATGTGTGTTTGTGCATTCATGCATGCATATATACATATGTACATGTACACACAAGCACTTCACATGCACATTTGTGTATATATGCATGTGCACATGTACACATATGTGTAATTGGGTTGGTGTAAACATTTGCATACATGTATACATATGCATGTGTGTGAATATAGCTGCTCTGGGACTAAAAAGTGCTGATTCCACATCCTACATTGACACAGTAACACATAACTAATATGTCAGTTTTTCAATCATACAGTGCCCTAGGCTATTCTCTGAAACCCTAAGCTGAAAAAAAGGTGCCAAGCTGTTTGGGCAGGAGCTTTCCATATTTGCATATTTCCTTTACCAACTACTTGTACCTAACATTATTTATGGGCCTGTACTTTTTCTTTCTTTAGCAACAACAGTTACCCTCTTTCTCTTCAAAACTGTAAGATTCTCTATAACTGGCAAGTTTGACTGCAGTATGAAAATGCTGAGTTTCCCATCTTTCTGTGTGAAGAGTTTGTAGGTGGTGAGTTGGCTGGAATTGTTCCACTGAGGAACAGTCCTTTATGCTAATTGTAATGGTACTCAAAGAGCCTGCACAGCTGTTTTAATGCAAACGAAGAAGTGAAATATTTTGCTTAGCCTGGAGGCAAGAGTAACTAGCATGATCTTTAGTTGGTGAATTGTCAAATGGCCTTCTGGTAATTCAATCCTAGACCAATGGAAGGGTCATTTTGACTCTTCTGCTCAACTCAGGACCCTGTGGCATTGCAAACATTGTTTTTTCACAAATTCTTTGCTATGATTGGGTCAAATGGGCACTTTGAGATTAATGTCATCAGCTGAAACTCCTGACTTTGCACACCAAATGTCTTCAGGCAGTATTTTGTAAAGTAACTGCTAAAACATTAACAAATTGCTCATACATTTTATCATTAGCTCCAAACTTCCTGAATTGAATTTGAAAGACTAAATGCTAGTAAACGGAGGTTCTCTATCTGAAAAGATGAAAGCCAAATCTTTTTTATTTATTCCTGATAAAATAGTTCTTCACTATGCCAATTTTTAAAAATGCTCAATAATAGAGCAACTAAAAAATAAGACTTATAAGATCATATAAAATTTAAAACAAAAATAACTCTGAGAGGTCAGCTACTCCAACTCCTTCCTTTACAACTGTGGTAAATTAGAATTCATAGGAAAAATTTCCCAAGGTCACACAGCTAGTAAAAGGAACTAGGATTTGATTCCAGTTTCTATGTCTCTTCATCATCTTTCTCTCTCCACTTCTTAATTAGCATCTTTGTTAGTAAACAATGTATCATTTTATCTGAATAGAAATTGTATCTAATTGTAGCATATACCTCCATTTGAGACCTCTGGAAAAAATATTGAAAATAATTGAACAAATTAAACATTTAAAATATTTGCTATGAAACTTTTGATCATGTGAATATTAGGCTATTTTATTCACTTTTATTATCAATACAATTTTTTGTCTTTGCCATGTGCATTATTATTATTTTTCTTTAAGTGCAAATATAAGCCATGCTCAGGCTTGTAAGAGCTACTTTTGTGGGAAATGTATATGCTATATTTGGAAAAACATAGAACATTCATTTCATTTAACCCAATTTATTTCCTTAAACTACTTCAAATATTAAGACTCAAATTTTCTGAGTAAGGTGTAGCATATTCAGTACGCCATAAATATTGCAGAATGCTAAAATATGGAATAGATGATCATTAAAATATCCCAACAGGGATCGGGTTTGTATGGTAGATAATTGGCAACCCTTTTTAAAATTTCTCTGGTGTCCTGATGTATTAGAAATTTGCAAAGTAAAACAAGACAATCTGCCTTTTTGATGACAACAGCAGTTAGCAACAGCAGGCTAGCCAGGTCTAGCATCAACATAGCATCAAAATAGACATTAAAGTATGCCAGTGCCCATCATGCTCTAAAATAGATGTTCTTAAGCTGGGGTCCATGGAGCTTCAAGGCAGCCTCAGGTAGATTTCAGAGAGTCCATCCACATTAAAGATAAAAATACATCTTTATTTCAATTAGCTTCCCTTTATAATTCTGTATACTTTATGCATCAAAAACATGATTTTTAGAAGTAGACCATAGGCTTTACCTGGCTTCCAAAGGGTCCGTTGCACAAAATCTTTAAGAGTCTTTTATCTAGAAATACAGAATTCTCACTTAGTTTAGAATTTTGATGTCTAGAGTTGTGGGGGGGGGTAGAGATCTCACTGTCATTTTCACATCAAGACTCTATAAGCTATCTATGAGTTACTAATTATTTTTCTTTCTATGTGGGAGTGCACTCACTTCTGTCTTGCCACTTCTCTAGAAAACTATCTACTTTCACATCTGGAATTTATTCCAAGCTAGAAACTTCTGGTTTCCTCATTGATTGGTATCTGTCATCCCTGCAATTCCAGGAGTAGGAAAAAAATATTCAGACCCACCTGAGCATCTCTGATCCTCTTAGTTCCTTGATGTTAGAACTGCCCAGGATACCCTGAAGCATGAGACTAGCAGTCAAAACAATGGCTTAGCATAATTGTATATTATGTCTTCATAGTATCCTTTTGTAAGCAGCCTCTTGGTGGGCTGCTCCTTACTGCCTTTTCCTGAAGACCATTATGACAGAAAAAATAGACAATATCCCTTCCCTACCTATTTCCAATCATGCATTAGGGGTGTATTTGCAGATTCTATGGAAAGGTTTTGGTGGTCTACCCTAAATCCCATTAATTTTCCCTTCCTAATCGCTCCACAATCCCTTGTGTGTCTGCAGTTAAGCTATGTGGTGGCTTTGGGGCTTTCCCTTTAACATGCAAAATAAAAGGTTAGAATCCTTGATTGCTCATCAAATTCTTGTGTGAATTCACCCCACACACACTCCCATACAAGCAGGGATTGTGAGCAAATGTGGTGCAGATCTCAATAGTTTTTGAGTTAGCATTGCTCCTAGACTCACTGTTCTCAAACCCAGCTGGTGGCCTTTAGGCAAGATGAGCATAAAAGTGTTTGGGTTTTTTTAAACTTTGGTAGAAACTATGGAGATTCGGGAAAGCTCATTGCTAACTATTATTTTTTTAGGGTGGGGAGGCAGTCCTTGATGATAGGTTGTTTTTCTTTTTATTCTTTAGGCTCCTTTTCAAATGCTTTGAGCATTGCTTCTACTTAGGGCATCAGAATTCGTATAGTAAAAGGAGTCTTGTATCAAACTCTCTGACTCGGAGTGCTTTATTATATCAGATTCAGAACAGCAATTCCGACAGTAGGCTTTCAAAGAAAACTCATGAACATATAGGACTTAGACCTTAACTCCAGTTCACCTTACTGAAGTAACATGACAACATATGTTATCACATATTATGTGATACCCTTTATGTGATAACATTTTCACCAAATAAATTTTCCATTCAATTTTCTCCTTTGTTTGATCTTTTCCTGAATCATTTATAATTTTGGAATCATATCATGTCTATGGAGGCTGACAGAAAGAAACTCGTTGATTATAAATTACAACTATTGTGTCCCTCAGTATATGTTCCCTGAAATCTTTAGATTAATTCTCCTTCTCACTTGATATGTCACTCTCTGCCTCCCACTCATAACAGATAGATATGATTGTTCAATACATGCATATGACTCAGCACTGAGTCAGGACTCAGGTTTCCCTTGACCAGGAGAACAAGACAGAAAACCTATACATGCCTCTTTAAAAAAAAAAAAAGAAAAGAAAAAAAGAAACTTTAAGTCTTATCTTTATATCGACCTAAATGAGTTAGATGTGGCTGATCTTGAGGTACAATTAACTGAGCATATAAATCATCTCTTAGCCCCAAGCCCCAAAGGGAAATGGGTACATTTCTTTTGGCCCCAGGGTGTTTAAGGAAACACTTCCATTTATTTGTGCTAGAAATAAGGGGAAGAAACCACAAATAATCTGACCTTCTAACTTTCCTCTTGGGTTTTAATATCACCTGTTTACAAGATATCTGACTTTTAGAAAAGAAATTCACATATATCTAAGATCTTAGGTCTTTTTCCTTTCAAAATTTCTGGCAAAGTAATTTTGGTAGAAGCAAGGGCAAACTTGCATTCATAGAAGCAAGGGCAAAATCAGGAATTAATCTATGTGAAATACAGGGAAAATACTCAGTTTTAGCAATTGTGATCCAACTCCCTAACAAGGTCAACCTAATAATGCCTTAATATAAAAATATGTGTGTAGTAATATGTTATGTATACTAATTCCTCAGAAGTATGTAAGTCAACAGCAGACCGAGAAGATGCCTCAGCCAGCCAGCAGATTCACCAAGGCTGGCTGTCTCACCACAGGACTCGTCAAACCGGGTAGGAAAATCTTGGGGCCCATAGCAGGGTCAGCAGCTTTTTCTGGGGCAACCTGGATGTTTAAAATTATACACCCATACTTCCAGAAGCCAAAATGGAGGAATAAGGTTTAGCTGCTCTGATTCCCCCCTCCCTGACCCAGAAAAGTCCGGAGTCAAATGCCCCACCCTGAGTAAAATCTTCAATTAGTGGAAACAGCCTCAGACTTGGGTGTGGCTGAGGAAAGGGGAAAGAAGGCAGTACAGAATCTAAACCCAAAAGGGTGGAGCCGGCAAACCTTAACAAGAAAACCCACATGGGAGTTAATACCACCAGGCTAATCAGCAACTGCAGCTGTGCCCTGCTTCTGGCTTTCAGTTGTAGCCTGCAGTGAGCCTGCCTGAGCTGTAGCTCAGAGACACAGACTCAGGAACCTTAAGGAGCCAGACAACCTCACCCCCATAGATTACTCTGTAAGGCTCAGGGTAACTCAGGGGAATCATTGAGAGTCTTGGTCTTGGCCAGACTCAGAGCTTATAGCTACCAAACCCCTAACTCCCAGCCTGAGAAGCTCAATACTCTGGCACCCCAGAAGTGGATATCCACTCTAAAAATCCAGGACATAGGTGCTCACAATGGGGAAGAAGCAAACAGTAAAGGATAGGACCATCAAATCTTTTTATAGTGAGCAAGAACAAACAAATTCAGAAGGCAACAGGGACTCTATATTCACACTGGAGATCACAGAAGGAAATGTAAATTGGTTTCAAGTCCAAATAGCCTTCTTGGAGGATCTCAAAAGAGATTTTAAAAATGAAATTAGAGGGGTAGAAGATAAATTTAAATATACAGTGAAAAAATTGGGGAAAAAAATCTCACTGAAGAAAACAAATCTTTAAAAATCAAAATTGGAGAAGTACGACAGGAGGTCCAAAATCTAACTGGAGAAAATACCTCTCTAAAAATGAAAAATGAACACATAGAAAAGGAACCCCAAAAACTAGTCGAGGAAAATAATTCACTAAAAATTAGAATCAGACAAATTGAGGCTAAGGACACTATGACGCAACAAGAGTCAGTCAAACAAACCATAAAGATTGAAAAATTAGAAGAAAGTGCAAAATATCTCACTTGAAAAACAACTGACCTAGAAAACAGATCCAGGAGTGATAAACTAAGAATTATTAGGCTACCAGAAAGCCATGATGAAAAACCCAGCCTGGACAACATCATCCAAGAGATTGTCAAAGAAAACTGCCCTGAAGTCCTAAAATCAGAAGGAGTAATGGTTATTGAAAGAATTCACCAGTCTCCTCCTGAAAGAGATCCCAAATTGAAAACTCCAAGAAATATAGCAGCCAAACTCTAGACCTAAAAAGTCAAGGAGAAAATGCTGAATGCAGCCAAAAAGAAACAATTCAAATATCAGGAAACTATAGTCAGGGTTACACAGGATTTGGTAGTTGCTACAGTAAAAGATCAGAGGGAATGGAATGCCATATTTCATGAAGCAAAAGAGCTAGGACTACAACCAAGGATCAACTACCCAGAAAGACTGAGCATATTCTTTCAGGCAAGGAGATGGTCATTTAATGAAATAAAGGTCTTCCAGACATTCCTTATGGAAAAGCCTGAGCTCAATGGAAAATTCAATCTCCACTTACAAGATCCAAGAAAGACATAAAAAGGTAAATAAGGAAAACATATACTCACACATTAACATATACACACACAGATGCTCACACATGCTCATAACTTGGGATTCAATAAGAGCAAACTGTTTATATTCCTTTTGAGAAGCAGATACCTGTCAATACTGAGACTTGTATAAGTATTGTGACACTTAAAAGGGATGTACATAGAAAGAGGGTGTGCCTATAATTGGAAAAATCTGAAGATAAAAAAACCTATTAAGGGGAAGAAAGGGATTGTAATGGGAGAAAAGGAAAAGTAGAGGTAGGAGATGGTAAATTACCCCACAAGAAGAGGCATGAAAACATACTAAAGTGAAGGGGTGGGAAGGAAGGAGATGAACATCATTTGATCATTATTCTCATTGGTTCTGATTTAAAGATGGATCAGTAGAAATGTCTAAGTTTAGATTCTGACATGAAAAGACACAAAAATTTATAACAAAAGAGGGAGGAAGAGGAGCAAAATATGAAATATACTAGCGTTGGTTTGGGTTCAAAGAGAGAATAACATACTCTGTTAAGAATAAAAATCTATTGTGCACTACAGGCAGTAGGAGGGATAAGGTAAGAGGGCTGTAAGAAGGGGAGGGTACTCAGTAGAGAGGGGAAGAGTAGCAAGGGGAAAGAGTAGTAAAGAGGGGGGAACCCAGGGAGGGAATACTGAGGGAGGTGGTGGTCAAAAGGAAAATTCATAAGGAGGTGAAGGGAAAAGGAAGACATAAAGATATAAACAGGGGAAGGAATAAAATGGAGGGAAAGTCACAGATAATAATCATAACAGTGAATGTGAATGGGATGAACTCACCCATTAAACAGAGGCAGATAGCAGAATGGATTAAAAACCACAATCCTACAATATGCTGTCTACAAGAAAGACACTGGAAACAAGGGGATACGCACAGGGTAAAGGATGGAGTAGAATATATTATGCCTCAGATAAAGTAAAAAAAAGCAGGAGTAGCAATCCTTACCTCAGATAAAGCAAAATCCAAAATAGATCTAATTAAAAGAGATAAGGACAGAAACTACATCCTGCTAAAAGGCACCATCAAGAATGAAGCAATATCATTACTTAACAAATCTGTACCAAGCAGTATAGCATCCAATTTCCTAGAGGAAGAGTCAAGGGAATTAGAGGAGGAAATAGATAGCGAAATTATACTAGTGGGGGACCACAACCTCCCCCTCTCTGAACTTGATAATTCTAACCTCAAAATAAACAAGAAAGAAGTTAAGGAGGCAAATAGAATTTTAGAGAGGCTAGACATGATAAATCTCTGGAGAAACCCAAATGGGGATAAAAAGGAATATACCCTCTATTCTGCAGTTGATGGCACACACACAAAAATAGACCATGTACTAGGGCATAAAAACCTCACAATTCAGTGCAGAAAGGCAGAAATATTAAATGCATCATTCTCAGATCATTATGCAATTAAATTATATGCAATAAAGGGTCATGGAAAGGTAGGCAAAAAACTAATTGGAAACTAAATAACTTAATCCTAAAGAACAAGTGGGTTAAACAAGAAATGATAGAAACAGTCAGTAACTTCATTCAGGAGAATGACAATAATGAGACATCATACCAAAATTTGTGGGACACAGCAAAGGCAGTACTTAGGGGAAGTTTTATATCCCTGAATGCATACTTGAACAATTAGAGATAATGGAGGTCAATGAATTGGTCATACAACTGAAAAAGCTAGATAAAGAACAAATTGTAAATCCCCAATTAAAAACTAAATTAGAAATAATGAAAACCAAAGGAGAGATGAATAAAATTGAAAGTAAGAAAACTATTCAACTTATAAATAAAACTAAGAGTTGGTTTTATGAAAAAAACAATAAAATTGACAGACCCTTAGTCAATATGATAAAAAAAGAAAGAAGAAAAGCACATTCTGAGCCTCAAAAATGAAAAGAGTGAATGTACCTCCAATGAAGATGAAATTAAAACAATAATTGGGAATTATTTTGCTCAACTGTATGCACACAAATTTAAGAACTTTAGTGAAATGGATGAATATCTACAAAAATATAAGTTGCCCAGAGTAACTGAAGAGGAAGTAAATTACTTAACCCCATCTCAGAAAAAGAAATTGAACTAGAGAATCCCCTAGGCAAAAATCCCCAGGGCCAGACAGATTTACCAGTGAATTCTATTAAACATTTAAAGATCAATTGATTCCAATACTCTGCAAGCTATTTGGGAAAATTTGTGAGGAAGGAGTCCTTCCTAATTCTTTCTATGACACAAATATGGTATTGATATCTCAATCAGGGAGAGACAGAATGGAGAAAGAAAATTATAGACCAATCAATCTCCCTCATGAATATGGATGAAAAAATCTTAAATAAAATATTAGCAAAAAGACTACAGCAACTTACAACAAGAACAATACATTTTGACCAAGTTGGATTTATTCCAGGAATGCAAGGATAGTTCAATATTAGGAAAACCATCAGTATCATTGATCATATCAACAATAAAGCTAGCAGAAAACATATGATTGTTTCAATAGATGCGGAAAAAGTCTTTGATAAAATATAACATCCATTCCTATTAAAAACACTAGAAAGTATAGGAATAAATGGAGTTTTCCTTAGAATCATAGGTAGCATCTACTTAAAGCCATCAGTAAGTATTACATGCAATGGAGATAAACTGGAAGCATTTCCAATAAGATCAGGGGTGAAACAAGGATGCCCGCTATCACATCTCTTATTCAATCTGGTACTAGAAATGTTAGCAGTAGCAATTAGAGAAGAAAAAGAAATCAAAGAAATCAAATTAGGCCAAGAAGAGACTAAGCTATCACTCTTTGCAGATGACATGATGATATACTTAGAGAATCCTAGACAATCAAGTAAAAAACTTCTTGAGACAATAAATAAATTTAGCAGAGTTGCAGGATATGAAATAAACCCACATAAATCCTCATCATTCTTATATATTTCCAATGAAGTCCAACAGCAAGAGATAGTAAGAGAAACCCCATTTAAAGTTACTGTAGATGGGGGGGGGGGTGGAACCAAGATGGCAGAGTAGAAGCATCAAGGTCCCACAGCTCCCACACAGCCACCCTAAACACCCATAAAATGTAACAGTGGACAAATTCTAGGACTCTCAAACTCACAAAAATACAGAAAACACATATCTCGTGGAAGGTAGCTTGGCAGGAGGGGATCAACACAGCAGCCTGAAATCAAAACGCAGCCAGTCCCCAAGTCAGTCAGGAGGAGCTGAGCCTCCCAAGCCACAGCGTGAGTCTGCTTCAGAGAAGTAGACTCTAAAGCACCTTAAGCAATCTTCACATCTACTGAACCAGGATTAGAGGTCAGTGAAAGTGACTGAAGCTTTGAGGCTAAACTTGGGGGAGGAAAAGCAATTCGACCAATCTACCCCCAGCAGGAAGGGCAGGAACTGCTTCAGAGACCCTGGCCTGCAGACCTGGCAGGGGGACTGAGTCAATTGATCAGTGCAAAGTGCTCTTGCATTGAGCGGCCTGGATCTGGATTGTGGTCTTGGGTGGTGGTCCTGGGGAGCATTTTCAGCAAGCCAAAGCTGGGGGGGGGGGGTGCTGCAACTCCCCCGTAATAGCTCCAGCAGCTTGGGAAATCCCATTGATTTGGAACAGAGCTTTCTCCCTGGAAGCAGAGTTTCACAAAGCTAAAAAAAAAACAACCAATTAATTGACTGGCCAACATGAGGAAAAGGAAGCAAAATAACAACAGAAATTAAACTCTAGAATCCTTTCTTGTGGACAAAAAGGATCAAAGCATGTAATGGGAGGAAGACAGCCCAGTCAGAACTCCCACTCCAAATGCTTCCAAGACACTTGAAGAATGCCTACAAAGTATAGATTACCTGAAAAAGGACTTTGAAAACCAAATAAGAGAAGTGGAGGAAAAATTGGGAAGAGAAATGAGAATGACGTGAGAAAATCATGAAAAGAGAATCAACAATCTGACTGAAGAAAACAACACTTTAAAAAATGGATTAACTCAAATGGCAAAAGAGGCCCA
>CM053600.1:47265452-47305150 GCA_028646575.1 Pseudocheirus occidentalis | reverse complement strand
CATGTGGAAGAGGCAAGGGATAACAGTTACAGCTTTACTTTCATTTACTCTCATTGAATCTCATTTAGGAAAGAAATGGCATAGACTCTAAACTGGGCATCATGCCACACAAGAGAGTAGGGGGCGTGGGGATGAGAGGGTGGATGATGGAGAGAAGGGCAGGGTCTGGGGGAGGGATGCTGGATGCTCACACTTCAATAAAGGGACAGGGGCAGGGTAGAGAACAGAACAAGGGCGAGGAGGGATAGGAAGGAGAGGAATATGATCACTGTCACAATATGTCCACTATGAAGATGTCCTGTATAATCACACCTACACAGCCTGTATTGAATAGGTTGTCCTTCCAGCGAGGGTGGGTAACAAAGTAGGAAGCGAAAGAATCTAGAATTTCAAGCTCTGCAATACCTGCAACTAGAAATTGAGATATACAGGAGCTGGGGTAGGGAGACCCTCCCTTCCCTACCAGAAAGTGAGAGAGCAGACCAGGGGAGGGGCTCTACAGTGGGATCGCTGTTTTGGTGTTGGAGTAGGGGAAAGATGGGGAGAAAATCTGCAATTCAAAAATGTCATGAAAATTAATGATGTAATCAAGGAACAAATAAAATATATTACATAGAAAAATAAAGTTACTGCAGACATTATAAAATATTTGGGAATCCACCTGTCAAAACAAACCCAGTACATTTATGAACACAGCTACAAAACACTTTTCACTCAAATAAAATCAGATCTTACTAATTGGAAAAACATCAATTGCTCATGGCTGGGTAGAGACAATATAAGAAAAATGACAATTTTACCTAAATTAAATTGCATATTTAGTGCCATACCAATCAATCTACCAAAAAATTACTTTATACAACTAGAAAAAATAGTGACAAAATTTATTTGGAAGAACGAAACGTCCAGAATAGCAAGGCAATTAATGAAAAGAAATCTTAGTTAAAGTGGCCTAACCGTACCAGATTTTGATCTCTATTATAAAGCAACAGTCCTCAAAACTGCCTGATACTGGCTAAGGAATAGAGTAGTGGATCAATGGAATATATTGGGTATGAAATACTCAGTAGTCAACGACTATAGTAACATACTATTTGATAAGCCCAGAGACCCCCAGTTTCTGGGTTAAGAATTCATTATTTGTCAAAAAAAATGCTGGGAAAATTGGAATATAGTATGGGAGAAGCTGGGCATAGACCATCATCTAATGCCGTACACCAAAGTCAAGACTAAATGGGTGCACAATTTAGGTAGAAAGGCTAATACTTTAAATAATCTGGGGAAGCAAGGAATAGTTTACCTGTCAGACTTTTGGAGGAGGGAAGACTTTATGACCAAAGAGGAGTTGGAGAGCAATATAAAAAGCAAAATGGATAATCTTGATTACATTAAATTGAAAAGTTTCTGTACAAACAAAGCTAATGTAACCAAGATTATGAGGGAAGTCGGAAATTGAGAAAGAATATTTATAACCAGTGTCTCTGATAAAGGCCTCATTTCTAAAATATACAGGGAATTAAGTAAAATTTATAAGAATGCAAGTCATTCCCCAATTGATAAATGGGCAAAGGATATGAACAGGCAATTTTCAGAGATAGAAATTAAAGATATCTTTAAGCTTATGGAAAAATGCCCTAAATCACTATTGATTTGAGAAATGCAAATCAAAACAACTTTGAGGTACCACATCTCACCAGTCAGATTGGCTAAGATGACAAAACAGGAAAATGACAAGTGCTGCCGAGGATGTGCAAAAAATGGAATGCTAATGCATTGTTGGTGGAGCTGTGAACTGACACAACCATTCTGGAGGACAATGTGGAACTATGCTCAAAGGGCTATAAATAATTGCATACCTTTTGACCCAGCAATACCACTTTTGGGGGTGTATACCAAAGAGATCATAGTAGTGGGAAAAGAACCCAAATGTACAAAAATATTTATTGCAGCTCTCTTTGTGGTGACAAAAAACTGGAAACTTAAGGTATGCACATCAATTGGGGAATGGCTGAACAAGTTATGGTATATGAATGTAACGGAATACTATTGTGCTCTAAGAAATGGGAAGGAGATGGACTCTATATTTACCTGACAAGGCTTACATGAATTTATGCTAAGTGAGAAGAGCAGAACCAGTAAAAAAAAATTTGTACACAGTCACAGATACATCATATGTATGACAACCAACCTTGATAAACTGGATCCTTCTCAGCAATGCACAGTTAAAATACAACTCTACAAGTCTCAGAATGGAAGGAGATACCTACACTTAGAGAAAGATATAGAAAGACCAGAGTTTAAATGGAGACTGAAGCAACGCATGCAGTTGTTCTTTTCCATGTTTGGTTTTGTTTCTTCTGTTTCTTGGGTTTTTTTTTTTACTTTTCCCATTACTTGCTCCATTGATTACAATACTTCTATACAAACTATTGTACAATGTGAAAGTGTTTGCAGACTCCATATATTTTTGTATGCCACCATGGGGGTGGGGGGAGAAGGGGGGAGAAAATATGAAACTCAAGTGATTCTGTAACTGAATCTTATAAACTAAAAGTAAACAAACAAGTCAATAAATTAAAAAAAAACAAGTATGTAAGTCAACTGGAGACTTTCTAAATATTAGTTTTTTAAGTATTCATTAGTTAATACAACTTAGAAGACTGTGACAACACATGTGACAGTTGCACTGCAATTTGATCTATAGGAAATAGGGAATATTGCTTCCCTAATATTTTGTCCATTTATCTGGTATGCTATCCTGAGTTAATTCGGAAATTACTGAGTTAATGTCATTTATAATAACCATATTACAATAATTTAATATATGGGTCAACTATGCTAGAATTTCATAGATTGCTTCAACCAAGGGAGGAGTATGATATAGGGAGGAGGAAAGGGATGAGGAAGTACTGAATTTGGTGTCAGAGGGTCTGGTAGATAATCTTTGATCTTCCTCATAGCTTGTATTTTATTCTTCCTCTCCCACCTCTCAAACTCATAAAAATGTAGCCAAGTCAGGTCTTCCTGACTTCAACTCTGATATTCTATCCACTGCACCACCGAGATATTTAAATTTGCCTTAAACTTAATATTCTGATATAGATGATCACTTAAAGTCTTTGTAAATCTTTGTAGTGGTAGTATTTTACTTTTAAACAAAATATGGCTATATTTTGATTTCTAATTGATACTTTTATACTTTCATTTTAAAGGTGAATTCATCCCATTTGTATTCCTGGTTCTGATTATTAGTTGTATAATTATCTCCATTAAATATATATATATTTCTATTTACAAAGAACATATATATATATATATATAGATATAATCCTATTTACAAAGAAAATAAGGTTGTGAAAAAGAGGAAATGATTAATATGTATACTCTGCTCCTCCAGTCCAGTGGTCTGTCATTCTTTATGTTTCCTAGGTCCTGATCACTGGTTCTTATGTGTTCTTTTCTTTTAATAACTGTTTTATGATCTACCTTCTGTTGTTTGTGACTATACAGTCCCACAAATTTATCTTCCCTTTAAACTCCACTCTTTCTTCTCTTCCTGACCCTATCATTTTTTTCCCATTACAGGGAATTTTCTTACCTTCTCGCCCAATTTATTAAATTTTTTTTTTGACATGTATTTCCATAAGTTTTAAATTTTCTTCTTCCTCTTCCTTCCTCCCTCCCCAAGACAGCTTGCTATCTTATATGGGCTCTACACATAATTTCCTTGTAGATACATTTTCACTTTATTAATGTTGCATATAAGAATTATAATCAATGAAAAAAACCATGAGAAAGAAAAAAATGAAACAAAACAAAAAAGGAAATAGTCTGCTTCGTTCTAAATTCCAACTCCATACTTCTTTCTCTAGATGTGACTGGTATTTTCCATCCTGAATCCTTTGAAATTGTTTTAGATTCTTGTGTTGCTGAGAATGGGGCCCTATCTATATCCTTTTGTAACATAAACTATTTCTATGCAAAAACTTGCATTTGTTTGCTAACTTTTTGTCTTCTGGAACAGTTAAGTGTGAAATTATTGTGTTGAATTTTCCCCAGATCTCTTCCTGCATGTTAGTACACTGTCCTAAAACATCCTAGTTAGGATAAATGATAAGTTCTTCCCTCTTCTTCCTCATTTCTCCACATGTATTTTCATTTTTCCTATAATTTTTTTATTTCTTTTCTTAAGATCATAAAAACAGAACAATAGGAGCAGCTAGGTGGTTCAGTGAATACAGCACTGCCCCTGGAGTCAGGAGGACCTGAGTTCAAATATGACTTCAGACACAATACACTTTACCAGCTGTGTGACCTTAGGCAGGTCACTTAACCCCAATTGTCTTGCATTCCCGCCTCCAAAAATATTTGAAAATTTAAAAAAACAACAGAACAAAATCAACATCCCATTTGCTATTTCTACTGTTTGACTGTTCCTACTATACTTGAATATAAAACTATTTTGAAGGGACACATATCTTTCTGCAATTATTAAAATGTAACTCATCAATGTTTAACCCCTTTGAACCAATTAAATATAACTACTTTGTAAGTCTCTATGAATTATTTTAATTTCAAATTTTCTCCTTAATTTTTTTAATCAGGCATTTTTGAATATCTTCTAATTCATTAAGGATTTACCTTTTTCCTCTTTGGATTACATTCAGTTTTGCAAGATATCTGGTCAAAAGGTTAAAAAAACAGTCTCTGAGATGTTTTGTTTTGTTTTTATAAAGATTTTGTACTTAACCAAGGACATAGAAAGTAAAGTACATCATTACTTAAAATTACGGTGAAGACTCTAACATAAATCCTGGCAGAGAGTAGAAGTTCTTATACTCATCATCCACGAGAAGGATCCACCATAGAATCATAGCCAAGGTTGCTCTGCACATTCAGGATAGTGTTAAACTAAGATTCATGATTTTGTCTAAGGTCAAATCCTCTTTAACACCCATCAAGCATCATATTGAACTTGTAGAGTATGAGACTTAGAGACTATTTCTTCTAAAACTGGCAGTTATTGCACACACACAGTAGCCAAATCTCTGTAAAGTATATTTTTTAATTCCTTAGACACTAAAATTGAATTGATGAAAAATGCACTATAATTTTTTTGAAAGTAGAATTCATCTGGCATATACATGTGGTATATGTGTCTGTGTACCTGTGTCTATGGTGGGTTTTTGCCTTTATTTTTGTATTTTTAAATTTCTGACACTGGTTTCTGTCAGAGAAAACCTCAGCAGGTATATAAAATCTAATCCTGAGGCAAAAATATATGCAGATGAATTACACACTTTCAGAGTTGAAAGGGGAAGTCAGAGGCCATCTAGTCTAATACATACATAAAAAGGAACCCTGACTAAAATGTACTCAAAAAAGACAACCTCAGTCTTTGTTTGGTTGTGACAAGAAGAGGAGAAAGTCATCACTTCTTGGCAGACCATTCCATTTTTAGGGAGTTCAAACTGATAACAAGTTATTTCTTGACATCAAACCTAAAGTTTCTTCATTGTAACTAATTAATTTTTGTTTCATTTGAACTTTTAGTGACAAGGGAAGGCAATTCTACATTCATTTTAAGTACCTGCTATGTATAAAGCCCTCTGCTCTAAATTTCAAAAAATTGAAAGTATAAAGAAAAAAAAAACAGTCCCTGCTCTCAAAGACTTTTTTATTTATTAATCTTACAGTGTATTAGAATTGTAACAACAGCAAAAAAGACTAATAATGTCTCTTTCCCACTCCCCAAAATCTCTAGAAGTAATGCTGAGGATAGGATCATTTCACATGTCTTATACAGGGTATCTATTCACCTCTGGACTGGCTAGCTCACTTGCAGCTACCTTCATACTGATAGGTCTTGTTTCCTAGGGAATGACCACGTCTAAAAGTTAACAACCATATTGTCTCAGGTGCCTAGGGGTAACACTCACTGGGGAATATGCTCACCTTTCCCACCACTTTATCATGATTTCCCATTGATGTCTCTCAGTCAGTTCATCAATAAACATTTATTAAACACCTACCAAGTCTCAGAAACCATGCTAAGTTCTAGTGAGAAAAATATGGCAAAAGATAGACCCTTCTCTCAAAGAGCTCTCAATTTAATATGGGACAAAATAAGCAAACACATATTATAAACAGTCACAAATGATCATACATTTGATCTTAGAACCATTTCCTTACCTTCACATATATTTAGATATCAAAGCAAATGAAAGAATAATAAATGCAAAACGATTCACACAATAAACCTGAGGGAGCCTTCAGTATTTGGGGGGCAGAGCAGTCACTTCAAGAGATTTTCCAAGAACAGGAGTGAGGAAAAATTCAACTGTTTGGTCTGACTCACAAGTCTAAGTCTGGACAATAAGCTTCAGTTTCTTTTTTCTTTCTCAGAAACCAGAGGTTTTCTACATGTTCTATATTAGACAAATATGTCTACTGCCAATCTGAGTTGATCTATGCTGTTTTTTTTACTAATACTTCACCAACTACATAATCTCAGCCAAACTAGTCAATCAGCTGGTTGACTTCTATGATTCTCTGTTTCTAGTCTTATATCTATGACCAGATAAATGATATTTGTCCCATAATCACCTGATACTTCTGTTTTCCATATGTTCTCTAGTTATCAATTGAAAACTTCCTCAAATTCTTCTCTTCTTCGTATACAAATCATTGAAGCATACTGTGTTTTAGATTCATACCAACATTCTACAGTTTGTCACCTTCAAAATGAGCAATTGCTTCTTCAGAATTCTGAGTCATAATAATTACCTTTCCTAGAGAAGACCTGTGACCCAGATGAGTAAACTGTCATAGCAGATAATTCACTAGCTGATTTTCTCTGAAGCAGATTTATACCCCAGAGAAGCCAACTGCCACTCTCTTACATAAGGAGTATAAATGTATACACTAGTAATATAAATGCATTGCAGTTAGTTGTACGTGCCCTCCTCAGCCAAAGTTAACCTCTCTCCCAAGAATACAGTGATGAATGACGTTATGAACAAGCAAATGAATAGTGTGCTTATTTACTTGTTGGTTGGTTTTAAAAAGGGAAGTCCATGATCTAGTAGGAAGAGCACTGGGTTAGAAGTAAAGACTCTAGGTACTTTTCCTGACTTCCCTACTTATTAACTCCATGCCCCTGGATAAATTGTTTTATTTCTGGACACAACTTTCCTCATTAATTCATTGAGATTATTGAAACAAATGATTACTAAAGTCCCTTCTAATTTTGAATCCCATAATTTGAAGAAATTTAGATTTAAAAGAGAAGAGCAATCCAACATTTCTGACAAATAGCACATTTCTTCTGATGGGAAGAAAAGGACTAGGCATTTAGGAGGCTTGTCAAAGAAGTAACAAAATCGGTGGCCTAGGTCATTTTCCTGATGACAAGGAGTACCTGGATATTATTTAATCTCCCTGCACAAACTCAATAACAAAAAGCATATCCCACTATCCTTGCATAACAAGGAGAATATGACTGGCTGAGGAAATGGCAAGAAAGCTATCTCTAAGATTTAATTGATGCAAGATTCAATGTTGGACCTTCTGATACAGATTTCTAGATACTAAAGGCATAAAAGGGGCCATCTAGGAGAATTTGCTAAGTCTCAAATTTAAAAGTGCTCTACCCTTCTTGGAGTCACCATTCCCTGCTGACCTTAGTCATTTCTGTATGTGAATGAGAGTAAACATTTTAATCCAAACAAATGCTGCATCCTCATTGAATATCCTTTGCATGATGTGGCTAAGTAATCTTTGCTATCTAAGCTATTAGATGATCTCCAATAAACCAAAAGCAGTATCATTTCATTTTCATGTCAAACTTGAACTACTCAACTGGACTGATAGGTATATAGATAAATAAATAGATAGATATGTATATATGTATATATCAAACCTCACCTACAGTACATATAATGAGGCAAAACTAGTTTCTGGTCAGATTGTGAATGACCATAAATGACAAAGAGTTTAGATTTTATTTTACAGACCTAGAAATTAGATTATGGGGGCACCTAGGTGGCACAGTAAATAAAGCAGCTGCCCTAGAGGCAGGAGGACATGACTTCAAATCAGATTTCAGGCACTTAACACTTATTAGTCAGGTGACCTTGGACAAGTCACTTAACCCCAACTCTCCTGCCTTCACCCCTACAAAAAGGCAAAAAAAAATTAAAGTAGATGATGGAAAGTTAATCAGTATTTTCAAATGAGTAGGTCTGTATATGTATGGAGCAGTGAATATGCTATAATTAAAACTGATCATTTAGAACATTAATCTGAGTGGGAAGTGAGAGCTGTTAGAGAAGGGAGAGGCAGAAAGTCAGACCACCTAGTAAGGAGGCTATTTTACTAATCCTGGCAAGACATAATGTGAGCCTAAAATAAGTTGGTAGCCCAGAAAATGTAACAAGGAGAGTGGAAGAAACAGAAGTTATTGTTGAGGTAGAATTAATAGCACTGAATAGATTCAATGAGTGAGAGAAAAGGTGTCAAAGATAATTCAGATATTGATCTTAAATGGCATTATGACTAGATGTAGGAAATAGGAAAATTGAGAAGAAGAGTCAGCTTCAGTGAATTTAGTCTCTCTAATTGAATTTGGGGTATTGATGAACAAATCATGTAGGAGAAAATATGAAGAATTTTGGAAAAGAGTGCCTAATGTTTGAGTGAGAGGTTAGGGCTTGATATTTGAATTAGGAAGCATTTTCACAGGAGTGATAGCTGAGGCAATGGAAGAATAAAGGACCACAGAAACATTTATGTTGATTGGTATGCTGATGTGTATAAAAAGGACACATAAAAGTTAGAATTCAAATAAATATGTCCATTAGTGGATTTGTATTAGAATTTTCCATGACTATCAGTTTTAGATATCATGTTCATAATGATTCATCTCAAAGGTGAACAAGATTGCTTCATGGAGCATAGCTTTGTAATGATATTTTTATGCATCATTGTCACACCATGGTTTTGTTTGAAAAGAAAAGGTATAGTATAATAAAAGAGTATTAATTAAATTTGATATCACAAGTCCCTGCTTAAAGTTCTTGTTCCAGCACTTAGATTATATGTTCAAATGCAAATCACTTTACGACTATGGATCTCATTTTGTATACCTCTAAAATAATTATACAATACCTATATTACAAATGTTACAAGGTTATAATGAGGAAAGTATATTGAAAACTTTCAAGCATCATAGTTATAAACAGAAGTATTTATTGGGTAGAACAAATAAGATTAAGTGTCCCAGCCCTGGTTTTAAAGACTTGGACATTATTGCTGCTAGAATGTTATTTATAGAGATGACCAGTAAGAGAAAGAAAATAAGTGTATTAGATTGTCCAAAAAAAGATGCAAGGATGCCCATTAATTGGGGAATTGCCGAACAAGTGGTGGCAAATGATTGTGATAGAATACTACCATGCTATAAGAAATGTTGAGCTCAACAATCTTATTTTAAAAAAGCATGAAGTAAAGAACAATAAAGTGATCAGAACCAAGAGAGTGTTATATACAATGCCAACAATTTTTGAAGACCAACTCTGAGTGAATAAGTCATTACGAGTATTACAAATATGCAAATTAAGCACAATTAACCACCAGAAGATGCTATCTGCATCCAAAGAAAGAACTTATAAATAGAAGTAAACGTAGAGTGGTTTTACACATGCACACACGCACAAACACATACATTTGTACCTAATGGTAGCCATCTCTAGGGCAGCAGGGGTTAGGGAATTAAAAAAAAAGAAAAAGACAAAAAGAAAGTTAAATGATAACCTTATATATTTAAAATGCATAGTAAATTGTACATAAAAGATTTACAATTTCATATGCAATCACTTCTCTTTTTACTATTCTGCTATGTAATGAATATGCTTGTTTTATTTCTTAAGTTCACAATGAAATAAAATTTACAAAATCTATGGTTCTGGAGTTGGAGAAACTTGGTTTGAATTCCACTTTTTTACTTACTGCTCTTGCTGTCTTACATATCATGACGTTCCTGCACCATACTTTCATTTTCTGCAAAATAAAGTAGTTGAGAAGTGCATGGCACCAGATTGAGGGTGGGCCAAAGAAGGGCCCTTGTGAGGGCCAGAGGAGATTTCAGGAGAGTGAATCACCAGCAGCTGTGGCAGTTTTCAGACTTCTCAACCCATAAACACCAAAGAGAAAGTAAAAGGTCAGTGGGGAACTCTGTTGGAAGTGAGTAGAGAAGACGATAGTCCAGCTCCTGCCCCCAGGGTAAGAAGTGGCTGAAGCATGGTGGCTGTAGTTGCTGCTGTGCAGCTCCCTCCAGAGCTCCTGGCCTGCAGATCGTAGCTGGACCAAGTGACCATTCAGAGGTTACTTTCTCTTGCTTTGACCTACTTGAACCTAGATCACAATCTTGGGTGGAAGTCCTGGGGGTGTGGCCAGTGTGGGAGAGCTTGGGGTGCCTGTAGAGAGAGCACCCTCCTCATAACTCTAACAACATCTGTGAAAACCCCAGCAATTTGCGACACAGTTCTCTGAAATCTAGAACAGACTTCTGCCATGATAAAGAGTTCAAAAGTCAAATAATTGGCTGGCAATATAGGCAAGCAGAGGACCATTCAATCATTTTGTGGGGACAAAAAGGATCAAAATATGGAACAAGAAGAATTGAATGAAGTCAGAAATCCTGAATCAAAAGCTTGCAAGAAAAATATGAGGTGGTTACAGGACATGGAGGAACCTAGGATTTCAATAATTAAGTAAGAGAAGTGAAGGAAAAATTAGAAAGAGAAATGAGAATGATGCAAGAAAATCATGAAAAGCAAGTCAACAGCCTGCTAAAGGATACCCCCCAAAATATTGAAGAAAATAGCACCTAAAAATATACTAACCCAAATAACAAAAGAAGCCCAAAAAGCCAATGAGGAGAAAAATGCCTTAACAAGTTGAATAGTGCAGATGAAAAAGAAATTTCAAAAACTCAATGAAGAGAACAATTCCTTCAAAATTAGATTAGAGCAAATGGCAGCTAATGACTTTATGAGAAATCAAGATACTATAAAACAGATCCAAACAACAACAAAAAAAGAAGGCAATAGCTCATTGGTAGAACCACTGACATGGAAAATAGATCCAAGAGAGAGAATTTTAAAAATTATTTGACTACCTGGAGGCTAGGATGAGAAAAAGAGCCTAGAAATCATCTTTCAAGAAATTCTCAAGCAAAATTTCCCTTACATTCTAGAACCAGGGGGCAAAATAGAAATTGAAAGAATTCACCAATCACCTCTTGAAAAACATCCCAAAAAGAAAACTCCTAGGAATACCACAGCCACATTCTGGACTTCCCAGGTCAAGGAGAAAATATTACATGCTGCCAGGAAGAAACAATGTGAATATTTTGGAAGCACAATCAGGATAATTCAAGACCTAGGAACTTTTACATTAAGGAATAAAAGGGTGTGTAATATGATATTCTGAAGCTAGAATTAAAACCAAGAATCACCTACCCAACAAAATTGAGTATGATGCTTCAGGGTAAATACAGTCATCCTATGAAATAGAGGACTTTCAAGTATTCTTTTTCTAAATTTAATTATTTATGTTTAGTTTTCAAAATTCATTTCCACAAAATTTTGAGTTACAGTTCTTTTTTTCCTAACTATCCCTATCCCAAAGTATCAAGCCTACTGAATACCCCTTCCCTCCATTTATTGTCTCTCATATCTTTCCTCATCACCCCCCGCCATAAATTTCTAGTAAGGCAAGATGGATTTCTATATCCCAGTGCCTGTATTTTGCTGGGTAGGTGATTCTTGGTTTTAATCCTAGCTCCTTTGACCTCTGGAATATGCTTCCTAGATACCTGAATCCCAAGCCCTCTGATCCCTTAGTGTAGAAGCCACTAGTTCTTCTGTTATCCCGATTGTGTTTCCACCTTACTCAAATTGTTTCTTACTAATTGCTTACAGTATTTTATCCTTGACCTGGGAACTCCGGAATTTGGCTATAATATTCCTAGGAGCCTTTGGAGGGAGGGGGGTGGATCTTTTTCAAGAGGCCATCAATGAATTATTTCCATTTCGATTTTGCCCTCTGACTCTAGAATATCAGGGCAATTTTTTGAGAATATTTTGAAAAATGTTGTGTAGGCTCTTTTTTTATGTGAATTTCAGATAGTCCACTAATTTTAAAATTGCCTCTCCTGGATCTATTTCCCAGGTTAGTGGATTTTCCAATGAGGTATTTAACAGTGCCTTCTACTTTTTTTATTCGTTTGGATCTGTTTTATAGTATCTTGATTTCTCATAATATCATTACATTCCAATTGCTCCAATCTAATTTTGAAGGAATTATTCTCTCCAGTGAGTTTTTGAAATTCCTTTTCCATATGGGAAATTTGCCTTTTTTAGACATTCTTCTCCTCATTGGCTTTTTGAGCCGCTTTTGCCATTGAATTAGTCTATTTTTAAGGTGTTCTTTTTTCAGTGTATTTTTGGGTCTCCTTTATTAGGCTGATGACTTGCTTTTCATGATTTTCCTGCATCATTCTCATTTCTTTTCCCATTTTTTGTCCATTTCTCTTACTTAATTTCCAAAATCCTTCATGTGCTCCGGCATGGCCAGTAACCAGTTCATATTTTTCTTGGAGACTTTGGTACAGAAGTTCTGACTTCACTGTCTTCTTACTATTCCATGCCTTAATTCTTTTTGTCCCTCCAAAATGAATGAATGCTCTAATTGTGCTTCCTATGCTTGCTCATTTTGCTAACAAATTACTTGACTTTTGAACTCTGCCAAGGCAGAACTTTGCTTTCAGAATGGAGAGAGTTTTGTCCCAAAATGTGCGGATTTTCACAGCTGCTGGAGCTATTAGAAGGGTGCTGTCTCCACAGCAATCTCAAGTTCTGGCTCAATGGTCACACATCCCAGGACCATTACCAAAGACCACAATCCAGATCCAAGCAGCTTAAAGCAACAGCAATTACCTGCTGAATGGTCACTTGTTCCCCATACAATCTGCAGGCCAGGGGATTCTGAGGCAGCAAAACAGCACAGCTGCTGAGCTTCTGCCAACTTCTTGCCCTGGGGGCAGCAGCTGGTCTGCTATCTTCCATTCCCACTACCCCCCAGTTCAAACAAAGTTCCACACTGACCTTTTACTTTGGCAGTTATAGTTTGAGAAGTATGGAAGCCACAGCTGCTGGTTATTCACTCTCCTGAAGTCTGCTCTGGCCAATGCCGGTTGGGGATGCCCTGGGCTGGAACCACACAGCTCTTGCGGGACTGGACTCAGCTCCTAGCATGCTGTGATAGAGGTTTCCTGTGGGCCTGCCAGCTGTCTTCAGCAGGAGATTTGTTTCTCTCTATCACTTTGTGGGTTCTGTGACTTTAAAATTTGTTTAGAAGCAGCAGTTCTCAACCTGTGGGTTATGTTCAGTTTGTAAGAATGAAAATACATCCTGCATATCAGATAGATTCATAACAGTAGCAAAATTACAGTTATGAAGTAGCAACGAAAACAATTTTATGGTTGGGGGTCACCACAACTTGAGGACCTGTATGAAAGGGTCGTGGCATTAAGAAGGTTGAGAACCACTAGAGTCATGTTTTTTACAGGCATTGGAATTGTTTGGAGCCTGAGCTCACACCAAGTTTGTGCTTCTACTCTGCCATATTGGTTCCACCCCCCTGCCCAAAGAATGACTTTCTTTCTTTTTTTTTTGCTTTTTGGAGGGCAGTTGGGGTTAAGTGACTTGCCCATGGTCACAAGGCTAGTTTTTTGTGTTAAGTGTCTGAGGCCGGATTTGAACTCAGGTACTCCTGACTCCAGGGCCGGTGCTCTATTCACTGTGCCACCTAGCCACCCCCCAAAGAATGATTTTCAAGTATTCTTGATGAAAAAAAAAACAGTTGAACAGAAAATTTGACTTTCAAATACAAGAAGCATGAGAAGGTAAACAGGAAAAAGAAATGGAACTTATTAAAGTTGAACTATTCACATTCCTTCATGGAAAAATAATAATTGTAACTCATGAGACTTTTCGCAGTAAGAGTATAGTTGAAGGGGCAAAAATGAGGCAAACAATGAAGGTTCAAGAAGAAAGCTTACTTTGTGTACATGGTGACTTGAAGGTCAGATCAGAGAGAGGGGCTGTTTCTCCTTCCCCATGGGATTCTTAAGAAGCAGCTTCAAGCAAACAAGATGCTTTGCATGCAGTCAGAAATAAAGAGAAGTGAAGAGACAGGAAATTTTCATTTGCAGTCCACTAGATCAACAATTCTGCTAGCTCAACAGTCAAAAGGGGGACATCATTTTGTTTTTAAAGCAAGCCCTGAGTTACACATAACAAGGCAGCTTTAAAGTTCCCATGTGGTCTACTGAAATCAGACAGTTCTGAGATTTTAGGAACATTCAACCTTCACTACTGTTAACATCATGAAAGATAAAAAGTCCAAATGGAAGAGAGATTCCTTAGATATTATAAGATCCTACAAATATCTCTGGCTACAGACAATTTGGGTCAAATTCAATAAAGTGCCAGAATCATACAGATCCTCTCAAACTAGATCAATAATAATCCACAAAGAGTTTGACTTAACTATTGCCTCAGGAGAAAAACAAGTGGAAGGATGCCTTTTGTCCAGACTGAATGTGTATACATACATACATACATACATACATACATACACACACAAACATATATGTGTGTATGTATATGTGTGTTTATGTATTTATGTCTCTATGTATTTATGTATTCCTTTATTACATGTCTTGGGCAACTGCTGAAAATAGATAATGACCTTAAGAGTGAGTTGAATTGAAGGAAGAGAATGACTTACATTCCCCTTTGGAAACTGTATAACAATTTTAGTAAACCTAAGCTTTCCTCTAAATTAGAGGGTCATTTTCCTCTCCCTCCCTCTCTCTCTCTCACTCTCTCCTTTCTTTTTCCTTCTACTCTTTCATTTTTTTTCTCCTCCTCCTCCTCCTCCTGCTCCTTCTTCATCTTCTTCTTCTTCTTCTTCTTCTTCTTCTCCTTCTTCTTCTTCTTCTTCTTCTTCTTCTTCCTCACCTTACTCTTCTAAGCAACAATGTTGATTAGTGGATAAACAAATATTCTTAGAGTTCATAAGATTCAAACTATGCTTCTGACTCAAGTTGATTGTATGCTCTAAGGTAGGTGACTTTACCTCTCAATGTCTTGCACAGAGCTCCCCATGACTATAAATTCACAAAGTTTCAGATTTACAATTTTCAATGCAATAATCAAAATTGAAGGTTGTGCAAAGGACATTGAAGAGGTATATGGCAAGTATCCGCAGGTTACAATGCTTTAGTATAGTCAAATTGCATGAAGAAAGAAGAGTAAAGGATGTCATCAGGGAGGTTTATGACTTTAAAAAAAGGAGGAATAGGTCAAGTAGTGAGTGTAGTGATAATCAGTGAATGGACTATGTATTCAACACAATGTCAGAGGATCTATAGAAATACGCCTTGTAGCATATTCTCTAATAGAGTACATATAGAAAGAGATAAGATTTTTGCAGGATACATGGAAATGGGTGACTTTTGAAGTGTTTTTGAAAGGTTCTTTCATAATAAACGTTGAAAATACCTTGAGTAGTGAATGCTGTATGTAGTGTCATTTTAGATAGAAAGATGGGTTATTGTTGTTTTTTTTTTTCTGTAGGTGGTGGGTAAATCACTTGGCCAGTGAGTCTTTACCGCAATATTAAAATACCCTTCCCTAACCAAATATGATAATGTAGTGAAATTTTCATATTATACAGAAAGCTCTGGACGAGGGAATCAGGAAGCATTAGTTAATTCAGTATGTATATACTCCTGGCCATTTCACTTAAATTTTCAGTTCTTAGTGTCTTCATCTTTAATATAAGTGGGTTAGATCAAACAATCATGTACTCTAACATTCTGTGACTCTAGAACAAATTCCATTTTTGGTATACAGATTAAAGAGAGAAAAGGGAAACTGCTATACAATATCTTTGATAAAGAAGGCAAAACTTTCATTTTATTAGAAAAATAAAGGGGGAGAAAGAGAAATTAAGAATAAAAATGTCTTGTCAGAGAACTAACAAAATAGTTTACCTAGAGCCTTGTCCTGGTGACCAACAGTATTCTAGTGTCATTTACTCTCTCACACATTGCATACAATAAGAAAACATGCTCCATTTCTTTTTGAAAACAAGAAAAGTCAGTTTTTCCAGTGTTTGTATTTCTAAATTGAAAAGGATAAAAATCACCTCTGTTCCACACAGAGGTAGAAATGAAATCATAAAAAAAAAGCTTTCAAGAGTCATAAAGGGTACTTCTATAATATAAGTGGGTCTTGAGCCATATTAACTGTTAAAGAACAAAGTGAAGCAATCTCACCAAGTATTGCTATTTCAGAAATCAGATCTATCAAGAATGCTAATTTTGGGATTTGGTCATGTCCAGACACATCCTAGATGGCTCAACCAGAAGACTATATTCATTTATAAGATAATTGAGTTGGAAGGGTTTCAAGGATCATCCAATCCAACTCCTTCATCTTATATACTAGGACAGAAAGATACAGAGTTTCAAAGTGACTTGACCAAGGTCACATAGGTGATAGTTATATATCTTAATGTCTTTTTGCCTCTAGAAGTAAGTGGGAGAGCTGGCATTTGAACTTGTATTTTCTGACTAAATATACAGGGTTCCTTTGATAATACCCCTTCTCCATGGTGTTACAAATGCAGTAGAAGAGACTGTGCATTTTAGTCTCATTTATTATCATGTTTAAGTCATTAAATTAGATGGAGCCGAGACAAGATGGTGGAGTAAGGTTGGAACTTTGCCAAATTCCTCTCCAAACAATTTAAAAATAATGTTTCATATAAAATTCTGGATCAGTAGAATCAACAAAAGTTTGGGGTAAAACAATTTTCCAGCTCAATAAAACTTTGGAGATTGGAAGAAAAGGTCAGAATTACAGGAGTGATGGTCAGGCATAAGGTCCATCCCAACATCAGGCCTTGAGGGAATCTGCATCAGTGCCAGTGGCAGCTTCTGGAGCACTTGGTCAAGATTTGGTAAGGAGTAAGGACACTTGTCAGAAGGAGATTACAGGGTACACATTGATGGCACTTGGTACAGGACCATGTTGCTCTGTCCATATATAGCTCTGGTCACAGTCCCAGAGTGAAGAGGAGAAATAATGTGCTACTGCTTGTCGTTATAGGAGAAGAGTAGTACTGATCATAGTCCCAGGGTAGAGAGAAATGCTCATGGTTGTTCACAGTGGAGTATAGGTCCTGGTCTCAGGCCTGAAGCAAAAAAAGAGAATTAGTTCTTATGACTACAGGAGAGTTGTGACCCAGAGACATAAGGAGACTAACTGCCTCAGGGAAGCAGGAGCTCTGATTACAAGAGTTATTTTCCTTTCTGCAGAGCTAGATAGGGAGTATTTATGGTCATTCATAAGCCAAAGCACAGGCCATGAGAGTAGTGATCACACCTCTCATTAGCTCATAACACTTTGAAAAGAACAAAAACTTACACAATCCCAAAATCAGTTCTGAAAACACACACACACACACATACACACACACACACCTGAATCTTTGGCCATTCCCCCCTCCACCATGTAAGCAGAGTCCAAATTTAGCATAGAGTTAAAAGTCAAGAAATACGTAGGAAAAATGAGCAAACAACAAAAGAGTAACCTGACCATAGAAAATTACTGTGATGACAGGAAAAATTACGACATAAACTTAGAAGAAGAAAATAAAGTTTCAAAAAAAAACCTAGAAAGTTTCAAAGAAAAATGTGAATTAGACATAAGTCCAAAAGGAATTACTAGAAGAGCTCAAAAAGTTTTTGTAAAAATCAAATAAGAGAGGGAGAGGGAAAATTGGAGAAAGAAATGAAAGAGAAAATTAAGAAAAGAAAATAAGCAGTTTGGTGAAAGAGGTAAAAATACTGGGGAAAAAAGACCTTAAAAAGGAGGATGTCTAAATAGAAAGGAGGCACAAATATCCCCTGAAGAGAATATCTCAGTGGAGTTCAAAAGCTATGTATTTTTAACACTCAACCCCAAAACCAAGCCAATAAAGGGGCATCTCCAAATTCCACTACACTCTTCAAACTTTTTAAAAAGCAGAATTGGGGGACAGAGCTAAGATGGCCAAGTGAAAGCAGCAACTCATTTGAACTCCATGAATTTGGTCAGTAACTTTTCAAAAGTGAATCTGAATGGATTTTAGAGTGACAGAATCCATTGAGAGACAGAGCATGGCAGATTCGCAATCCAAGAAAGTGTGCACATAGGACTGGGGAGGAGGAGTACAAATCACAAAGTGCACAGGGCTGCACCAGTGCAGTCCTGAGACCATACCACAGAGCTCCAGTGAACAAATTCACCCACCACAGGGACAATTCACAGACCTCTCACCACAGGATAGAGGATCTGTGGCAGCTGGGTAAGAGACAAGCCCAGGGTGCACCTAGAGCTACCTACCAACAGCCTGGATGTTTAAAAATCATGTACATGAACTTCCAGGAGCCGACATGGCAGAGTAATCCATAGCTGCTCTAATCCCTCACTCTGACCCTGAAAACACAGAGATAATTGCCCTGGTGTAAAACCCTGAAATAATGGAACCAGCAGCAGGCTAAGCAGTCGTAGAGGAAGAGTGTGACTGAAGCTGCACCAAACTTGAAGTGAAGGGTGAGAGATGTACCAACAAGTTCCATCTCGAACTGACCAGCCAAAGATCCCAAAGACCAGCAGGATGGAGCCAGGAAGCACTAACACCAGAAGCCCAGGTGTGCCTTAGCACAACCAGGGGAATCTGTAGACACCACTAAATTCTGAGCCAGACTTAGCTGGCATAGAAGCACAAGCCTGAAGTGGCTTCACACCCTCCTCCTCCACATCTTACTCTGTGAGTCTCAAGGTAATCCAGGGGAAACATTGGAAGTCCTGGCCTTGACTTCAGTCTAGACACCAAGAGGCCACAGCACATGAAGTAAAAAACCAGGACCCTAGCTCCCAGCTTAAAAATTGTGGGTCCAAGTCTTTGGTGCCCCAGAAGCAGAAATTCACTTTAAAAGTCAGGAAATGGACAATCACAATCAGGAAAAAACAAATTGGAAAGAGAAAACCAAAATCAATGGAATCCTATTATTTTGAGCAAGAAGAATCAAGTTCACGAGACATCAATGACTCTATACTCACAGCTGAGAAAACAGAAGGAAATATGAATTGGTTTCAAGCCTGGAAAGCATTCTTGGAAGAACTCAAGAAGAATTTTAAATTTACCAATTCTTTTAAAATTACAATTAACAAAATGGAAAAAAATCTCCCTGAAGAAAACAAAAGCTTCAAAACTAAAATTTGTGAATTAGGAAGGGAGGTTCAAAGTCTACCTGGAGAAAATACTTCCCTAACATGAAATCTAATTATATGGCAAAGGAGCTTCAAAAACTGAGAAAAATAATTTGCTAAACATCAGAATCAGTCAAATCAAACCTATTGACTCTATAACATATCAAGAATCAGTCAAACAAAACCTAAAGATGGAAAATTTAGAAGAAAATGTAAAATATCTCACTGAAAAACAACTGACCTGGAGAATAGATTCAGGAGAGATGATCTAAGAATTATTGGTCTACTGGAAAACACATGATTTAAAAAAGCCTGGACAACATTCTCCAAGAAATTAGTAAAGAAAACTGTCCTGAAGTCCCAGAAAAAATAGTTATTTAAAGAATTCACCTGACACCTCGAGAAAGAGATCCCAAACTGAAAGTGCAAGAAATATTGCACTCAAATTCCAGAATTACTAGGTCAAGGAGAAAATACTTGTAATTCCATGCATGTGCAGCTTTCCAGAATAACGCTACTGTGAAAAACTGTTAAGTTTCTGTTTACACAGTATAGTGAATATTCTATTTATTCCATAACAAATCTGAGCAAGACATTCACAGAAAATCAAGGTATGACATTCACTATGTTGCATCTTATCACAGAAAAACAAAATATAGTATTTCCAACTGCTTATCATTAAAATGGCCACGTTGTTTTCACCATAGTGGCCACAAACTTTTGAACAAAAAACAATCATCTCAAAATACAATAGTCAAAGTCTTCCACTCATGGGGCACACTAAGTTAACTCAATCAGTCACTTATTCAGCAATCAATTACTAAGTATAGTCATTAACTCATTCATTTATTAATCACTATGTACAATCATTAGAAAATACACAGATCCTCCATCCCTGGGTCACTAGTAAATTTACAAATCCTCAGTCAGTAAACAATATCCAAGTAAAGTCTTCTTTCAGCTTGACTCAGGGTGGTCTCTCAGATTCCCTGTATTCCCTTCCATGATCTCAGTTCCTACATGAATCCACCAAACAGTCACCTGGATTCAGGGGTGGAGAGCTCCAGATCCTATTGCAGTTCTCCAGGCAGTTCCTACTCTGTACTGGAGCTCACAGTGTCCAGTCCATCTCACATCCTTCACAATTTCTGTTCCCTGGAATTCAGGACTCAACAAAGCCACAAACAGACAAAGTCTTAGCATCTTAGTCACGCTTCCTCAGTCTTCTGCTACTTGATCAAAAGATCAGAATTATTTTATCCAGCCTGGGTGGGGTGGGGGTGGGAGTTTTCCTGGGCTCCTGGGCTCCTAGGCTTCTCTTCAGCCTCCTCACAGCAGCTGCTTCTGCCTCCACAGTGCTCCAAGAAATTCTTACTGTCCTTTCATGGGGATTTTCTGTGTATATATACAAAGTATTAGCTTTCTATTTCAGCCAACTGCTGCCTGTTACATCAGTAACAGGAAACAGGAGTTCATTCCCCAACAGAGGCTTGATCAGTTACTAAGTGCTAAACACCTGCTACCTTTCCTTAACTTGAAACAAGTTGCTAAGTACCTGCTTACTTGCCAATACAAAAAGAGGTTTTCAAATTCAAATTAAATTGCCATTACAATACTGCAAGCAGTCAGAAAGAAACAATTCAAATATAATAGAACTACACTCAAGATAACAAAGGACCTAGTAGTTTCTACATTACAAGAACTGAGGGATTGGAATATGATATTTCATGAGGCAAAAGAGCTTAGACTGCAATCAATGATCAAATATATGGCAAAACTCAGCATAATCTTTCAAGAAAGGAGATGATGATTCAATGAATTAAGGTACTTCCAGATGTTCCTGATGAAGAAACCAGAGTCCAATGGAAAGTTGGATCTCCAAATATAAGACTCAAGAGTGACAAAAAAGATAAACAAAGGAAACACACACATACACACATACACACAAACAATTTGTGATTCAATAACAGCTGTTTACATCTCTACATGGGAAGCTGATACCTGCCAATATCAAGAATTTTATAATTATCTCAGCATTTAAAAGAGAGATAGATAGATAGATAGATAGATAGGGTATGTGGGTTTAAATTAACTACTCTGACAATAAAAAACTTATTAAGGGGTTCAAGGGGATTTTAATGGGAGAAAAGGTAAGGAGGAGGAAGAAAAGGGTAAATTATGCCACATAAAGAGGCATAAAAACATTCTATAGTAGAGGGAAAGAAGGGAGGGAGATGAAACTCATATGATCTTTACTGGTTTTTGGTTCAAGGAGGGAATGACATAATTATTTAATTATAGGATTCTAAAGCGAAAAGACAGAAAAACTCATTATAATAGAGGGAAAGGAGGGAGGGAGAGGAGCATTGTATGAAATTTATTCACATCATATTGGGTTCAAGGAGGGATTAACATACCTCATTAACTATAAAAATCTATCATGCCCTACAGGCAGTAGGAGGGGAAAGGGGGGGAAAGGAGGGAGTTAAAATGGAGGGAAAAAGTATTAAGAAGGAAGAGTAGGTAAAGTGAGAGGGGGTGCATAGGGAGGGAATACTGAGGGAGGCAGTGGTCAAAAGGAAAATTCTTGAGGAGGGGAAAGGAGAAGGGAGAAATAAATGCTGAAACTGGGGAGGGAGTAGAATGGAGGGAAAGAAATAGATAGTAATCATAACTGAGTGTGAATGGGATGAACTCTCCCATAAAACAGAAGTAGATAGCAGAATGGATTAAAAAACATTATGATACAATATGCTGTCTACAAGAAATATATTTGAAACAGCACGTTACACACATTGTAATGGTAAAAGGTTATAGTAGAATATATTATTCTTCAGCCAAATTTTAAAAAGCAATCCTTATCTCAGATAAAGCAAAAGCAAAAACAATTCTAATTAAAAGAGGAAGGAAATTATATCCTACTAAAAGGCCATGTGGAAAATGAATCAATATCATTACAAAGCATAGAACACCACACCAAGTGGTATAGCATCCAAATTCCTAGAGGAGAAGTTAAGGGAGTTAGAGGAAGAAATAGAAAGACCTCAATCTCTCCCTCTCTGAACTTGATAAATCTAACCTCAAAATAAACAAGAAAGAACTTAAGGAGGTGAATAGAATTTTAGAGAAGGCAGATATAATAGACCTCTGAAGAAAATTAAATGCAGATAAAAAGGAATATACCTTTTTCTCAGAAGTATATGGCATATACACAAAATTTGATGATGTACTAGGGCATTAAAAAACTCACAATTCAATGCAGAAAGGTAAACATATTAAATACATCCTTCCCAGATCAAGATGCAATAAAAACTATATGTAATAAAGGACAATGGAAGGTTAGACTAAAAAACTAATTGGAAACTAAATAAGTGAATCTTAAATAAGGAGTGGGCAAACCAACACATCATGGCAACAATCAATAACTTCATTCAAGAGAAAGACAATAATGAGACAGCATACCAAAACTTATGGTATGCAAGGAAAAGTCGTTATTAGGGGAAGTTTTATATCTCTGAATGCTTACGTGAATGAATTGATCATGGAACTGAAAAATCTAGAAAAAAGAACAGATTGAAAATCCTCAATTAAATGCCACATTAGAAATATTGAAAATCAAAAGAGAGTCTATTAACAACTAAATTAAGAAAGCTATTGAACTAATAAAGACTTTGTTTTATGAAATAAGCAAAAAATTTTTAGTCTTTTAGTCAATTTCATTTGAAAAGAGACAAAAGAAAACCAAATTACCAGTATCAAAAATAAAATAAGTGAATTCACCTCCAATGAAGAGGAATTTAAACAATAATTAAGAATTATTTTTGCCCAGTTTTATGCCCCAAGATTTGATAATCTTAATTAGGTGGATGAACATTTATAAAAATATATATTGCCCAGATTAATGGAAAAGGAAGTAAAATACTTAAATAGAGCCATATCAGAAAAAGAAATCCAACAAGCCATCAATGAACTCCCTAGGAAAACATAGCCAGGGTCTGATGTATTTACAAGTAAATTCTATCAAACATTAAAGAACAATTAGTTACAGCACTATATAAACTACTTGGGAAAATTGGTGGAGTCCTACCGAATTATTTTTATGATACAAATATGGCACTGATAACCTAAATTAGGAAAAAGCAAAACAGAAAGAAAATCATATACAAATTTTTCTAATGAATATAGATGCAAAAGTTTTAAATAAAATGTTAGGGAAAAGATTACAGCAACTTATCATGAGAATACTACACTGTAATCAATTAGTATTTACTCCAGGAATGCAAGGCTAGTTAGATATTAGGAAAACTATCAGCATATCAACAACAAAACGAGTAGAAACCATATTATTACCTAAATTGGCGCAGAAAAAGCTTTTGACAAAATACAAAACTCATTTCTAATTCTAATATAATTCCTAATTATTGTTTTAATTTTCTCTTCATTGGAGGTGAATTCACTCTTTTTGTTTTTATACTAGTAATCTGGTTTTCTTTTGCCTTTTAAAACTTGAAAGCAGGGGTGGCTAGGTGGCGCAGTGAATAGAGCACTGGCCCTGGAGTCAGGAGTACCTGAGTTCAAATCCAGACTTAGACACTTAACACAAAAAACTAGCCATGTGACCTTGGGCAAATCACTTAACCCCAACTGCCCTCCAAAAAAAAAGCAAAAAAATAAAATAAAATAAAACTTGAAAGCATTGGAATAAATGGAGCCTTCCTTTAAATAATAAATAGCATCTAGCTAAAATCATCAACAAGCATTATACATAATGGAGAAAAACTAGAAGACTTTCCAACAAGATTAGGCCTGAAACAAGGATGTGCATTATCACCACTGTTACTCAATATGGTTCTAGAAACTTTAACGTTAGCAATAAGAGAAGGAAAATGATTTGAAGAAATTCAAGTAGTTATTACTCTTTGCAGATGATATGATGATGTACTTAGAGAAGCATAAAGAATCAAGTGCAAAAACTACTTGAAATAATTAACAACTTTAGGAAAGTGGCAGGCTATAAATAAACTCACAGAAATGACTGGAATTTCTATATATTACTATTAAAGCCCAACAGCAAGAGATAGAAAGAGAAATTCCATTTAAAGATACTGTAGACATTATAAAAATTTTGGGAGTCTACTTGCTAAAACTAACACAGGAACTATATAGACAAAATCATAAAACACTTTTCACACAAATTATGCCAGATATAAACAATTGCAAAAAAACATCAGTTGTTCATGCTTAGGCCAGGCTAATATAAAGCCTAAACAATCAAACTACCAAAAAATTATTTTATAGAGCTAGGAAAAATAATATCTAAATTGATTTGGCGGAACAAAAGGTCCAGAATATCAAGGGAATTAATGAAAAGAAATACTAGGGAAATTGGCCTAGCCATACCAGATCTTAAATTGTGTTACAAAGCAGCAATCATCAGAACAACTTGGTACTGGCTAAGAAATAGAGGAATAGATCAGTGGAATAGTTTAGGTACACAAGATACAGTAGTCAGTGATTATAGCAATCTACTGTCTCATAAACCCAAATACCCCAGCATATGGGATAAGAACTCACTGCTTAACAAAACCCCTTGGAAAACTGGAAAATAATCTGGCAGAAACTGTGCACAGACCAATATCTGATACTGTATACCATAATAAAGTTCAAATGATCTAAGTATAAAGGCTGATACTATAAATAAAAGGAGCAAGGAATAGTTTAACTGTTAGATATATAGAGAGTGGAGGGATTTATGACCAAACAAGAGATTGAGAACATTGTGAAATGCAAAATGGATAATTTTGACTACATTAAATTCATAAATTTTGCACAAACTAAGCAATGCAATCAAGATTATCTGGGAAGCAGAATACTGGAAAAATAAATTACAACCAGTGTCTCTGATGAATGTGTAATTTCTAAAATATACAAAGAAATGAGTCAAATTTATAAGAATATGAGTCATTTCCCAAATGATAAATGATCAAATGATATGAACAGGAAGTTTTTAGAGGAAGAAATTAAAACTATCTATACTCATATGAAAAAATGTTCTAAATGTACATTGATTAGAGAGATGCAAATCAAAACAACCTATCAGATTGACTAACATGTCAAAACAGAAAAATGATGAAAATTATGTGGAAATGTTGGAATACTAATTCATCACTGGTGGAGCTGTGAGCTGATCAAACCACTCTGGAGAACAATTTGGAACTATGACCAAAGGTCTATAAAAATGTGTATACCCTTTGACCTAGTAATACCACTTCTAGGGCTGTATCCCAAAGAGATCATAAAATGATAAAAGGACCCACATGTACAATAATTTTCATATCAGCTCTTCTTGTCATGGCCAAGAATTGGACATCAAGAGGATGCCCATCAATTGGGAGTGGCTAAACAACTGTGGTATGTGAATGTAATGGAACACTATTATGCTATAAGAAATGAACAGGCAAGCCTTGGAGTAACCTTGAAAGACTTAACTGAACTGATGCTGAGTGAGGGGAGCAAAACCCAGAGAGCATTTTATATAGTAGGAGCCATAGCATGCAAGGACTGATTTTGATTGACTTAACCCTTCTCAGCAACAGAAGGACCTAAAATAATTCCAAAGAACACATGATGGATAATGCCAGCCACATTCAGAGAAAGGACTATGGAGTCAGAATGCTGAATGAAACAGACTATTTCCTTTTTTTAGTTTTATTTATTTTTTCTTTTCTCACAGTTTTTCCCCATTCATTATAATTCATTTATATAGCATGACTAATGTGGAAATATGTTTAAAAGGAAGGTATATGTGGAGCCCATATCAGATTGCAAGCCATCTTGGGGAAGGAGGGAATAGGAAGGGAGAGAAAATTTAAACCTTATGGAAGTGATTGTTGCAAACTAAAAATAAATAATTAAAAAAATTAAAGAATCCAACAATTATACCCTGAAAGTCATTCCAAAATGAAAACTTCCAGGGGTACCACCATCAAATTTCAAAGTTCCCAGATCAGGGCAAATATGGCAAGTAGACAAAAAAAAGATAAATACCAGGATGTTCCAGTCAGAACAACAAAAGAGTTAGTAGATTCAACATTAAAGGATGACTGAGGTTGGAATGCAATATTCTGGAGGGCAAAGGAGCTGGGATTACAATCAAGAATACCCTACCCAGAAAAACTGAGTATAATACTTGAGGGAAAATAATGGACATCTAATTAAATTGAGGCCTTTAAGGCATTCCTGAAGAAAAGACCAGAGCAAAACAGAAAATTTGACTTTCAGATATAAGATCAAAAGGAACAAAATAAGTAAGGAAGAAAGGGGAAATCATAAGGGATTCAATAAGGTTCAACTTTTTGCACTGCTATATGTGAAAATAATACTTAAACTCCTAATAACTTCATCATTATTAATGCAGTTAAAAGGATTATACATAAAAAGAGAGCAAGGATGTGAGCTAACCATGATGGGTTGATTAAAGTAAAATATATTTTAGGGAGGAGGCATTAATTGGGAGAAGAGGGAAAAGAGGTAGAAAGGGGGAAAGTATCTCACATTAAGGAAGCATAAAAGGAAGAAGAGAAAGAGAAGCCAGATGGTGGCAGGTAACATTTGAAAATTGTTCCCATTGCAAATAATTCAAAGAGAGAATGATAGACACAATAAGTTGGTTATAAAAATGATGTTACCCTATCAGAAAGCAGAACAGGAAGGGGAAAAGAGAAGGGATGGTGAAAGAAGAGAGGGTAGGTTAAAAGAGGCAGTGATAAAATTCAGAACAGATTTTTTAACAGGAAGAGGTTAGAGAGAAAAAAAGGTAAATGGGAGGAATAGGATGGAGGGTAAAACAGTTAGCAATTATAACTGTGAAGATGAATGTAATAAATTCACCCACAAAACAGAAAAGTACAGCAAAATTGATTATAAAGGAGAATTCAAAATATATTATTTACAAGAAACCCATTTGAAACAGAGAGACACATACAGAGCTTTATTTTGCTTTGGGTTTGGGTTTTTTTTTTGGTATGTTTTCATCTTTTAAAGACTGGAGCAGAATTTATTTTGCACCAGATGAAATTTTTAAAAAGGTAAGGCGAACAATCATGATGCCAGATGAAGAAGAATAAAAATAGATCAAACTAAAAGAGATAAGCAAAGAAATTATATTTTGCTAAAAAAAAGTTACCATATAGAAAAAAGTAATTTTAAAACTAATTGAAATACATGTGGAGCCTATATCATATTGCAAGCCATCTTGGGGAGGTAGGGGATAAGGAGGGGGAGAAAGTTTAAAACAAGGAAGCATGACATCTAAATTCTTAAATTAAAAGTTAAATGAGTTACAGGAGGAAATAGTAAAATCCTTCTAGTAGGAGGCCTTAACTTTCCTCTTTCAGAACCAGATAAGTATATCCAGAAAAAGAAAAAAAAAAAGAAAAAAAAGTTGAGATGAATACAATTTTAGAAAAGGTAGATATGAGACCTCTGGAGTAACTTGAAATTAAAAAGGAAGGAGTATACCTTTTTTCAGCTATACTTACCACCTTCACAGAAAAAGATCATGTTTAGGACATAAAAACCACACAATTAAATGCAGAAAAGTATAAATGTATTCTTTGCATACAATAATGCAATAAAATTATTTTCAATAAAGGGCTGAGGAAACAGATTAAAATTAACTGGAAATTAAATGATCAAATTTCATTAAAGAGAATGAGAACAATGTGACAACATAATAAAATTTATGAAATATGCCTAAAACAGTTGTTAGGGGAAATTTTATAGCTCTAAATGACTATAGCAATAAAAGAGAGAAATAGAAGATCAATGAATATCATACAAAACTTAAAACAAACTGGGGAAGGAACAAATTTAAAATTTCCAGTTAAAGACCAAATTAGAAATCCTGTAAATCAAAGGATAAATTACTAAAATTGAAAGTAACAAAATCATTGCACTAGAAAATAAAACTAGAAAAAAACCATAAAATAGATAAACAATTTATTGATCTCATTTTAAAAAAGAAAGAAGTAAACCAAATTGCTAGTAACAAAATTGAAAAAAGTGAATTCACCACCAAAGAAAATGCAATCGAAGCAATTGTTGAGAGTCATTTTGCCCAAATGTATGCAAAAATATGACGATCTAAATTAAATAGATGAATATTTACAAAAACATAAATTTCCCAGTTTAACAGAAGAAATAGGATACTTCAAAAACCCTAACTGAGAAAAATAAATTGAATAATCAATGAGCTGCCTAAGGAAAAAAAAACCTGTACCAGATGGATTCACAAATGAATCTAACAAACATTTAAAGAATAATTGATTATAATACTTTGTAAGCTATTAGGGAAAATAGGCAAAGGAGTCCTTTCGAAGTCTTTTTACAACACAGATATGGTGCTGGTACATTAACCAACAAGAGCAAAAATGGAAAATGAAAATTATTGGCCAATTCCCTTAAATTATTGCAAAATGTAGCTAAAAATTTTAATAAAATGCTAGCAAAGAGATTACAGCAATAAATCACAAAGATTTATTGTGTCGAGTGATGAGTTTGTTCATTTTTTTAATATGACTGTAGGGCTGGTTTAATACTAAGAAAATTCCTGGGAAAACTAATAAGCAGCTTGACAGAAACTAGGTATAAAATAACATCTCACACCATATACTAAGATAATGTCAATTGTGTTAATTATTTTAACACAAAGGGTGATATCCTAAGTCAATTAGCAAAGCATATAATATGTTACCTGTTAGATCTTTGGATGACGGAAGAATTTATGACCAAAGAAGGGATAGAAAGCATTACAGGATACAAAATGGATAAATTTTTATTACATTTTTTAATTGCACAAGAACAAGAGTGTAGCAAAGATTAGAAGGAATGCAGGGATCTGAGTCAGAATTTTTGTAGCAAGCTTCTTCAGCAAAAGTCTTCATTTCTCAAATATATAGAGAACCAAATCAAATTTATTAGAACATCAGTCATCTTTCAGTTGATAATCAGTCAAAGGATACAAATAGGCAGTTTTCAAATGAAGAAATTAAAAGTATCTGTAGTTACATAAAAATGCTCTAAATCACCATTGATTAGAGAAATGCAAATTAAAACAATGCCGAATTAGCACCTCATATTTATCTCAATTACCTGATAAGACAGAAAAGTGTGGCATTTAAAAAGGTTCAAAAGACATAATTTCTGGGTAACTTAGTCATTTTATTAATAATGCCAGAATTTTAATAAAAGGTTAATCATGTGATAAACTCTCTCAGTTCAAAGACAGTCACAGCAGCAGTCCCATGGTTGATATGTACTTTTGGAAGATGGTGTTCTTGAGAGTGCCAATCAACTACGATTGCTTAACAATTAATAAGAGAATGAATATTAAAATGAGGGACTGGACTGAAACTTTTATTATTTCATTTCTTAAGTTACCCTCATCCTTGGGCAAACTATTCAAATAATTTATACCTAGTCAAACTTGGGTAGAACACAATAGCTGTCTGTATAGAGGTGATGTCTGTATAGAGGAGGAAGTTAGGTCAACCTTCAGAAACTAAAGACTTGAAATGAGGATTAAAGAATAAGGAGGAAATGTGAATGTCTCCTAATCATTGGTTATTAATAATAATTTCTCTCTAAATAAAAATGATAAATTTTGGAGGTAGTGTATAAAAATTGGGACATTAATGCATTGTTGGTAGAGTTGTGAAGTGATCCAACCAATCTAGAGAGCAATTTGGAACTATGCCAAAGGGACCATAAAACTTTGGATGCCTTTTGACCAAACAATACCACTACTGGATATGTATCACAAAGAAATCTAAGGAAAAAGATGGAATGATGCATCTGTACAAAAATATTACAGAAACTCTTGTGGTGGCAAAGAATTAGAAATTTAGAGGATATCCTTCAATTGTGGAATGATTAAAACAATAATGGTATATGATTGTGATGACATATTATTATGCTATAGGAAAGGATTAGCGGGATGCTTTCAGAAAAAAATCTGGGAAGACTTACATGAAATGATGAAAAGTGAAGTGAGTAGAACCTGGAAAATATTGTACATAGTAACAGTAATATTGTATGATATAATTACCTTGAGATTCTTAATTATTTCCTTAAAAACACTTGTCCCCACACTGGAGTCTACCTGCCTGGAATCTTGAACAGATTTATGAATTAGAGATTAATTATATTTATAAATGGCATTCTATTGTTTGTAATCTTCCCCAAACCTTGAAGATGTTTTTGAAGCGTATTTTGAGATTTGAGAGCTTCCATACCTGCTCTGAAAATGTCAGCACCATTGAAGTTTTAAAGGGAAAGAAGGGAAAGTTTCTCTAACAATGTAAATGACTTGTGCAAATTACCTCTTAGCGATATTTACTGCCTTCACATGAATCAGGTTATATTTTTGGTTCCTAGTTAATTATGGGGCAGGGGAACCTGCTTGCTCCCAAACAATTATAGCTAGCATTGATATAAAATTTCAAGGTCTGTAACAGAACTCATTCTCTCATTTGATGATCAAAACATTTCTGTAAGGTAGGTAATATTATCCCTATTTTACATATGAGGAAACAAGAAAGTAAGCAGTATATTGTATTATAGAGTTTGCAAGGATTTGAAGCAGTACTTGAAAGACCTCTCTTTCTGATTCTAGGTTCTATACTGTATTAACCAAGACACCTAGCTCTTTGGATTGCAGCTTGAACTCAAATGGGATGAAGTGGGAGTTGTATATATTTTCTTTCTTTTTTTTAATCTCCATGCCTATGCTGTTGGCCTGTGATTAGGATACTACGAGGAGAGTTTGGGAGCTCTATGATGTGATGTTAAAAGGAGGAATTGAATAAAGAGACATTGGTGACTAGGAATGACTACGATAGAATCTAGAATGAGTTAAGTTATTTTGGAGGGATTGGTCATGGAAGTAAGACCTAAGACTGCTAGAAAGATATTGAAAAGAAGAACACATAGGGCTGAATGGATGAACAGGACTCTGAAGGGTTGGATATCATACACACACTTGACTATGTGCCTATATCTAAATGTATGTATATTTATCTATATTAATGCAATAAGCATTTATTAATCATCTTACATGTCAGACACTATGCTAAGCACTGAAGACATGAAAGCAACAGTTTATTTTATTTTAATTTAATTATTTTAATTTCTGCTCTTAAGGTTTATACGTTACTGAAGGAAAGATGTATAAACTAATAAGTAAATGCATTAGTTGTCTCATGAGATCAGAGAATTTATATTACCAAATTAATACAACTAACAGGAGTTTCAAACCCAAGATTGATTTTTGTCTTTTTTAGTTTTTCCAGCGCTTATTACACTGCCTGGTACATAGTAGGAACTTAATAAATGCTTCTTCCCTTCCCTGGAATAGAATATATACTTAATAACCAATGCTAGTACTTGTTCCATTACACCAGCTATTCTCAACTTGTGCGTCATGACCCCTTTAGGGGTCAAACGACCCTTTCATTGGGGTCAACTAAGATAATTGGAAAACACATATTTCCAATGGTCTTAAGAACCAAGACTTGCTCCTCTATCCATCTCCAGGCAGGTCCACCCACATGCAGACACATCCACACATGATTATTAAAGGATCACAGCATTAGAAAGGTTGAGAGCCACTACATTATACCATCTGACTCCCTACTATAAACAAAACAAAACAAAAATTAATGGACTTTTATAGTACCCACCCAAATAAACTGCATTCACAGATCTTGAAAACAAGGAGCACATTTATCAAACACACATAAATATACACTAAAATACACATGGACAGCTTTCATTGGAAAAATTTCATCCCAAACCAATATTTAAACCCTACCTGGTTAGGTTTTTTATTTGAGAGACTTTGATTAGAAAGATGAAGAAAAGGCAATAAGATGATAATGATGGGATAATATTGTGCCAAAAGAGATGATAAATAAAATGGTTTCAGAAAAACCTAGGAAGACTTATATAAACTGAGATGCAAAGTGAAGTGAGCAGAACCAAGAGAGTAATGTACACACTAATAGCAGTATCATATGTTGATCAACTGTGAATGACTTAGTTATTCCTACCAATACACTGATCCAAGACAATTCTGAAAGACTTATGATGAGAAATGCTTTCTACTGCCAGAGAAAGAACTGATGGAGTCTAAAATGCAGACTGAAGATTCTTTTTTCAAAAATTATTTATTTTTATTGGAATTTTTTTGTCTGCATTTTCTTTTGCATGCAAAATAAATATAGAAATATGTTTTGTATAACTTCACATGTATAATCTATTATCAAATCACTTGCCTTTTCAATGTGGGGGAGGGGAGGCAAGGAAGGGAAAAGAGAATTTGGAACTCAAAATTTAAAAAAAAACATCAAAAATTGTTTTCATAAGTAATTAGAAAAAACAAGCTAGAAAAAGATAATAAACATTATTAAGTATCTATTATATGTCAGGAACTGTGCTAAGTACCATACAGATATTATTTCAGCTGATTGTAATTAATAAATACAATATCCTTTCATATAGATAGATATAGACATATCTACTTATGTGGATAGATAATAGATAGACAGACAGAGATAGATAGATAGATAGATAGATAGATAGATAGATAGATAGATAGATAGATAGATAGATAGGTAATTTATATAGTTGGGGAAAATGCTAGTGTGTTGTACCGTTCTCCAAATTATGTTTAGATCTAAGGATCTTAGATATCTATCCTGGAGGGACCTCAAAAATCATCTAGCACAAATCTCTCTTTTACACTTTAGAAAACTGGGACCCAAGCAGGTTAAAGTGATTTGACAAAGACATATCAATAGTTATCAGAGGAGGACTTTGAACCCAAGTACTCTGTTTCCATAATTAGGATATCACCACACACACACACACACACACACACACACACACACAACCGCACAGGAATAGGAAAAAGAATCCAACTATACAAGCCTATTATGGGAACAGAGATGACCAGGGTTCATCCTCAGAGAAAGATATTGAAGTAAAGAAGGCCTAAAAGAGTAATATTAAATGTTCACCTTCTGAAAAAGAATTCATAGTAAATCTTAACAAAGTCTTCAAAAATCAAATGATAGACATGGAGGAAAAACTGATAAAGAAAATAAGAAGAGTGCAAGAAAAACAATAAGGGTATGAAAGGAAAGTTAATCATTTAGAAAAGGAAATTCAGGATCTTAAGGAAGAAAATTATAATTGGGCAGAGTGAAGCCAGTGAAATTATAAGATAGGGGCAGGTGCTAGGTGGCACAGTGAATAGAGCACCAGCCCTGCAGTCAGGTGGACCTGATTTCAAATCCAGCCTCAGACACTCAGTACTTACTAGCATGTGACCTTGGGCAATGTGACCTTGGGCAAGTCACTTAATCTCCATTTTCCTGCTATCCCCCCTCCAAAAAATAAAATGAAATAAAATAATTATGAGACCAAGAAATTATTAAGCAAAATATGAATAACAAAAAACAAGAGAAAGTGAAACTTAAGAAAAACAAGGCAGTTAGAGAATAAATCAAGAGGAGAAAATTTAGAAGTAATTGTAATAACTAAAAATTATGATCACAATAAGAATCTTGATACAATAATACAAGAAATAATCAAAGAAAATTATCCTGAAGTATTAGAACAAGGGGGAAAATTAGAAATAGAAAAAAATTCAAGAGGCGACTAGGTGGGTCAGTGAATAGGGCACCGGCCCTGGAGTCAGGAGGATCTGAGTTCAAAGCTGGCCTCAGACAGAACACACACACACACAAAACTAGCTGTGCGACCTTGGACAAGTCACTTAACCTCAATTGTCCTACCTTTCTCCCTCCAAAAAGCAAAAAACAGAAACAAAATAACAAAATGGGTTATCAAATAATTCCAATAATAATAAACTACTAAAAGCAAAAGAACTGGAACAACAACAACAAAAAAAACTACTGCATAAAAAGGAAGTGCCAGTTGGAGCAAGTGTGGAGAGCAGACCATAGAGCTCAAGTCTGTGGACCAAGCTGGACTGACTATGGATGACATGGTCAAGAAGATCTTCATGCAGTAGTGTGCACCCAGTGCCACATGGTGGAGAAGAGGGGAAAGCACAAGACTGGCCCAACCTCCATGGGCTCTTCAGCCACAAGACTGGTCAGTCTCTGACCTTCTCCTACACTGACATTAACAAGAACAAAGCCATCACTTGGGGTGAGGACACGTTCATGGAGGACCTGGAGAACCTCAAGAAGTACATCCCCTTAACTAAAATGATCTTTGCTGGCAGCAAGAAGAAGGCAGAGGGCTCAGACTTGATAGCCTGCCTCAAGAAGGCCACCAACCAGTGATAGCTGCTGCCTTATTTATTAGGAGGAGAGGCCTCTTTAGGTTTCCTTTCTTTAAGCTGTATCATAACTACCCTATTTAAAGTGTTCTCATCCAACAGAGAATTCTGATCATGAATGGCTGTTTGCAGATGTTATTCAGTCCTAATAAAGGAATGAAAAAAAATCATCAAACACCACTTAAAAGAGATCCTATTAGGAAAACTCACAGAAATATCATCAAATTCAGAAGCCACCAGCTCATAGAAAATTATTAAAAGCACTGAGATTAAAGTAATTTAAATATGATGATGCCACAATTAGAATTACACAATACCGGGCAGCAGAAACATTAAAGGACTGTAAATCTTGGAGCACAACATATCAAAGAGCAAAAGAATTGGAACTCCAGCAAAAAATAGCATACCCTACAAAGTTAAATATTATCCTGAATGAAAAAAAATGGACATTTGATAAACTCTTAGGTGCGAAAGGGAGAATTATTACAGAGGAATCAGATGGGGAGGAGGGCTGGTAGTTCTGGTTGCCTACTTTCAGCAGCAAAGGGTTTAAGAGGAAACAATACATATATATTTAGAAGAGTATAATAGTCTTCTAAATTCAGAAGAAATAAAATGGTAGGGTCATAGGGTGGGGGAAAGGACAAGGGAGGAATCTTTAGAGGGGAGGGGAGAGAATAGATAAATTGGGGTATAAAAGGGTGTTTAGAATTATGGGAATGGGAGGATGGGGAGGGGTCTTTGGAGAGGTGTAGGCAAGTCATAGGAGGGCAAGGTAAAAGTAAAATAGAGGAGGGAGAAGGGATAGGAAACAAGAAATATAATCATACATAAAAAACAGATGTCAGGAGTAGACTAGGTTTGGGAAATCATATGTCTGTATATGTCTGAATATGTGCATGTATGTATCTATAGCTATAGAGAAACATCCAAACTTTATTGTATCCTTCTGGGGGGGGAGGGGAGAGAAAAAAGAACAAAGTAACAAAGTGCAGAGCAGAGAATGAAAGACAATTCACAAGGAAGCAAAGATGGACAATTCTCAATATAATGAGTGTTATTTATCACATAGGTTTTCTTGAAATGAAAATTTATTGTTACATATATTGAATCCCCTCATGTTATGTTATGCACTTGATACCCTTTTATTTCTTTATAACTGTACATTTAAGTTTCAATATGTAAATGTATGATATGTTTTGTTTCTTTTTTCTATTCTCTGTGTTCTGGCATTGGAGTCTAAAATAAAAATTTTTAAAAAGGTATGGGCAAAAGTTACAGATGATGTGATAGAGACTAGTTATAATCTTCATTCAATGCAATACCCATATTAATGAAAAGATCCTCTAGAGAATCAAACCATTATAGCATATATATGGGGATTTTTTCAGTAGAAAATTAATTCATTAATGAGGACTATGTCCTATATAACTTTATATGCCATCCCGATTATTACATTACAAACCACTCAAGAACCACGTTCAGCAAATGTTTCTTAAATCAATGTTGAATTGATGAAAGAATTAATGGATGGGTGGATGGATGAATGAGTGGATATATGGTTGAATGGATACACAGTCTTCTAATGATCAAGGTTTCAGTTCCTGAGAGAAATTTACCAGGCTCCATTTGTGATATAATAAAAGAACTCCAAACTTAAGCCTAACCAGAAAGCAATAGAAAGGATTGAGACAAAAAAGTTTTCTTTTAAATATAAACAAAATTTCAATCTTTGTAACAATAATAATAATTTCAATAATAATAAACTACTAAAAATTCAAAGCCCTTCAGTTTTATTTTTGGCCTGCAGCTTGTTGCTATATTTGATCAATTAACTTGCAAAGCAATGTACTGACATTCTTAATGAGATTTGCTGTCTCTGTGTACATCTCTGGACTGTGTTAAATGCATTTATAGTTTTTCTTTCAGTTCTCTATTTTATTTTTTTTCTTTCTGGGAGAATTATAAGAACTTTATACCAATTTCGTTAACCTGATCCAAATTTATAACATCAATAGAGTTACAAGATGGTGAATTATTGAACATGGCTCCTAAAGAGTATCATAGAAGCTCAATTAAGGGAAGAAAAAAAAGGTCTCAAATCTGTTCCTTTTTGTATGCAATGACTTAGAATAATCTAGGCTAGGGATATGGGTTGGGGAGAGAGATGGGAGGGAGTATCAAATTGTACTAAACGGATACTGTATCTGAATCAGGTTACTCAGGTGTGTAGAATTCTTATTTTAAAAAAGTCCAGGGATTCATAAAGATTACTTTAGGCCACGAGTACACTTCCAAGTCAGTTCCCTCGGGGATAAGATCATACATGGAATAACTCTTGGGGACTGGAGGATTCCTAACTAATCTCTAAACTCTAACTCAATATACCAAGTCTCTGACATTCACGATTAATATGACAAAGTTATGTGTTTTTGTTGTTGTTGTTGTTGTTGTTTTCTTTCCCCCCTTCCACAGAAAAAGACTAATTCCTCATGATATACAGTTTGCCAGGTAGACAAAAGGCAAGCCATGCTCTATAAGTATATTGTTGGAAGAGATAAGACTTGGTCATTAAAATGGAATTATCTTAAAGAGATGCCTGTAGATAATCTCATTGTATTTATTCTCCTCTTCTTAACTATACAAGAAGGTAGAACTGAATTCACGTGGGGGATACACACCACCAGAAAATTCCTCTTAAGGATCTCATGTAGATTTTCTTCTTTTTTTTAAATTGGGTCCTTTAATCTGACTGATTCCCAGTACTAACTAACATTGACAGGCAAAACTGCTCATTATATCAAAGGTAAAGAGTTGAAAACAACTTTAAGATGGTGCTCTCTTGCTTTACTCAAAAAAGTATTGCTTATATCTTAGTTCTTGCTAATTATGTATTTATTTAAATTGTCTATCTATTAATAATACAGAATTTAAATAAATACACCTATATATATATATATATTTGAATATATACATATATACATGTATATGTATGCATATTTATGTGCATGGATATGTGCGTGTGTGTATATATTTGGAATCTATCTCACTTTAATTTCTGAATATATCCTTACCAATTTCCTAACCCAGGCAGTATTCCCTTAGAGCAAAAAATACAAAATAGAGAAAAAGAAGCTGAAGAAAAGACATCAGCACATTAATCAAATCTGTTAATATGCTACTGCACTCAAAGTACCTTATTCTTTTTCCAAAAAGGGAAAGAGACAAGGTTGTACTGATAAATATGTAACAAGAGTTTCTCCGGAAAGGAAAAAAAAAGTACTAATGACTTTTTTTTAAGTTTAAGGTGTATTATTCATATTTTTCCAATCACTTTCTTAAATTTAAACAGTCAAGAAGACAATAAATTAAACAATGATTTTTGCCATTTGTTGATTTTCATGGTAAAAATATGCAAATCAAGAATTTAACAATCAGTACTCCAAAGTCATTAAAAGCTGACTCCAGCATATATCTTGAAAGAAATATACTTTTCTTGGTAAAATTGCTTGGTCATTATAAGAATGTGGTATTGAGTTTTACATTTTCTTTGCATTTATGTTGTAATGGGGGCAGCAAAAGGTTGCTTTGAAAATAGTGCTTCTTCAGGCAGAACCAAGATAGTGGAGTAAAAACAGGAATTTTTCTGAGCTCCACTCCAAAAACCTCCAAAATCTGCAAAATATGACCTTAAACATATTTTAGAGCTACATAAATCACAAATTGACAGAGAGAAACAAAACTCCTGCTGAAGGCAGCCTGGCAAGCTAACAGGAAGGGTCTATCACACCCAGTTGTGGGCAGTGTGCCAGAGCTTCATGTATCTGTAGAGAAGACATCATAGCTCTGGCCACTGTGAAACCCCAGCAATTTGGGACATAGCTTTCTCCATTTGGGAGGCAGAATTCTACAATGGCAAAGAGTTCAGAAGTCAAGTAATTAGTTGGCAAGATGAGCAAGTAAAGGAAGCACAATTAGACCATAGAATCTTTTTGGGGGGGATAAAAAGAATGAAAATATGGAAGCAGAAGAAGCCAATGAAGTAAAAAAAATCCTGCTTCAAAAGCTTCCAAGAAAAATATGAATTGGTAATAGGCCATGAAGGAGCTCAAAAAAGATTTTGAAAATGAAATAAGAGAAATGGAGGAAAGATTGGAAAGAGAAATGAGAATGATGCGAGAAAATAATGAAAAGTGAGGTTAACAGTTTGCTAAACGAGACTCAAAAAGAATACTGAAGATAATAACACCTTAAAAATGTACTAACTCGGGGGCACAGCCAAAATGGCTGCGTAGAAGCAACAAAGCACCACAGCTCCCACACAAACATGCTAAAAACTCATAAAATGGGACTCTAAACAGATTTTCAAGCTCCAAAACTCTCCAAAAGACAGAAAGCACATCTGTTCCTACAGGCAGCTCAGCAGGTGGGGCTCTTCATAGCAGTCTGGGAGCCGCAGCTGAAACCCTGGCCAGGTTAGGCCCCAGGGCATCGGGCGGGGAGCCGCATCTATAGGAGAGCAGATTGGCTGCACTGGAGGCACAGTTACCACATTTATCATGCCAGAAGGAAAAAAAAGGCTAAGAGAAAGGTCAGTGGATTTTAATAACTCAGGAGAAGAGCAGGTCCAGCCAAACTGCTCCCAGGGCAAGGAAGCAGTGGGAGGCAGCTGTAGCAGCAAGAACGGCTGAAAGCAGCAGCAGCCTCCACTGAGCTGCTGCAGAACCCTCAGCCTACAGATAACAGGGGGGCAGAGGCAATTGATCAGGGCCAAGGGCTCTTGTGTTGAGCGGCCTGGAACTGGATCGTGGTCTTGAGTGGTAGTCCTGGGGTGTGCTTTCAGTGAGCCAAAGCTGGGGGGGGGGCAGAGCTGCAGCATCCCACTAATAGCTCCCGCAGCTGTGAAGGTCCCTGCGATTTGGGACAGAACTTTT
>CM053600.1:47223060-47264952 GCA_028646575.1 Pseudocheirus occidentalis | reverse complement strand
GATGAGAGGGGGGGCGATGGAGGGAAGGGCGGGGGAGGATTGTGGGAAGCACACACCTCAGTAAAGGGACAGGGACAGTGTACAGAACAAAAGAAGGGGGGCAGGGTTCAGCATAGGAAGGAGGGACATACAATCAGCCTCTCACAATTTGCCCACCATGGAGATGTCCTGTGTAATTACACAGGTAGAGCTTGTATTGAATTGCTGCTTCTCCCAGTGGGAGTGGGTGACAGGGGAGGAATTGCAAGAATCTAGAATTTAAAGCTATACAGTCAAATGCAACTGGGAAACAATACATACAGGAATGGGGGCAGGGAGACCCTCCCTGCCCTATTAGAAAGCTAGAGGGGCATTGGAGGAGGACATAAAAGGGAACAGATTGTGGGAGGGGCTTTACAGCAGGATCAATGTTTTGGGTTGGGGGGTAGGAGAAAGAAGGGGAGAAAATTTGTAACTCAAAACCTTGTGGAAATGTATGCTGTAACCAAGAAAATAAATTAAAATTTTGAAATATGTACATGTACTAACTCAAATGGCAAAAAAGCCCAAAAATTAAATGAGGAGAAGAATGTTTGAAAAAGCAAAATTTGCCAGATAGAAAAGGAATTTTAAAAAATCCATAATTCTTTCAAAGTTAGACTGGAGCAAATGGAAGCTAATGACTTTATGAGATATCAAGATACTATAAAACAGATCCAAACAAATGAAAAACATAAAAGGCAATGAGAAATATCTCATTGGCAAAACCACTGACCTGTAAAATAGATCCAGTAGAGATCATTTAAAAAGTTATTGGGCTACCTGAAAACCAGGATCAAAAAAGGGCCTAGAAATCATCATTCAAGAAATTATCATGCAAAATTGCCCTGGTATTCTAGAACCAGAGGGCAAAATAGAAATTGAAAGAATTCACCAATCACCTCTTGAAAAGGATCCCCAAAAGAAAACTCCTAGGAATATCATAATCAAATTGCAGAGTTCCCAGGTCAAGGAGAAAATATTACAAGCTTCCAGGAAGAAGCAATTTGGGTACTGTGGAAATATAATCAGGATAACACAAGATCTAGTGACTTCTACACTAAGGAATCAAAGGGCTTGTAATATGATATTCAGGAGGTCATAGGAGCTAGGATTAAAACCAAGAATCACCTGCCCAGCAAAACTGAGTATGACACTTCAGGGGAGAATATGATCATTCAATGAAAGAGAACTTTCAAGTATTCTTGATGAAAACCAGGGCTGAACAGAAAACTTTACTTTCAAATACAAGAAGCAAGAGAAGCATGAGAATGTAAACAGGAAAAGGAAATCATAAGGAACTTATTAAAGTTGAACTATTTACATTACTACATGGAAAACAATAACTGTAACTTATAAAACTTTCCTCAGTATCAGGATAGTTGAAGGGTACATGTGTATATAAATGCATTTGTGAGTGTGTGTATATGTGTGTTCACGTATACATAGACAGAGGGCACAGGATCAGTTGAATGGAAGAGATGACATCTAAAAATAAAATTAAGAGGTGAAAGAGGAATATAATGAGAGGAGAAAAAGAGAGATAGAATAGGGTAAATTATGTCATATAAAAGAGGCAAGAGAAAACTGTTACATTGGAGGGGAAGAGCAAGAAGTTGAAAGGGAAGGGGTCAACCTTACTCTCATTGAATTTGGCTTAAGGAGAGAATAACACACACACTAAGTTGGGTATCTTACCCTATGGAAAGTAGGGGGGAATGGGAATAAGAGGGGGGATGGTACAAGGAAGGATAGATAAGGGCAAAGGGTTGTTAGAAGTAAAGTAAAAGTAAAGTAAAAAATAGAATTAGCGGGAGGGTGGGGTAGGATGGAGGGAAATACAGATAATCTTTCACAATTTAACTACAATGGAAATGTTTTGCTTAACTATGTATGTATAACCTATATTGAATTGTTTATCTTCCCAGTGGGGGTGGTTAATAAGGGAATAAGGGAAAGAATTTGGAAATCAAAGTTTTAAAAACATATGTTTAAAAAAAATTTTTACATGCAGTTGGGAAATAACATACACAGGCACTGGAGATAGAAATTCTTCTTGTCCTACTAGAAAGTTAGAGGAGGTATGGGAGAGGATATAAGAGAGAGCAGATTGGGGAAGGTGTATTCAGTAGGCTTGCTATCTTGGGGTGGGGGAAAGGGAAAAGATGGGGGAAAATTTTGTAACTCAAAATCTTGTGGAAATGAATGTTGAAAACTAAAAATAAATTTCAAAAAACTATTTAAAAATTTAAAAAGAAACAAAGAAAACAGTGTTTCTTAAATGGTAGGTGGGGACCACATATGGGCTCGTATGAGTAAAAATGGGAGTTGTGAAAAATTTGGCAACAGTAAAAGGTTTCTGAATATAAAACAACCAAAAATTAATTCATAATCAAACACATATGCTGCCATGTCACTCAATGGCTAAGGAGTTTAATGAGTTTCCTTTAAAAAAAAAAACATTGAATGAATTTTGGCTTGGGATTAGGACAGAATTTTCACCAGTTTCTGAAATGGTTCTAGAGATACATCTTCCATTTCATTCTACGTTTTTATATGCAGTGTTTTTCTCAGCATCAGTAATTATAAAATCAAAATATCAATCAACTCTGAAAAACACTGAAGATGCTCCTCTTGCAGTTTCAAATATTCAGCCAAGATTTGATTCATTATTTAAAAATAAACACATTCATCAAATTACTATGCAAATTTTCTTGTGTGTTTAATAAATGATAAAATTATATGTATGCTAAGGAATTGTTTTAAAATAAATTTCTTTATGATTTATTATCAGTGATTTTTTATATAACTATTTGACATACCTGTAATAGTTATATATTATATAAACATATATTTATGTATTTATTATATATACCTTTTATATATACTACCAAGGTAGGGTGAAAATTTCTCAGGCAAAAGGGTTCATGAGTGGAAAAAGTTCAAGCCCTGGAACTGAGTACTATTCTAGAGACAGGAAGACCTAAGTTCATATTCAGCCTAAAAGCTTTACTAAATGTGTGACCCTGAGCAAGTCATTTAATCTCTGTCTCAAATTTCTCAACTATAAAATTGATATAAATAATAATAGCACTTATCTCATGGAGTTGCTATGAGGATCAGATGAGATAGTTGCAAAGTGTTTAGCATAGTACTGGCATATAAAAAGTCTGTCTAGCTGGGGAAGGAAGGGAAAGAGGGGAGTAGGATTCAAGAGCAGCAGCAGCAAGCCTCAAAACAGGGGGTCTGCTGCAAGATTCCAAGCCTGAGGCAATCCATCAGTGAGGCACACCCTCCTGCAAATCAGCAGAACAGTAAAGTGTGACCTCAGGGACAACACCCAAGCACAAGACACTCCAAGCCTTGATCCCATTGTTGACCAGTACTGAAGCATCCCTTCAGGACCTACTAGCAGAGAGACCATTGTTTCCATAGCATCCTACCAGCAGGATCATGTCAATGAAGCACAACAGCAGTTAAACCCCACACCCAGGCCCCATCCCCCAATACAAGTCTGAAGAGAAGACTACTCTCCTGAGAAAGCAAGAAACTTAGGCCTGAAGCCCAGTAAAAGACAGCAGTAAGAGCCAGAGTCCCAGCTCAAAAATTTTGGGACAGTGGAAGACTAGAGACCAACTCTCACATAAAAACACAGTCACAAAAAAGGCAGAAAAAATGAACAAAAAAACCCTCAATTACATGAAAGTTACTGTGTGACAGGGAGGATCAAGGCACAAGCAGAAGAGGACAATATTGTCAAAATGACAGCATATGAAGTCTCAAAGAAAAATGTAATTTGATCTCATAACCAAAAAGAATTCCTGGCAGAGATTGTAAAGAGTTTAAAAAGCAAATTATGGAAGTAGAAGAAAAGTTGGGAAAAGAAATGAGAGTAATGCAAGAAAATTATGAAAAAAGTCAATAGCATAGGAAAAGACACGCAAAAAATTGCCAAGGAAAATAACTCCGTAAAAAATAGAATTGGGAAAATGGAAAAGGAAATACAAAAGCTCACTGAAGAAAATAATTCCTTAAAAATTAGAATTGAATGAATGTAAACTAATAACTCTATGAAACATCAAAAGATGATAAAAGAAAGTAGAAAGTAAAAATATAGAAATATCATATTTCTTATTGGAAAAACAACTGACCTAGAAAATAGAACCCGGAGAAATAATATAAAAATTATTGAACTGACTTAAGGTCATGATAGAAGAAGAAGAAGAAGAAGAAGAAGAAGAAGAAGAAGAACAAGAAGAAGAAGAACAAGAAGAAGAACAAGAACAAGAACAAGAAGAACAAGAACAAGAACAAGAAGAACAAGAACAAGAAGAACAAGAACAAGAAGAACCAGAACAAGAAGAATAAGAACAAGAAGAACAAGAACAAGTACAAGAACAAGAACAAGTACAAGAACAAGAACAAGTACAAGAACAAGAACAAGATGAGCAAGAAGAACAAGAACAAGAACAAGAACAAGAAAAAGAAGAGCAAGAACAAGAACAACTAGAACAACAAGAACAAGAAGAACAAGAACAAGAATAAGAACAAGAACAAGATCAAGAAGAATGAGAACAAGAACAAGAACAAGAAAAAGAACAAGAAGAACAAGAACAAGAAGAACAAGAAGAGGAGGAGTAGGACTAGGAGGACAAGGAGAATGAGGAGGATGAGGAGGATGAGGAGGACAAGGAAGATGAGGAGGATGAGGATGGGGAGCCTGGACAAGATCTTTCAAGAAATTATAAAAAAATACTATCCTGATGTATTAGAACCAGAGGGCAAAATGGAAATTGAAAGAATCTGCAAATCACTGCCTGAAAGAGATTTCAAAATTAAAACTCATGAGAACATCATAGCCTAATTTCAAACCTCACAGATGAAGGAGAAAGTATTGAAAGCGGCGAAAAAGAAAAAAAAAATAAAAAATCAAGCAGCTATAATCAAAATTACACAGAATTTGGCAGTGTCCACATTAAAAAAATCAAGGCTTGGAATATGGTGTATGGGAAAGCAAAGAAGTTAGGTGATTTCTACCAAACATTTAAACAATTAATCACAATGTTATATAAACTATTTGGGAAAATAGGTTGTATCAACAATGCAGTATTCACAATACTTACAGTAACTGTAAGTATACTGATATGGTTATTATTCACAAAATGTAACAGGCTCTCTACATGAGAAATAACACTAGAACATTTACTTAAATACCAGAAAACTGAGTCCAAAAAAAAGTCAAAGCCAACACAATCGTTATGAAGTTGGCACATGTAGTTAAAATAGTAAACACCCACATTCTCCAGCCTTCAAAACAGGACAGGCTACCTCAGGCAAAGATCTTCTTATCCTTACTGATGCAGCTACTCAGTGTCTAGGCAGCTTGCTCCCAGCAGCTCTAGTCCCCCGCAGTTCCTGTCCCTGGCAGTCCTCAGCAAGAATCTTTAGCAGAGATTCTGGCTGGCTCAAAAAAAGGGTGTTTGTGCCACAACCACAGCCGCTGCTTCTGCCATTGCTTCCAGTCACTGGCACAGATGTTAGCTTGGTTCCAGTTTTCTCTTGCTCCACCCCTTCCTGCTACATCAGCAAGTTCAAGGGGCATGGAAGATCTTCAAATCCCAGTATCATTACATAAGTGAAGAAGGAATCCTAACAAATTCCTTTTATTACACAAATATGGTACTGATAACGAACTAGGAAGAACCACAACACAGAAAGAAAATTGTAGACCAATTTCTCTAATGAATATTGATGCAAAAAAATTTTAAATAAAATAGTCATATCAAAGCTATCTGTAATCACATGAAAAACACTCTAAAACACTATTGATAAAAGCAAAGCAAGTTCTAATAATTCTGAGGTACCACCTCACACCTATCAGATTGGCTAATATGACAAAAAAAGAAAATGTTGAATGTTCTATGTGATGTGGGAAAACTGGGGCCTTAATGCACTGTTGGTGGAGTTGCAAACTTATCAAACCTTTCTGGAGAGGAATTTGGAACTATGCCAAAGAGCTATAAAACTATACAAGCCCTTTTACCCAGCAAGATCACTGCTAGGTTTATGTCCCAAAGACCTCCAAAAGAGGGAAAATGATCTATTTATATAAAAAAATAGAATAGCTCTTTTTGTGGTAGCCAAGAATTGGAAATCAAAGGGATGCCTACCAACTGGAGAATGGTTAAACAAGTTGCAGCACATGATTATAATGGAATATTATTGTGCTATAAGAAATGTCAAGCAGGTATATTTCAGAAAAATCTGGAAAGACTTACATGAATTGATGCATGGTGAAGTGAACAACAACCACAAGAACATTGTCCACAATAACATCAGTATTGTTTGATGATGAACTGTGAATGATTTAGCTATTCTGCAGGATACAATGATCCAAGACAATACCAAAGGACTAATGATGAAGCATACTGCCTCCAAAAGAAGAACAGATATTGACTGAATACAAACTGAAGCATGCTAATTTTCACTTTCTTTTATTTGTCTTCTTGTACAAAATGACTAGTACAGAAACGTTTTAGATAATTGCACACGTATAACCTCTATCTAATTGCTTAGCATCCCGGGGAGGGGCAGAATTTGGAACTCAACTTTAAATAATACTTTTAAAAACTGGATAAAAAGAAGAAAGAGAAAGCATCAGAAAAATCAATTGAACAGAGAAGCATCCTTTGGGACATTAGAAACCAATTCTATAGGTCATGAGCATCTCTTGTGTTGTACTAGATACTTCAGGACAGAATTACAAATGTAGAAGCTTCAAGTCTGGATATGTAGGAGGTTGCATTCTCTCTAGATGATATAGTATTAAGATTCAAGGGTCTTTGGTGTGGGAAGCCCCTCTACCAAGGCAGATGATAACACTAGTGAAATAACAAAAGGCTCAAAGAGTTTCAGTGACTTGTCTATAAGGAACCATACAGAAAGTGACGATGTGGACAAGTTCAGTACAGGTCTTTCTGTTTCCAAATGTAAGTCACTAGCTGCTCTGCAACATTTCTGCATTACGAAATGATGTGTGATATAGGATATAAACGTCAAGGAGGTACATCCCAAGTATTAAGCAGCAGAGTTAGGGCTGTAGCCACGAGGTGTGATGTAAGATCTGTTTCTGCTATGATCAAACAGAAATGCAACACCTTATAGCAGCTGTAAAAACAAAGCAGCAAACTACTAGATGTGGAAACTGTTTGGGGGAAGAAATTGGAATGTACAAATAAAAAGGGTCCCTGCTCTGCCTTAACCCAGGAGACCAATGCTCTCACACTGCCCCTGGCAACCTTACAGGACAACCACAGCATAAAGATGATCTGTTCTGAAACAATGCCTCCAGTGTATTGGATACAAATACACTTTTCTTTAAGCTGAACCAAATAGGTCTTCTTGGTCTGTTGCCTTTTTTCTCCTTGAACAAACATTATTTTTGCAGCAAATGGATAGCTTGTTTCAACAGGAAATGGGATCATTACTTTGCCAGCTGACAGAAATGTCCAAGGGCAGCTTCTCCCTGGGTAATAGAAAGACAGCCCATGCAGAATTCTATTTATCTGCCTGCAGAGACAAGGCAGCAGGACATAAGCTGGGTAGGCTCTCATCTCTCTACATGGCACAGTCACAGACTTCAGGATGTCTTCAATTACATCCCACTGGTTTCAGAATTAGTGGCATTTTGATGGTGTTGTCTACAATTTTTCCCCAAAATAAGGGTGGAAGATGAAGTAGACACTGAATTTATTCAAATATTTATACATATTACACATGCAACCAGAATGCCACCTCAGTGGTTCATGGAGCCTTGTTTTATAAATCTGTGCTGGATTGCATTACAAATTTAAAACTTTCAGACCACCCACACACATCCCCCGGCTTGTGCGTCCAACCAGGTTTGTGCACTAATTAAATGTGGGACATGTTAAGTTGTCCTAACGTTTCTTAGAAAGAAAAAGAGTGTATTTGTGTGTGTGTGTGTGTGTGTGTTGTATGATGAAGTAGGAGGTATGCAATGGCATTATAAAATACATCTCTATCTCTCCCACTTTCTTCCTTTCTCTTCCCCACCTTTAAATACAGGCAGACAGACAGACAGAGAGATAGATAGATGGATAGATAGATAGATAGATAGATAGATAGATAGATAGATAGATAGATAGACAGATAGACAGATAGATAGATAAGAAATATGTACATGGCCATGGGGGGATATGTTTATTTTATTTGACATATATAGATTAACAAGGGCTTTTCTTTTCTTTTTATGATAGGATAAGATGGGACAGAGAGAAAATAAATTTTTGTTTGCTGAAAAAAATGAATGAAATTTTAGAAAAGAAAATTAGAAAGGATGAATAAAATTTTAAAATTATTTTTGGGCTCAAAAACCATTTTAAGTTCTTAACTGGATATTATATTTAAAATGCATATTTCCTTACCATTAAAGTTTTATTTCTTAGAATTACCTAAGGCTAAAGTCAATACTTGTTGAAAATTATTCACTAGAGTCTATGAATCAACATATCTAATTCCTATCTCATAACCATTTATTGAGGACCTACTATGTCCAAAGCATTGTGTAATCTATTATAGGTTATAAAAATATACCATAAGACACAAACTCTATCTCCATAAGTTTATAACACAAATGGGAAAAAAACATATAAACATCAACTGGTTGAGTATGTCATACACTATAAGGACTCATCTTCCAAACAAAACATGGGGAAATGTTAAAAATATCTTAGAAGCCAAATGACATAAATAATTTTAACAAGCAAACTCCCTTTTTCCTCAAACAATGGTCAAATTGTCTATATTCCTTGCTCCCAAAAGGAGGAATCTGATGGAATTTAGAATTGACAAATGGTGAATTTCAGAGGCAATATGGTATCATGGATAGACCTGGCTGACCTTTGAGTCAGAAAGACCTGACTTCAAATTCTGCTTCTAAATGCTACTTCTGTGATAATTTCTGGGAGCCTAAATTTCCTAAATCAATCTACATCAGTGGTTCGATATCACCTTCTGCTTTATAGAGTTTATATGAGTTAGGAATGCAATTACAATTGCTCAAAGCTCCCAGTCAAAAAAAGTTATAACATTTAGGCAGAAGTCTGGCTCTTTGCCTTAATTCAGATTTATGTTTGTCTCTAACTAATCCCCAACCTCCTAATATTATGGCAAAACTTTAGCGTACCAGAAGTGCCATGTAAAATAAAACTGTGTCACTTAATAGACTGAAATAAAAAATGAGAGTTGAGGGAAATAACAGACCATTTCTTGGAACTTTCTTTAGTCTTTGAATAGGTGGGCAAAATCAGTGTGTCAAGCCCAATCTTCTGCTTCAAGAAGTGAATAGGGATAAATGACCATCTTCTATCCTCTCTCTCCCTTCTCTACCACACCTAAACATTCTTCTTTTTAAATTTCCTGACACCTGTTGATTATTGGGTCAATTATTTCAGTTCTTCCTCTCTCAGTAATATCTTGAGTGGAACTGGGTAGGCTCAACAGTCACTACTATTCAGCTGCTGAGGTTTACACACACACACACACACACACACACACACACACACACACACACATATGCACACACTTCTTATAAGTCTGTCTCTTGTTGTCCAACTCTCTTCAATTCTCTTTTACAAATCCTTCTCCACAGAGATTTCAAGCATTATTATTAGAAAAACTCTAACCCCCAGTTCTAATCCAACAATAATGCCCTTTCTTCTGGAATTGGGAAAAAGACAACTCCCAGGGCTTTCAGCAAAATAGCACCTGTAAAGCCAAGTACCAGTTGATTCCCAAAAGAATGCTACTTGAAGAGCTTTTAAGATTTGGATTATACAGTAATAGTGAACGCTGTTTATTCCATTACAAATCAAGATTCAGTACAATATTCACAATATAATATTCTCAATATTACATTTTATTACAGAAAGTCACAATATAGTGTTCATAACAGCTTAACGTTAGAATGGACACACAGTTTTCACTACAGTGGCCAAAATATTTAGAACAAGGAACAAAAGAAGAATCACCTGGTTTCTCTGTGGGAGAAACCCTTCTCACTTAAAGATTCAGTCAATCAATTCACTATATACCAATCTCCCACTCATGGGGAAATCATTAACTTAATCAGTTACTCATCTAGCAGTCAGTCGCTAAGCTAGATTCTCAATTACTACATATCTAAATATTATTACTAAATAATACTAAATTTTAGTCACTAATACAATCCTTAGAAAACCACACAAGCTTTCTACCCCTTGGTTTCCAGAAAACCTGAGTTTAGTCCAAGGGGAGGCCTTTTCTTCATCTTGACTCTGGGAGGTGTCTCTTATTCCCTGGATCCCCTTCCATGGTTCCAGCCCTCTCCTGAATCTGCCAAACAATCACCTGGATTCAGAAGCAGACAGCTGCAAGCTTCTTGTCCAGTCCTCAGAGGTAGACAGCTCCCAGGTCCTTGTCCAGTCCTCAGAGCAATCCTCGGTACACACTGAAGTTCACAGGGTTCAGCACATCTCAAACACCTTACACTTCTCTTGCCTGGAACTCAAGGATCAGCCAGGCCATGAATAAACAAAGTCTTATCCTGTTCATGCTTCAGTCAGCTTCCAGATACTGGGGGAGGAACTCTCTCTTTCCCTCTCCCTCTGTCTCTCAGCTGGCTTCAGTCTCCATGAGTCTTCCTTCACTGAGGAGTCAATTCCAATTCTCTCTCTCTGTCTCTAGAATTCTTCTTTATATACAGCAGTGGCCTCCTGTCTCAGCCAATATCCTTCTTCCACATCAACAGGGGAGTTCATGCCTTCTAAACAAAGGACAGGGTTCACAACTTCCATACTTAGCCCTAATTTACTAGGTGCTACTCAGCCCTAAGTTACTAAGTGCTAAGTATATGATAAACATTACTATTACAGGGGTGGCTAGGTGGAGACCTGAGTTCAAATCTGGCCTCAGACACTTGACACAAAAACTAGGCGTGTGACTTTGGGCAAGTCACTGAACCCCAATTGCCCTCCAAAAAGCAAAAACAAAAAAACAAAAAAAAAACATTACTATTACAGCTCCCTACCCTCAATTCTGTCTTCTATCCAGGAAGCTGGGACAACTTGTTCCAGAATGGACTATTACATTTATATCAATCCTTAAAATAAATATGAATAGGAGGAGGAAGAGAAGAAACAAGAGGAAGATGAGGAGGGGAGAAAAAAGTCACTTTTGCAATCTCAGTAAATGTCTTCAAAATGCACAAGATTGAAAACAGGGAGCATGAAAGATCTAAGACTACTCACCAAGTATATAAATGTATAAAACATTAGATATGTGTAAATTTCTGTAGATACTGGTTTTTGTCTTAAATCTTCCTTGAATACATGACACATAATCTTTTATATTACACATTCTGCCTTCCCTTAGAAAGAGTAGATGCTCTATATACATTTGTTAAATTTAATTTAGCCTGGACCTATCTTATAGATAAAAGTTCTTCTTTAAAGAAGTCTATTGATAATAGCAGAACAGAAAGATCAGAATGAGGACACTAATTTTTAGAAGAATTTCTACAAGAGAGATAGAAAATCTAAGTCTCAAAATAGCTGGTTTAAAAACAAAACAAGAACCATCTTACTGAAAGTGTTGATGTAAATAATTGCAATTTTTGGATTAATTTCAATCCCCCACCTTTAAAAATAAAACTTATGAATGTAATACAATGTTGAGTGTACATTTCCTGGATATGATAAACCAAATGGTCTTGCTTGATCTTTGAAAAATATTTGGACTATTTTTCTATCCATAGGATATTGCAATGGCGGGAAAAAATTAAGGAGTTGGAATCTGAGCAAAGGTAATCAGAACTGAACCCTTGGGGTGGCTAGGTGGAGCAGTAAATAGAGCACTGGCCCTGGAGTCAGGAGGACCTGAGTTCAAATTTGGCCTCAGACACTTGACACACTTACTAGCCGTGCGACTTTGGGCAAGTCACTTAACCCCAACTGCCCTCCAAAAAAGAAAAAAAAAAGAACTGAACCCTTAAAAGTAAAAACATATCCTGTTTTGATTTTATTTCATTAAAGTATAGAATGGCTGAGCACTCAGACATGGAAGGTTGTTGTTCATGTCCCTTAGTTTGTGCAGTTGTTTCATTACAAAATCTTTGAGCATTCTTATGGTTCCTACCTGCCCTGTCCTAGGGGCAGGATGGGAATAGACTAAAACTAGATGTGCTGGATCCTATCAGACAAGCTAGTAGAGAACAGAAAACTTAAGAGTGGTTTCATCTTCAGGTAAATCTGGATAGTACAGTTGGCTACAGAGTTCATAAAATGCTATAGCTTCTATGTAAAAATGTCAAAGTGAAACTGAAACATGCAATATTTTGAGATGTTTAATATAGCATTATCTATATCTACCCCCACATATCTGTCTATACCTCTCCATATAGTTACATCCCTCAATCTACTCTATCTAAAATATATGGCATTGTTTGATTCTCACATCACTCTAGCCTTGAAAATTTTAAAAGGGTAGAATTAATATTGCTACATTTTCAGAGTGAGATCTAGTAAAAAAGAAGAAATTGGGGAAGTAAAGAAGGAAAGTCATTTCAGAAGCAGTCTGAAATAAGACAAACTGACTTCCTGAAACACAGAATTTAAAGCACTATGAAGGATCTAACTCATTAAATAAATATTAAGCAACTACTATGTGCCAGATATGGGTCTAAGTATTCAGGATAAAAAGAAATATAAAACAGTCTCCATTCCTAAGGATCCCACAGTCAAATGAGAACCAGTCATCCACATACCAGGAGACATCTGTGAAAGTAGAAAACTTAAGAGGCCTCGAGGAATAGTATAGATTGTCACATGACAATCAGTGTCTCTCATTAACTTCTTTTTTGATACAGAATTTGGTACTGCTGGCTAAAGTGGCCTGTATATCTAATAGAATATAGTCCATTGGAATTTAGGGGACTGAACAATGATCACATAATATGTTCAATTACTTTGCATTTCACAGGACATCAAGAGAACCTGCCTCTTATGTTTCATAATTAATCAGATGCTCAATAATCATTTCTATGAAGAAAAAAAGTAGAGATAGCATGAAAATTCAGCTGACAGAAAAAGCTGCCTTAAAGAATGTGGGACTAAATTTGGTGTCTAATTTCGGTAAATAATTTCAAATTCCAACTTCCTTTTGACAAAAAAAATTGCTTAAATCCTCCTCTGTATTATCAATCAATAAAAAAACAAGAATTTATTTAGTTCCAAGCAATTTCACTCTTCTTTTCCAAGAATACAAAGACAAACATGAAACCATCTCCAATACATATATGCACATATGTAAACATAAACATATGCACACATATATACTTGTATGCTTGTGTGTACATGTATAAAATAAACAAAGAGTCATGACAAAAAATGCTTTCCTGCCCGACTGGTCAGACATTCTAACCTTTAATGGAATAAAGTCATATGAGGATAAGTTCTTAACTCTTAGATCTCAGAATGATTTCCTACACTCAGATTCCAAATCCTTCCTCATTCTTCCAGCCATTCCCATTCTACAAGCCAACATGTGTATGCATGCATGCATGCACACATGCATGTGAATATACACACATACAGATGTATACACACATGTGTACACGTGTACATGAAAGCATGTCCATATATGTGCCTGTACTGCATGTATATTTGTATATGTGTATATGCATATATTAATATGTGTATGTTTTCACATGTATATATATATATACATATATATGTGGATGCATAACAAATTATGCAAAAATTACAAGGGGATTTGGGCTATGTAATAGTAAACAAATCCCTGTCTCTTAATGGGATTCACTTGGAGCCCAATAAAAGAAGTTTGCCTAGGGGAAGCTTTTTTTTTTTTCAGGAAGACCCATACCTTTTGTTACTCTGTGATTATGTAGTAGGTCCATGAAGGTTGTGATGTCTTCTGACCCTGGAGAAGGATATATATATATATATATATATACCCAGAGATGAGGTTTCACTTTGGGGCTCACTTAAGGGAAGAGTTGTGTGATTTGGCCAGAGGAGACTCTGGAAGGCTATTGATCCCCCTGGCTTTGAAACCCAGATGTTGGTATTTCTCCCTCTGGTAACTAACTCTTTAGTTAGACAGTTAGAAGCCCTGTCTGTTGGTCTGTTGAATTGTGTTATTTTCTCTGCCTGTATTTTTTCCTGCTTGTAATATGTATTTTCTGAAGTTCAGGATGCTAACTTTTCCCCCTGACTAAGTGAATGATATATGTATTTGATTAAAGTAAAACTGTTAACCCCTTTTGAGTTGTTTTCCCTTAGAAGAGTAGAACAAAGAACCTGTGCTAGCAGTCATCCTGGGTATGCTAGGGTGCTTGCTGCTACAAATGATGTAGTTGGCAGGATCCGCAAACTAAAAGGAAAATATGGGGCCTAGTATAATCGTTTGTTTCCCAGTTGTGGTGGCTGTGGTTCTGTGGAGCCATGGAGCAGGAACAGAGAACTGTTTGCATGCTGACTTTGGTGAGATGAGAGTGGGAACAGAGAGCTGCCTACATCAGGACTCCAGCAGAAAGCAGGAACAAAGGCTCCTGCATGAGGAGGAGGAACCCAGGAGTTCAGAATCCAGCCTCAGGGCAAGATAAGAACTGCATCAAGATAGGTGTGTTGAATGTGTTTTCTTGCTGCTTCCCCCATGATTTGAGACTGAAGAGGAGGGTAGAATTGTCTGTGGGGGGGGGGGAAGTGCTGTGGACACCCAAGGATGACACCATGTTAGCTTTGTTGCCCAGCCACCCCTCTGGACTTTGAAGCAAGGGCTGAAGCAGTGTGGGGAGGAGGCCACATCCCCAAGAGAACTTTATTTGGAAATTTTTGTTTTGGATTGATAGGATTATAATGTTATGTATTTTATGTTTGCTTAAGACCCTATGGCCACTTGTAATAATTTGCTATGTTATGCATCTTGCAAACGTGATGTGTTTATTATGTAGGGATTGTGTTGTACTTAAGATATGGTAATACCAATTCAGACATAAATTGCCTATGTAATAGGCAAAAAAGATCTTGGAACAGAATGTAATGATAAGGGAAATTGAAGATCTTCCCTGCCCCTTAATGGGCCTCATTTGCAGCGCAACAAGAGAAGTTTCCCCAGGGGAGGCTTGTTTTTCAAGAATGCCTACACAAAAGCTGTGTTGATCCTGGAAGCTATAAATATATACTGTGAGGTGAAATTTAGCTTTGGGGTTCACTTATGGAAAGAGTTGTGTGATTTGGCCAGATGAGACTCTAGGTAGCCATTGGACCCCATGACTTTGAAAACCCAGACATAGGTGTTTCTCTCTCTGGTAATACTATGTATGTATGTAATGGTCAGACAGCTAGAAGTCCTGTTGGTTGATCTGTTGAATTGTGTTATTTTCTCTGTATTTTTTGTCTGCTTGTAATTTCTGTTTGTATTTTCTCTGAAGTTCAGGGTGTTGACTTTTTTTCCCTGAACTAAGTGAACAATATGCATGTTTGATTAAAGTAAGATTGTTACTCCTTTTTGATTTGTTTTCCTTGACAATAGCAGATCAAAGAACCTGTACTAGCAGCCATCCTGGGTATGTTAGGGTGCTTGCTGATATACGCTGGCAAGAGGGAGACATCAGCAAAGGTTTCAATGGAGAAGGTGATTCTTGAGCTGAGTCTTGAGGGACCCTAGAGATTCTAATATTTGGGGATCAAGAGACAGTACATTCCAAGGTATAGATAGAAAAGGTAATATTGGTGTGAGGTAGAGCAAGAAGGCTTATTTGGTTTGACTATAGAGTACAGGAAGGGGCGTAACATATAATAAGACAGGGAAGATTGGTTAGGGCCAAATTCTGAAGAACTTTAAATGTCAAAATAGCTTGTATTTTGCATTAGAGGAAATAAGAAGCCACTGGAGTTTACTGAGTAGAGTGTATATAGTCAGATCACTACCAAAGGGGGAAAAATGCTAAAAGTTATCTATGTTGGTTGCTGCTGTGGTTTCCATCTTGAAATTAATACCTTTCATGTTTTATCTTTCTTCAATGTAGAAGAATGTTGAGTCATATGTGACATTTTTTAAATAAAACTAATTAGACAGAAATTATTTTGTAAAAGCTCTCTCCTGTGAAAAGGAGAGAAATGCTAATGATCATCCATGTTGATACAGGAACTGTTAACAAAAGCTAGAGGCAGAGAGTTTCATAACTCATGTGGAATGCACACTGGAGGTTCTACTGAACTTGAGTTGGGGAAGAAATAGTATTTAAGCAAAGTCCTAGATTAAATCAGTATGGGTTTATATATGATCATCAATCTAGCCTATCTTTTTTTTAAAGTTCAATATGTAGTATATAGGAGCAAGTACAGTCCCTGTTTGCTGTCCCCAACATGAGGACTCTTGGTACTAACTTGGGACTAACATAGGCCTACTCTGGTGAAGAAATGTGTCTGAAAGTGGGGGTGGGGGTAAGGTAAGGATAAATATCTGACAAAAAATACAAATGTAAGGACATGAATGAATGGAATATGACTGAGGGATACTAGACTCCTTGAGATGATTTACGAAGAAGAATGTTAGAAGGCTCTGCACCCAGAGGAAAAAAAGGAGGGCAGCTTTGGCTTTTGAGAGGTGCCTCTAAAGAAAACAGGAACTCATACCTAGAACAAATCTATCTTTATGTACATTTCCATTTCTGGAAAGAGCCTGTCCTTCTAAGATTGGAGTAGATACTGAAGACAGTGTCTGACCAACATACCCTCCTTCCCATTCTTCCAAGAGGGCTAACTAAAAGAACTTCATACTTTGTACTAGAGAAGAGAAGTCATAAGATAAGGGTGGGGGGTAGAGAAAGAGAAAATAATTATTTTAAAGTATTTTAAGGGTTACCAAATAGTACAAGCTTTCAATTTTACCGTAAGACCCTACCCTAAACTATTCTTCTTTTGTCTTGGTCCCTGAAGGTAAAACTAAAGCAATGTTTGGATTATAGAGAAGCAGGTTGTAGCTGACAGAATTACAAAATTCCTAAACAACCTCAGAGCTTCTCTACGTAAGCCAACACTAACTTAAGTAGGAATTTTTTTCTCCAAAATCCCTGAAAATATTCAGTCTCAGTAAGTGGGAAACCACAGTCTCCCAAAGCAGCACGTTCTGGATTTGGACAATTCTAATTGCTAGGAAACTTTTCTCTCTCAATTGGATCTAATGAGCAGCCTCTTTCTAAGGAGAAACTTACTTACTCCCCACCAGAGATGTCTTACAAAAGGCTGGATAACCATTTGTCAAGGATATTGTAGAGAAGGTTCTTATATCTGAACTACATAGCCATCTTGTGATTCTGAAGGGCCAGATAAAACTCCAAGTATCCTGCAATTACTTGGCTATGATCTATCATCATGCAAGGTTCCTTTCTTCTTCTCTCAGTTCATGTTTTGTATGGACTGGGCTTTTGAACACCCCTGGGAAAAACTCAAGCATAGATATGGTATGTTCTGTCTTCTCCTGGGTATGTTTACTTATAGCCCCAAAGTAGAGTTATGTGCTAGCCTGTGATCCATATCCAGAATACATGAAAAAAAGAGATGGTAATGACATAATGTAAATATGTCCTGGATCTTTATTCTCTGCACCTAACCTAAATCCTCCTTTCCCTAGAGAGACTTTGCCCAGTGGTGGGCATCCTTATGTGACAGGCCCAAGACTAGCTCCATAGCCTGATGCTTTTAAACTGGCAGGTATTACTGTTGTGATTTTTTTTATGACATACCTCCCAATGGGAATCAATGATTTTGAAAGAGACTCACTCAGCTGAACACTCTGAAATTTGCAATAATAAAAACAAACTTTGATGCTAAATTCATTGTCAGGTACCACAGAATTCCAAGTGACTTTACCAGTAACAACCTTTTGTTCCAGCACAGAAAAAATAACAGCACTCAACATGAGCTGTAATACAAAGGGAGAGAGGAAAGTATATTTAAAACAAAAGCTTTTTTTAAGGCTTTCTAAGGAAGAAATAATTGCTAGTGGCGGGGGGGGGGGGGAGAGAGGAGTGGAGCAGGATCTGAAGGCAAAGAGATACTTCCTATAATCAGTACAAATTTAATTACACCTTTCAAAATGTCAATGCTTTATGGATCATTCTCTTATTGTGAGAAAGATCAGAGTATCTAAATATAGCCCAGTCACCCAAGCAAGGCATTTTGCTTACTGCCCTACTGACTAAAAAGCCTCAGAGAAGCAATGCTTTAGAGGAGGTCAGGAATCTGGGAGAAGTAACACTGATCCCCGCTTTGTACAAATAGGTTAGGGAAGGTGGCAAGTATCTGACTGTGTCAGGTTAGAGCATCCCCTGGTGGCTCATTGGAGATGTACGTTGGCTAGGCAAAAAGAATGAAATTAGAACAAAATCAATTGTTTGAAATGATTCTAATTCATTCCAGAGGGTGTTCTGTGCTCTGCATCTCAATGACAAGAAAGCAGTTATATCTGCTTGGCAAACAGTTTCTAACCATGTCTATTCTGAGGCTGGAAGCAAAGCCAACCCTGTTGATTCCTGGAAGGCCCTTGGACATAACTGATTATGTCTTCTGCTAGATAATTTACTTGTTTCAAGTATGTGATTAATGGAATTATTTTTCATAATTAGGAAGTTCCCATGGAGTGCTGAGCACAAACAGAGTTTTTTGATTGGCTGTCAGTAATTGTCATGCTCACATTAATAATGAATGCCCAGTAAATGAAACAGCTGTGTCATTTTCCTTTAATTTTATTTATGAATCTATTTCACAACAGCAATAAAGAACTGTGGGCAATGGATTGCTAGTGGATTCTGTTACTTTTAATCTTGGTATCTCATACAACACATTGAAGAGTATGGGAATACTTATCAGATAGTAACGTTTAATTAGTCTTTTTGTAGTCTGCAACCTTTGTAAATAACCTCTTACCTCATCAGCTTCTAGTTTATATAAATAGGTGCCCATTATCCCTGCAACAACTATAGTGTGTTCAATGAGGTTACCTATCAAGAAATTGAATTCAGTGTAAAAGCTTCCAGCTTCATCCTCTAAGGAGGAGGCTTTATTTTTTTAAGCCAATACAATTCTTCCTTTATGAAATAGCTTTTATTCTTTAGCAGAAAGCTCAGAGGTTTCTTAAATTTTCTTTTTCCCCTCCTAGGGACACTGTTCTGGCCTCTCTCAGTCTCTTTTTCTCAACTATTCAAAGCACTGTCTGTGGTCATTCCTGCTGAATATTTTGAAGACCAGAGAGAAACCTTGAACAGGGAGGAAGCAATGCAAATTCTCATCTTCTCTAGTACAATGCAACTCAACAGGGCTAGCCTACCAGTGCAGAGGCCCAAGAAAATTAACCTGGGATGAGAAGAAATCACAGAGTAGGGCTTCAGTAGATTCTGTTCATAGGAAATTAACATTTATGGGTAAATTGTCTGAATATTTTTCAGGGAAATGTCTCCTGTTTTCTTCCTGATGGGGAACATCAGAGAGGAAGAAGTGATATCAGCTTAGGAATGGGATGGGGGGAGGAATTTCAATGAAAATATTTGGGTGCAGACAAAATTTTTCCAACCTATGTTTAATCTATGTTCATGGACAATGGATATATTATTCATGCTCTGCCTTGCAGAGTGTTGATTTGTCATTCAAAGTTAAAAGAGTAATGATTTCCAGCAAACTCCTTAAGGGCTAGGACTTTTTTCTGTTTTTATTTTTATATAGAAAGTGCTAAATGTGGTATCTTTTGTGTCAGATGGATGGTGGATCTGTGATTTCACTAGGAAATTCCCTGGTGAGGAAGCTGCTTCTACCAGTATAAAGTGGGTTCTTCTCTACAGCATATTATCTTGGTGAGTTGACTAAGGCAGTGAGACATTAAGTGACATGTCCCTTGGTCACACAGCCAACAAGTATCAGAAGAGGGATTTGAATCCATGCCTTTACACTAGCTGACTCTCTATTCACTACAGAGAAAAGGAAATAAACATTCATTTGATACTGACATACTAAGAATTTTTTAAAACAAATAGCATCTCATTTACTCTTTCACAACAGCTCTGTGATGGAGGTGCTATTACCATTTTTATTTAATAGTGGAGAAAACTGAGGGAAACAGAAGGTAAGTGACTTTCACAGGATCACATAAGTAGTGACTGAGGCATAATTTGAACTCAGGTCTGCTACTTGACTCCAGATCTAGCTCTCTATCCATTGTGTTACCAGCAAATTCTACTATATGACACTGCTTCTCTACCTAAACCTTTTTTTACATTGTCAACATTTTGTCAACACTTGCTGAATTTGGTTGAACTGAATTTCTGTGGTATGGGAATACCATCCACTGTTGGGACCAAACCCATCATTACTGTCTTCCTGAATACTCTTGGTCAAAATATGTCATCATCTGACAGCGAATATTCTTCTGGCCTCAATACTTTTGAAAAATTCATAAATTAGTATGTAGATGATAGAAACAAAGTACCAAACCTACTTCCATTTTCCCACTTTATAGGAATTTACAGAACCATTGGCAACCCATTGTTAATCGAAAACTAAAAAGAGGTAAAAAGGCATTTATTTGGTCATAGAGAAAAGCCCCTTATCCTTTTTTTCAACATAATTTTATTCTTTTATAGAGTCTTTTGTTGGGCTGTGTGTGTGTGTGTGTGTGTGATGAACCACTTTGGCAAACTGTTTAAGCCTATGGACCACTTCTCAGAAAAAAATCTATTTAAGTGTATAAAATAAAAATACATGGGATTCCAAACAAATAAACTATTGAAATGAAACACAGACCCCAAGTTAAGAACTTCTGACTTGACTAATATTGCCAAAAAGGAAAATGATAGATGTTGGAGGGGATGTGGGGAAAGGGGAACACTGGCTCACTGTTGGGGGAGACATGGACTGATTCAACCATTCTGGAGAGCAATTCAGAACTATGCCCACAGGGCTATATAACTATGCATACTCTTTGATCCAGCAATACCACTATTAGATCTATATCTAAAGACATCAAAAAGGGGAGGGAGAAGTACCTATCTGGCAAAAATATTTATATCAGCTCTTTTTTGGAAGATGAGAATTGGAAATCAAAAGAATGCCCACCAATCCCCCAATTGGGGAATGCTGAGATAAGCTGTGGTATGATTATGATGGAATATCATGGTGCTATAAGATATGACAAGCAGAGTAATTTGAGAAAAACCTAGGGAGATTTACATAAATTGATGTAAAGTGAAATGAGCAGAACAAGGAGAATGTTGTACTCAGTAACAACAATATTGTATAATGAAGAATTGTGAATGACTTAAATATTCCCAGCAATGCAATGATCTAAGAATTCCAAGGGACTCATGGTGAACCATGCTATCTTTCTCCAGAGGAAAAAAATCAGGCACTGTCTGAATACAGACTGAAGTATTATATCTTTTATTTTCTATCTATCTTTCTTTCTTTTTTTATTTTTCAAGTCTTCTCATACAAAATGACTAATTATGGAAATGTTTTACATGGGGGAAAACACAAAGAACCTCTGACTCAGAGTGAGTCGTTTAAATTGTTCACTCTTAATTTTAGGTTATGAGAAATACAAACAGAGAGTTCAAGAGAAACCTACAGGGGAATTAAAATATGCAGCTGAGTTGTCCACATGTTAGAAACATAAACATATCCATTTTTCTCAAAACCATTGGACTTTTAATTCTCTAAGAAGATGCAGTTAAGGGGAATTGGGCTGCTTCTACTCGATCCCAGTTGAAAGAACTAAGACCAAAGGTTTGAATTTATTGGGTGCTAGATTTTGATTCTACATAAAGATGTACTTCTTAACAAATAGAGATTTAAAAAAAGGTAATAAGTCACCTTAATGATTAGTAAATTTTCTGTCATTAGGAGGTTGTAAGAGGGATGACTACTTTTAGAGGTATGTGAAGGATAGTTAATGATTTAGAGCAGAATTGTTAAGCCCACTATATACAGGGTGCATATGTTAAGTAGTACTTAGAAGTATAGTCCAAATCAGGTTGAAATGTAAATGGAAAATAAAAATACAGAAAATTAAAGATAATATTACATTTAAAATTAAGTTAATATGCTTCCCCCAGGGCTCCTTTTCTGTGGTTTAGTAACCCCCATTTCTATTTGAGTCTGATATCAATTATTTAGATAAGAGCTATACTAGATGACTTCTGATATCTATTTAATTTTTCGATTCTATGATTGTGTGAAATTCGTCCAGTGTCATAGCAAAAGCCACCATTGCATTTCACCTGGAAGATCTGTTGTCTGCAAGAAGCTTTTTTATCATTTTATATTTATCATATTTATCATTTCAAGGGCCCACATAATAGATGTTTGCATGACGTAATCTTAATGACAAGACAGTTATATTTTTATCTGTTTCCTCAGAGCCTCAGACTTCATTTATTAATTTGAGTATGAGACATTCTTCATTAACTTGGTTGCTCATATGTGTCTGATAATGCAAAACTCATCTGCATAGTTGTGAATTTCCTAGTCAATGTCTTGGGAATAATGAAACCAGTAAGATATCTAGACAACAGACTACGGATGAATAATGTCTTTTGCCCAGATTATTACATGAAGTTGCAAGGACAACCAATAGAGCTTATTCATCAATACATAAAGCTGATAAAGATCAGACAAATGGAAAAGTTGGACTCACATTGAAAAAAGGAAGAAAAGACCAGATTGCCTCTAGGAACTTACAAACCCTGTCTTTTATTTGCATATTTGAATTGTGAGTATATTCCCAGAGGCCAATCAAGTTCCTTACATGTATTTCATAGATGTTTGTGAAATTTGATTGAATGGATAGCCAAATTGCAAGGTGAAAAAAATATATAGATATATAATGTCATTATCCCCTCTAGGGACAGCTTCTCAAGATGCTTATGAATGGATAAATCTAGAAGAGATGCACATTTTTCCCTTAGCAGGCATCATTTTCCAATGTTCAATAAATTATTCAGAGAGAAAGCATCAGGCACTGTTTAACACCTGATAGTGACCTTCTTAGCATGAAAAGTATACCTCAGGTTTCCCTTGTTTTGTGGAATTCCATTTGAAAATGTAAAAGGTTGGAGTTAATGTCATTGTTCAGTCATTTAGTCATGTCCAAATCTTCCTGACCCCCATGGATCATAACACATAAGACTATCATCCATTATCTCCCATATATTTTTTCAGTTCTTTTTTGTGAAGGATAAGAATTGGAAATCAAAAGGATGTCCATTGCTTACATGACACTATCTTTGCATTTCATCTCCTGCCATCCTTTTACCTTCAATCTTTCCCAACATCAATGTCTTCTGGAATGAGTCTTGACTTCTCATTATGTAGCTAAAGTATTTAAGCTTTAGCTTCAATATTTGTCCATTCACTGAATTATCTGAATTAATTTATTTAATTATTGACTTATTTGATCTTTTTTTCTGTCCAAGAGGTTGTCAGAAGTCTTCTCCAGCATCACAATTCAAAATTGCTGATTCTTGTGACACTCAGCTTTCCTTACAGCGAGTTATCACAGCCAAGCATTACTATTAGAAAAAAAAGCATAGCTGTGACTATATTGGCTGTGACTCTGATTTCCAGAGTAGACCCAGGCAAGGAGGTACAGGAAAACCCTTCTGATTCAGATATATGAGACTTAAGACGTCATAAAACATTTTCCTCTCTATTCCCTGATACTACAGTAACTCCTAGAGTCAGACATCCTAGAGAATGAAGTTAAATTAAACTTACGAAGCATTGCCAACAGTAAAGCTAGTGGAGGTAACAGAATTCCAACTGAGCTATTGAAAATCCATTATTGGCAAGGTGACCTCTCAGTTCTTTGATATTCTGTCCAAATTTTCTATAAATTTCCTTCTAATGAGCAAATGTCTTTTTAATCTTCAACTCAGCTTTTATACTCTCTTTTTTCATGCTCATCAAGACAATTAATTTGTCTTTCTTCCATCAGGGTAGTATCATTTGCATAACTGAGACTGTACATATTTTTTCCTGGTAACCTTAGTTCTGGCTTTTGATTTATCTAGTATATAATTTTGCATGACATACTTTGCATATAAAGTAAATAAATCAGGTGACAAGATAGAGCCTTGTCATAATCATTTCCAAATCTTATATCCATCAGTTGTTCCATGTTTGGCTCCAATTCTTTCTTCTTGAACACATATACATGTTCCTCCAGTGATAAGTAGGATGATCTAGTACTTCTCTGTCTTTGAGGATTTGCCACATATTTTTTGTTTATCACATAAACAAAGGCTTCAGTGAAATCAAGGAAACAGAAATAGACTTTTTTTTTAATGCAACTCCCTTGATTTCCCCTAAATTTACCAAATATTGGCAATTCGTCTTCCAGGTTCTCTGCTTCTTTGAAACCAGTCTACACACCTCTGGTGATTCTCATTTCACATATGATGAAGCTTAGTGATCCTTTTTAATCCAGTGTTCACTGTTGAGTTTTCCAAATTTCTTGCATATTGAGTGTAGTACTTTAATAGCCTCATCTTTTAGGATTTTCAATAGCTCAGGTGGAATTCTGTTACCTCCGCTAGTTTTACTGTTAGCAATGTTTCATAAGTCCCATTTAACTTCGTTCTCTAGGATGTCTGACTCTAGAAGTTACTGTAGTACCAGGGAATAGAGAGGAAAATGTTTTATGAAATCTTAAGTCTCAAATATCTGAATCAGAAGGGTTTTCCTATACCTCCTTACCTGGGTCTACTCTGGAAATCAGAGGAGATTACCTATGCATATCTATGGGGCCTACTTGGAGCCTGCTCTAACTTAGAGCTACTTGTCATGTTTTCTGTTTGTATATTTGCACTTCAGAAACTGGAAAATATTTCAGATCAGGGTTTGATTCATGCTTCTCTTGATTTCTAGACTTAATAAAGTGTTATTCACATTAAACTTAAAAGTATGTGGGCATATTTTCTCCCATAGGGCCCAGTTGTTAAATATGAATAATCACATCAGCATGTTGCTCTGTAACACCGTCTAAGCTCTGTAGGAGGGCAGTAGAAGGCACAGGGAACGAAGTCATCACCAGACTGGAAGCCTGTTAACTTGAGGCCAATATTAATAACATTGATAACTGGCATTTATCTAGTACTATAAGGTTGACAAAATGTTTTATCATTATCTCATTTGAGGCTCACAATACCCCTGCTTGGAACTCAATAACTCCCTGAGAGTGCCCTCGCATCAAAGTACAAGGGTAGCTACAAGAGTAGTCAGATTTCCCAACACTACAGAAAGTAAAGCTTTTAGTCAGGGCTTGTAGATAACAAATCATAATGATGACCAATCAGTTTTATTTGAGCCAAGCATCTCCCAGCAGTCCATTCTTCAGGGATCCAACTGTATAGCAGAAATAAAATGTTTAAAAATGGGAGTGAGTGGCATTTATAGCTTTGGAAATTCCACCCAATAGGTTCTCCTAAGTTGTCTTGGGACAGAGTTTAATTAGCTCTATCTCCTCTGAAAGGTCACAATACTGCTGAAAAGGTCTCACCTATTCCAAGTGATATGGCCCAAAATGCCATGGGAGCACTTTCTCCTAAGAAGAAACCTGATGTTGTTCAAAGAAAGCCTCTCTGGCTCCATTAATTGACTTACTGAATGAAGCAACTTATATTTCCCCCACCTCCCCAACTACCTTTAAATAGATTCTGTACTAGAAACTAAAACAGAAAATATCAAGGATAATGTGAATTTAAAATTCTTAAAAATCTTTTGTAAGTGCTAACTAAGATCTAAGTATTGGTCTGGACACATGGAAAACATAAAAGTCAAAAAGACGTACTTCCAGGTCAAGGAGTTTAAAACTAGGACTTCTGGGAAATAGGATTCAAAACTAGTTCTAATGATATTAATGATAATAGGTCACACTTGTATAGTACTTTAAAATGTGCAAAGCACTTTACATACGTTATCTCCTTCTATCTCCACAATGGTCCTGCAAGGATTCTCTTATCACTATGAGAAAATTGAAGCTGAGAGAGATTTAAGTGACTTACTCTGGCTTACACCTCTAATGTCTAAGACAAGTTTTTCACTCTGTTCTGCCTGACTCCCAACTCAGAATTCTATCCCCTACTCCATCTAGCTACCTAATGGCGGTAATGATGCATACCCAAAAGGCGATGTTTCCCAGAATGCATTGGAAATTGAAGGTAGATAGTGAAAATGAAAGGGGGAGATATTTCTCCTCTAGATTCTACCTTTACAATGTCATGACAACATCATTCTTCCCAAAATATCCCTTTTCTCTCACTGAGTTGAAATACTCTTTAGTCTTGGTCCTCGCTGTTCTGGCCATGTCTGAGGAGAAAACCATGTGACAATGTAATTCACACATAGCCTTTCTGCTTACCAAACAACATTGGCTACTTGGCTCACAGTTCTAGCCTGAGGAACAACTAGAATTAATTTAAATTCTGCTGTGGGGAAGTTATTTAATAAAATAATAATCAAAACCATGAATTTCCCTATCATAGCTCAGAGCCCCATGCCAAGATAAAACTAAAGCTATTTGCCTTCCTCTCTACCAGTTGTTCATTAGTCCAGCCCATCTTCTCACAAATTAATCACAGATTCAAATTAGGTAATAGTTATTAACAACGAAAAATTTATATGAAGGATAAAATAGCTTCTATGGTAGTACACCCACCCCCTAAAAAAAGATACAACTTAAGGAATACAAAAGTCTTGTAGTAAATGCTTGCAATGTGAAGTGGAGGTGGGGAAGTGAAGAATTAAACCCTTCACAAATTGATCCCTGCTATATAGCCTGCTTTCTTATTTGAACAGGCAGAGGCAATTAGCTAAGAAAATACTAAGGATACTTCACAACTTTAGTTTGGGTCTGATTCAACCTCCTGTTGAAGAATGTGTCTCTATCTCTCCCTGTCTCTGTCTCTCCCTGTCTCAGTCTCTTCCCCCCCCCCCCCCCGTCATTACACTGTTGTTGCTGCTTCCTCTTCTAACTCCCTGTTCTAACACATTTTCTGTATCAGTGATTACACACTCACAGGTGTAGCTCTTTATCTCTTCCAGAAAAACAACCTGCCCCTTTAAAACACAACTTCTCTTTTGTTCGATGAATTCCAATCACACCCGAAGGCTTGATCCTCAGTTGTATTTCTCCTTGACAGAGAAGTAACAAGGGTTATAATAATAGTAATAATGATTCATTTATATAATGCCATATGATTTATAGTGCACTTTAGAACACGAGTGCATGAGACGAGTACCACCAAGTGTGATGTAAGGTTCGAGAAACCAAATATCATCCCTGATCTTAACAAGGATTGTTTATGAACTAAGAGTGCTACAGTGCATTTGGAACAGATATATTTTTCTCCCACCTGACCAGAGGAATTGCCAGCAGTCATGTTTATCTGATAATAATTTTGACAAGGGAGAGATGGAGGGGAGGAAAAGCTATGTATTCACCCACAGGCAGCAGTACAGAATTTTAAAGCTTCACACATCAAGGACTGCCTGCCCATACAGTGTTTCCTGCCCAATAGTAAAAATCACTGCTTACATTAAACAAAATTGTTTAAAGATGAGCCTAAGCAGTTTGCTGTCTGAACAAAGAAAATACAATTTAGTTCATGTCCCACCACCTGTTACCAAGGTGACTGGCAGGGTTTTTTTTCCTTTAATTTCCTTCTTTGTTCTTTATGGGACTGAGCCAGCACACAGGGAAATGGCTATTTGCTCTGCTATATTGACTTCTGATAGGATAGGAAAGAACACTTGAATCTGACAGCTTCTGAATCAGTGAGGTCTCTGGATTGCACTTCTAATCTCTTCATATTCATGTCATGTCTATCTATTGAATTTTTATGATGGACCCTCCGGGAAAACTCATGTCGACTTCCATGTTTTATTGTTCATCCTCAATGAATTTTTGGTAATGATCACTGCAAGATGGGGGCATGGTTTGGGAATGACTTCAATCTATCAGATATATATAGAGAGAGAGAGGGAGAGAGAGATCCTTAGCTAGGACTCTACAAGGAGACTTCCAGAAATATTATATGAGAGGAGTTGGCTCAAGATATTGCCAGCAAAAGAAAAAAAACAGAGCTGACTTTAAACATCTGGGCTGGGAAGCTGCAGGGAAAGAACAGCAGCAGGCTGTCAGATTGACTGTGTAGGATGTCAGTGAGAAGGCAAAACTGAGCCAGGAGGGAGTTCAGCCCAGGATTCTAGAAGAGTGGAAGGTGGTGCCTGTCAAAAATGAGTTCTTGGGAATCACATTAACTACAAAAAATGAGACAATTTTTTTTAAATGTGGAGTTTCCAACTAAAGTGAACAATCATCATTATCATTAATGTTATTATAACATTTAAATGTGTTCAGTGCTTTATAAACTTCCAATTCCTAGAAATACAGGCAGACAAAAGCACACAGACTACCCAAAGACACCATTCCTCTGTCTCTTTGTTTTTGTTTCTATGTCTATATGCATATATAAGTACACACGTATGTGTGTATATATATGCATATACATGCATATCTATATATGTATTTTTGTATGTGTGAATGTGTGTGTGTGTTTAAGAAAAGGGGGAAGAAATACAAACAGAGACAGAGTATGATTATTCCCTATTGTTTCTGGAAAAATAAGTGAAATAAGTAATTTACTTAAAGATTGTTCCCAAATGAAATAAAAGGTATTGTCTTCCTCTTCCTCTTCCTCCTCCTCCTCCTCCTCCTTCTGTTCTCCTTCTCCTTCTCCTTGTTCTTCTTCTTCTTCCTCTTTTTCTTCTTCTTTCTTGTTATCTTATTCTTATCTTCATTGAAGAAGTTTAAAGAAATTACAATCCAAGGATCAGTATCAATGTACATAATAAAAAAATGCATATGTATCTCTGTAGTTTACAAATCTTAAAATGCTATTATTATAATTATAGTTGTGTTCTTATTCTGTAAATTATTGAAGAAGGGGCAGCTAGGTGGCTCAGCAGACAGAACACTGGGCCAGGAGTTAGGAAGCTCTGAGTTGACATCTGGTTTTAAATATTTACTAGCTGTGTGAACCTGGGCAAATCACTTAACTTTGTCTTAATCCACTGGAGAAAGGAACAGCAAACTATTCTAATATACTTACCATGAAAACCTCATGGACCTAGTGATCCATGGGGTCACAAAGAATGAGACCCAACTGAACAACCACAAATGTAGAGGCAGAAAAAAAGTCAGATTTCTGCAATTGGATATTATTGGCATGTAAGTTCACTTCTGTACATTCACTGAAGCATCTTCAGGATAACACTCGTAGCAAAAAGGATTACACGGATGACAAATACTGTGTTCTCCCACGGCACTAATTTCTTTTACTAGGTCTCCATATTTTGGAAACTTTGCATTCCATGAAGTTTGGAGATCATGAGTATTTAGCATGGTTATATCAGTTCAAATCTTTGTTCTTAATTTTTCATGGATCCATGTTGTGTCCAACTGTTCTTGAGCAACTATGCTATCTGTAATGATGATCTGGTTACAGAATTTCTAAATTATCCAGAATATCTTGAGGTTTGCATTAGTACCACTGGAATTTCTTATATAATGGATAGAAAGCTTTTGCATGTTATTGTAACATCATAATCATGTCTTTTTAATTATCCAGTAGAAACTGTGTGTTTTTCCAATCTGCAGTGATACATTTCATGATTTCCAATTTATTGTAGTGTCAAAAAATAAGTCCTTAAGGATGACATTTCTGATCCTAAATGTTATCACAAGCTCCTCTCTTCCTATAAAGAAATCCTGTATGCCCTCTATGTATTTCACATGATCAGTCTGATATTTTGAGATATTTTTTTACTTGAAAGCCATCATTAATTCCATCCATGAGTGGTAACAATGGATTTAAAAACCGTAAAAGACTTAAACTGTCTCCTTGGAAGATTTCACATTATATATCACTAATTCTTCACATCATTATGTCAGTGGCAAGTCAAATTAAAAAGTTTTCAACTTGTACTACAAATACTTTAATCTTTTTTTTTTTACTATTTGTAGCATAAGACTATACCATAAGTACAGAGCTAGCTCAAAGCTTTCTTATGATCCACAAAATAGCATAAATGTTACAGCATTTGGGAATTGCTTTTTCAATAATCTCTGAGTCTATAATGAGTTTCTCTTTGGACCTCAATTTTTTTGGCACACAATTTTTGCTCCTTAGCCAATATATGTATTTTTGTAAATTTTATAGATTTTTAGAGCAATACAAGCTGTGAATGTTTTGGATAAGGTATATAAACACATAATTGATTTACATTTGGAGGATTTGCTAGTGCTATCAACTTTGGGTAATAAATATGTGTTGCTTTCTGTTAAAAAAAATAAAGATAGCATAAAACCCTTATCAGAAAACAACCTATTGAATTTATTTGTTTATAATTGATGTACCACTGTGAAGTATATAAATTTAAAAATATGGAGCTTATCCAGACCTACTACTTTCCAGTTTTTCAGGGAAGCTAGAATTCCAGTCACTGGCTTTGAAATAGTCAAGCTGTCATTTATTATGTTAATAATATGAAAACTTTTGTATCAAATTAGATACAATTGAGTTTTAGTTTGGTTATACTGCTTTCAATTACATAGACCAGGAGTGGGGAATCTTCAACCTCCGTGCCATATGTGGCACTCTAGATCCTCAAGTGTGGCCCTTTGACTGAGTCCAAGTTTTATAGAACAAACTGGCTTAACAAAAGGATTTGGTCTATAAAACTTGAACTCAGTCAAACAGCAGCACCCAAGGACTTACAAAGTCAAAAGTGGACTCAAGGCCACAGATTTCTCATCCCTGATACAGATAATCAAATGCGTCCACATTCTCCATCCTCATGGGTTCTGTTTTTGTTCCAAGGTATGTGTTTTTCAAAATTTCTAGAACAGTTTTTAATTCATAATGAAATATCTTCTTTTGTTGCACTGTTTTGACTCTTCTTTTATCATTTTAACTCTTTCACTCTCATTCTTTTTAAAAATAAATTTATTTATTTATTTTTAGTTTTCAACATTCAGTTGCATAAGTTTTAAATTTTCTCATCCTCTTTCCCTTTACCCCTCCCCAAGACGGCATGCAATCTGATTTAGGCTCTACATATACATTATTATTAAACATATTTTCACATTATCCATGTTGTATAAAAGAATTAGAATGAATGGGAGGAACCATGAGAAAGAAAAAAAATTAAACTAGACAAAAAAAAAGAGCAATAGTATGTTTTGATTTGCATTTAGACTCTATACTTTCTATGGATATTGATGGAATTTTCCATCCTGAGACTTTTGGGGTTGTTTTAGTTCCTTGCATTCCTGAAAAGGGCTAACCCTATGAAAGTCAGTCATCCCACACTGTGGCTGGAATTATGTCCAATGTTCTCCTGGTTCTATTCACTTCAGTCAGCATCAGTTCATATAAGCCTTTCAGGGTTTTTCTGAAATCTGCCTGCTCATCATTTCTTATAGTTCAATAGTATTCCATTACGTTCATGTACCACAACTTATTCAGCCATTCTCCAATTGATGGGCATCCCCTCAGTTTCCATTTGTTGGCCACCACAAAGACAACTGCTTTCTATATTTTTATACATGTGGTCCTTTTCCCATTGTCATAATCTCTTTGGGATACAGCCCTAGAAGTAGCATTGCAGAATCAAAGAGTATGCACATTTGTATAGCCCTTGGGACATAGTTCCAAATTGTTCTACACAATGGTTGGATCAGTTCACAACTCTACCAACAATGAATTAGTGGTTCTAATTTCCCCAATCTTCTCCAGTATTTATAATTGCCCTGTTTTGGCAAGTTAGTCCATCTGATAGGTCTGATGTGGCACATCAGAGTAGTTTTGATTTATATATCTCCAATCCATACTGATTTAGAGCATTTTATATAACTATAGATAGCTTTAATTCCTTTCTCTGTAAATTGCTTGTTCATATCCGTTGACCATTTATCAGTTGGGAAAATGGCTTTTTTTTCTTAATTGCTGATAAAAAATACCAAGAATTTCTGATGGACTTTTATTTTTTGAGTTCCATTCTGCATGGCTTTTTTGTTTGTTTTCCCAATTGCTTTTAACTGTGAAATATGGAGTTCAAGTTTTCTCTCGTACATACTAGCCAGATATTGATGTAATTCTCTCATGTCTTTCTGTATATATTCAATTGTTTTCTTAAATCATTTATGCCATAATTGTATTTGATACATGCACTTAGGAGTATTTCTAGGTAGTTCCACCTTTCCACTCTGGGGATGGCCAAAGAATATACTGATGGATGTGAGAATGCACATATATGTACTCTATGATCCAGGGGCACTGGTCTATTTGCTGTTCCTTTCACATGATGTTGCATGTCATACACACACACACAAACACACACATGCATATACACTATATAGAGAGACAGAGCTATATGATATATATGGTATATATACCTATATAGAGATATATCCATATATAGACAGACAGACAGATCGATAGATAGACAGACACAGACAGACAGACAGACAGACAGACAGACAGACAGATAGATAGATAGATAGATAGATGGATGGATGGATGGATGGATGGATGGATGGATAGATGTATATGTATGCATGTATGTGTATATGAGTCTGTATATGTGCATGTGTATGCTTGTGTGTGTGTCTGTATTATTACTCTCATTTCTAGAATTATTTTTCTTTTCCCTATGCCTCCTGGCTTCTTCCCTGGATTCCTTCAAGTCTCATCTAAAATTCTACCATCTATAATAGGCTGTCCCCAGATTTCCTTAATACTAGTGTCTTTCCTTTGAGATTATCTCCAGGTTATCTTTCATCTCTTCATTTCCCTCTAGACTGTATTCCTCTGGACTTCACTATCATTCCCCAGATAGCTCTTGAATCTAGGAAATAATTTCAGCCCTAGAACTCATAAGTTCACACCTCAGAAAGACCGTCTGCTTCTGGGGACTTTCCCTCTCATTAGAGTTGAGGGCTCATCCCAGAACCAACACTTAAGGAAGGTACTTGGACCACCTATCTCTTCATTTCCTACTAGGCTACACTCATCTCTATCATACCTTTTACCCATTTTCTTCTCCACTCTTTCATCTTTCTTTTGCTTATTATAGATTTTCTCTTTAGAATGCAAATTTCTATGCACATTAGCCAATAATTAATAAACATTTATTAATTTTCTATTCTGTTCCAGGAACTGTGCTAAATACTAAGATTACAATGAAAGCCTTTACCTAAAAAATAACAAAGTTTCCCTAGGAAATGATTGGTCCTGGCTTCAGGGACAAATATTCCTGGTCATCCAGGGTCATAAAAATCATCAGGGGTCTCAGTCATCAGGGGACTCATGGCCGCTCCAAATAGATCAGATATCTAAAGAAAATTTCTGAAGTCAACTTCAGTTATTACATTCTACACCATATTTCATGCTGATGTCTGGATGACTTTCGTATAGACATGAGATTGTTGTTATTCAGTTGTGTTCAAATCTTTGTGAGGCTGTGGACCATATCATACCAATTCTATCTGTGGAGTGGTTTGCCATTTCCTTTTCAAAGAAATTAAATGTTTTGCCCTGGGTCATACAGCTAGTGTCTGAGTCTGGATGTGAACCCAGGTCTTATTGACTCTAGGTCCAGTGTTCTATCCACTTAGCCATCTACATTCTTTTGAAGGTAAAGTCAGATGAAGTAAGATACTTAAAGAGAATCCAATTTCTACTGTATTTTTATAGCATATCCTCAAATTGAACCTCCTTTTACTAATTATTCAACGACTCATGCATACTTCATTTTCTCCCAAAATCTAGTGTGAACTAAGAGACATCAAAGCTACCTCCAACTGTGGTATTATCATTATCATCATCATCATCATCATCATCATCATCATCATCATCATTAATATTATTATTATTATTATTATTATTAGTAGTAGTAGTAGTAGTAGTAGTAGTAGTAGTAGTAGTAGTAGTAGAAGGGAGAAGCCAGCACATATGGAAGAGAAGGAACATAACTGACAGGATCCCAGTATACTGTATCCTTAAGGTTCCTTAAGAAAAATAAAGATGACACAAAATAGCATCTTGCAGATGTGAGGAATGGTCATGCTAGGTCTGGATAGCTCTTCATTTGCCTCAGAGACCCCTTTTTGAGCTAGAATAATTTGGAGTAAGGAAAGTAAAGCTGTTATTCTAATAAAACCTTTGATCCCACAAAAGGAGAGATAGGGGTAAAAGGAAAAAGCATTTATTAAGCGCCTACTATGTGCCAGTTTGGGGCTAAACCCTTTACAAATATTCTCTCATTTGATATAAGCCTGTCAGGTACTATTATTTGACCCATTTCACAGTTGAAGAAATGGAAGCAAGCAGTGGTTAAGTGACTTACCCAGAATCTTGCAGCCAGTAAGTAGATGATGTCAGATTTGAACTCAAGTTTTCCTGACATTGGTACCTGTACTTTATAGAGTTCTATGCTACCTAGAGTATATCTTCTTACTCCAGCAGCATCTGGCAGGAAATACCAACTAACATGATAAATGATTGCACTTCAAAAAGAGTACTGGTTCAAAAATTGACCCCAGTAATGCAGTTCTCACACTTGTGGAATTCTTCCTGTTGCTTCTTGCAACATATGTAAATGTTGTTGTAAAATATATATATATATATATATATATATATATATATATATATATATTTTCAAATTTATCCCAAACTCCTTACTGATATTCTCCCATCCTAATTTCTCCCATTAGGCTCACCTGTTCTGTTAAAAGAGCTCAGTTCTAAATGATCCTATTCTGCATTTTGCCCTTAGTTCTTTGTGTTGTTCAGTCATTTCAGGAATGTCTGACTCTTCATTAGCCCATTTGGAGTTTTCTTGGCAAAGAATGGTTTGCCATTTCCTTCTCCAGATCATTTTACAGATGAAGAACTAAGGTAAACAGCCTTAAATGACTTCCTCAGGGTCAAAAAAAATAATAAGTATCTGATGTAAAATTTGAACCCAGGAAGGTAAATCTTCACGACTGATTCAGGCCTGGAACTTGATCCATTGCACCTCCATTGTGACCAGTAATGTACTCAAGCCTTGCTACTACTAGTCACTGTCAAGTAGAGAGGTTAAATCAGAGGATTTAGAGATAAAGGACCCAAGTTTAAATCCCTGCTTTGACACATCTAAGCTATATACTGTAAATTTGTTGTTTTCTTAGTTGACATGCAGTCTAGGTTCCATTTCTATTTGATTTTGACACCAATAGACTTGAGAATTTCAAAAATTTATTCTAATTCTAAGGGAGTAGGGAGGTATAATGGCAAACAAACAAGTATTTAGTGCCTTGTTTCAGTTGAGCCTTGAAGTCTTTGTTAAGAATCAGAACTTGTGAAACCCACAGTGGGAGAACTTTTGATACAACAGGAAGGTGTGGAAGACGGAGGAGCTAATGACCATATAGAAGGAGTGACCCAAGCTGGAAGAGAGCAGAACAGGGAAGGGAATGGTTGTGAAGGCTGGCACTCTGTCTATTCTGTCTGTGTTGTTTTTTTTTTTTGTTTGTGATACTTTGTACAGAAACCCTGGAACCTTACTGGAAGCCCTGAAAGAGGATTTTTTTTGTTGTCTGTTTACAGAAGTCCTGGAAAAGGGTTTCAGAGGTCATGGGACAACACTCATAATATATGTTGAGTTCTCAGACCTTGTTGGTGAGTTTGTGCTGATTTCACAGGCAGATAGTGAATTGATGATTGCAGGCAATATGAGTGAATGATATTGTGGCTCTGTTAAGCTTTGTCTTCCCTGAAACAGAAACTGTGAAAGACTTGACATGGATTGGACACTCTGGGCTTCAGTAATGAACTGGACAAGGAGCTGGATGAGGAGCTGAGAGCTACCTACCTTTGAATCCATGTGAAACCTGGGTAAATTCAGGGAAAAGCTGGGACTATGGAAGAGGAACCATAGAATCTAAGATCCAGCCTTGAGTCAAGATTAAAAGACCTCTCCTTGGGTACTTAATGCTGACTGAGAAGATCATGATTTACTGTGGCCTAGGGGAGGGAGAACTTTGTACTCTGTACCTTGTACCTCTTAAGGATGATTGAGTTAAGAATGATCTGAAACTAATGGCCAATCAGGAAGAAAGAATACTTTTTGACAGAAAGATTAAGACAATGTAACCTAGGGCTGGAGAACTTTGATTTTGTCCTTTGTGTCACTTAAGGAGGTTTGATCCTTAAGGACAATTGAGTTAAGAACTTACTGCATGATATGTTTTGTTTAAAACTATGTGGCCATTTCAGTGATAAGTTGTTATGTTATAACATTGTGGATACTGTACTTTGGTTTCTGTGAATGTCTGGCTGTAGTTTATTGCTGAATAAATAAAGAGTTGACTATACTATGTGATTGGAACCTTAAACCTTTTCATAACATCAGTCCTTTGGAAAGCTGCTTGGGCTTGGCTTTACAGGAGGGGACTTATTGGAAGTTTGAGGAGGGATGAAAAAGTTTAGAAGATCTACTGGGGAGAGGAGATTGTGAATTATTAAGGAAAGCATAGCAGGATTGCCTTGCAGCAGTAAGGGACCAGTTGAGGTTATGTAAAATAAATTTGTAGAGTACCCAGTCAAAATAGTTACATTATTTTCTTCATGTTCATTCTGCTGCACATGTGTAGGAATGAAAGCAATGAATGGTGAGAATGATCCAAGGCTTAGGTTTCGTTGGGTGTGATCAGAAATATGCAAAGAAATTAGGGATTTAAGAGAGGAGGAATAGTATTGAGTCAACAATAAAAATTACATTAGCTGACCAAGAAGTCAAGATAGGGAGGAGAGAGTGGCCAAAGCAGCAAAAAAGACCTAGGAGAGAATTTGCAAACCTTAAAGCACTGAATAGATGGCCTTTATCATTCGAATTTTTGGTTGAATTGAATCTGAATATTTAGTACTCAGGGGTTCCCAATTCACTCACGTCTAACACATCAAGAAAAGTGGAAATGCCTACATATACAGAGTAAGTTTGGCTTCTATGTCAAAATCCTCTTGGCTCTAGGGTGTTGCTTCTGTTCTTAGGATTGGTTGCCAGACTTTCACTGTTTCTATTGCCACTTTTGGCAGGATGCAGTGCTCAAGACTGTTTAGTTTCAACCTTTGACTTTTCCTTTGGCCATCAGTTTCTGTCTGGTTCCAAACTGTCTGCAAGGTTTATCTTCTGCTTCATTCTTCACTTCCTCCTTAGTTCTATTAGTAATGACTTCCAGACCTGTATTACAAATTTTCCTACCAAAAGCTATCATTATTGGACTGATTTCTGCCACTGCATATCTCAAGATATGGTCATTTAACTAGTGCCAGTAGTCTTCTCAATACCACAAAAGACCCTGGGACAAATCTAACTCTTACTCAGCTGAGATATAGAACTCCATAGCACAAGAGATTAAACAATGAGTCATCCTTATTATCTGTCCCTCTGTGACCTTAATTTAAGTAACATTTAAAAAATCAATAACCTCACATATTATTTTTTTAGTGCCTGTCATGAAAGGCATACACTATTAATGCAGGGGTGGGGACCCTGAGGCCTCAAGGCCACATGTGGCCCTCTAGGACCCTGGGTATAATGTTTTGGTTGAGTCCAAGTTTTACAGAACAAATCCTTTAATTAAGGGAATTTGTTCTCTAAAGTTTGAATTCAGTCAAAAGTTTGCACCCAAGGACCTAGAGGGCTACATGTGGCCTCAAAATCACAGGTTTCCCACCCCTGGGTAGTGTATAGAGAGACTGCTTTGTGGCCTAAAAGACTACTGCTGACATACATCCTGCATGACCCTGGGCATTTATCGTTTTAGGCCTCTAAACAGCTCTCTAAGTTACTGAGAAGGTCCAATATATATTGGTAGAGGGAGTTTCTTCACGTGAGAGTCCCCTATATGAATTAGATCACAGGTTCAGTTTCAATTTCTAGTCATGACTCTATTCTGTTGGTCTTTGATAAATAAAAATTTAAAAATAATACTAATTAGTTTGCATCTTCTATGTGCCCTTAATTTAATAAATTTTACAACATACAATCAATAACCAGGCTTAAGTGCTTACTATTTGTCAATCATTGTGCTCATCATTGGGGATTACAAATATAATGATGGAAATAAATCCTACTAATAAAGCTTTTTATATTCTAAATGTATTTCTTTGTCCCTAGTGACCACATTTCCCCACTTTTTTTCCTAGTTCCAACAACTAGGTCTGATCCTTAGCATGACTTCTCCCAGTTACAAGATCCCTGTTTAGGACTATTAACCTTATGGCTAGGGACTACATAGGTTAAGGCCACCCACCAGCTTATATTTCAGCCCCACTCCTCTGAGAGGACACCCAGCTGCCTAGAATATTTCTTAGTGCCAATTATTCGGTCTTTTTAGGAATATCTCCCTCCACACCAGAATGTCTGCCTGGTCTCTAGGTCCTGAATGTTCCTGATTTGAAAACCATTCATCTCTAATATGTACTACATATTGAGTGCAAAGTAGCAGAATCTTTGATCAGAGAGATTTATATATCACACATTGCATTCCAAGGAAATGTTTACTCAAATTTCAGTTTTGAGAAAAAAGAATAATCCATACTTTGTCACTCAGTGGATCAGAGCTATTTTATTAACAAACACACTCAAAAGTAATGTGTGTGTACATAGAACCTTTTGCTCTTTCTTTGATCTAGCAGTAGTATCGTGGGTCAAAGGGCATGGACAGCTTAGTAACTTTTTTTTTGCATAATTCTTAATTGCTTTTCTGAATGGTGGGACCCTTTTCATATCTCTACCAAGATATCTGTTTTCTTGAAGCCCCTGTCATTTAAAGAAAAAAAGTTTTTCTTTTTTTCCTTTCCTTTCTTTTCCTTTCTTTTTTTCTTTCGTCATATTTGTCAGTTTTTGATAAGGGGGAAGAAGCTCACAACTGCTTTGCTGTTCATTTCTCTAATTATTAGGGATTTGATGCAATTTTCATATGGTTATAGTCAGTCTGGGTTTCTTCCTTTGAGAACTACTTATCTGTAGCTTTAGACCATTTATCATTTGAAGAATGAAGTGAATACTTATAAATTTGATTCAATTCCTTACATATGTTGTAAATGAGACATTTATCAGAGAATCATGCTGAAGATTTTTTCCCAGTTGTTTCCCTTTTAATCTTAGCTTTATTGGATTTGTTTATGCAGAAACATTTTAATTTTATGTAACCAAATTTATCCATTTTATCCTCTCTGATTCTTTCTATCCCTTGTTTGGTCATAACCTCTTCTTCTATCCATAAATCTGAAAGATTTTTCCCCCACGTTTCTCTAAATTGTTTATGATCTGGCTCCACTTTTTGTCTAGGTTACATATCTAGTTCATCTGTAGTGCTATCCAATTTTCCAAGTAGTTTTTGTTAGATACTGAACTCTCAACCTTGTAGTTGGCATCTATGTTTATGGAACATTAGGTTACTAGATTTGTTTAGTTCTTCTATATGTTCTGTACCTAATCTATTCCAGATGGGGAGAAAAAACTCAGAGGGAATACAATATCTGTATTCTCATACCTGTAGGGCTTTGAGGGAATTAGTTTTGTTCTGCTTGGTCATTAAGGGTAGAACAAGGAACAATGGATGGAAAGCATTAGCACACATAGAGAGACCAACCTAGATTTGATACCTAGAAGAGCTTACTAACAGTTGAAGATATACAAAAGTAGAATCAAGAGATGATGGATTTTATAGTCTTTCAAGATTTAAAGCAGAAGTTGGCTGACTAATTTTTGGTGTAGTGAAGATTCCTTTGTCTATGAAATAGACTAGGTGTCTTCTGAGGTCCTTTCACATCTCAAATTCTGTGGTTCTGTTGGTGTTTCATAATAAGGCCTTGCCTATCCACTTCCTTTTTTTCTCCATTATACACATGAAACTAAATAGGGCTGCATGAAGTCACAATAATCTGATGACTAGTTCCACTACGATTTTTGTTACTTAATCTACACAGAGTCCTTTCTGCAGCAAAGCTATCTCATTCAATTCTTTTTTTTTCTGCTTTTTTTTTTGTGGAGGGCAATTGGGGTTAAGTGACTTGCCCAAAGTCACACGGCTAGTAAGTGTGTCAAGTGTCTGAGGTCGGATTTGAACTCAGGTCCTCCTGACTCCAGGGCTGGTACTCTATTCATTGTGCCACCTAGCTGCCCCCTCATTCAATTATTAATTATACTCACAAACCCTTTGGTTTGTGGTTGTCACAAACCCTAATTTCTCCCCTTCAGTTTCACATGGTATTGTTTCCCCACCCTCTCACTTTATAATCTTGTCTCATATTTTAGTCCCCAAATTGAGGTTACTTGCCATGAGCTTCCTCTTCTCCCCTCTATCTTTTTCGCCACTCCTTAAATTCCATTCCCTATCTTCAACCTATCTCTTTTAAAGGCTCCTGTCATGATGCCTATAAAAATGAACATCTCTTCCTTTCTAAAAGGGAAAAAAATACATTCTTTACATATTTGACTATACATAGTTTACTATATTCTATTATATTCTACCATTTTTGCCAGATAATATCTTATAATTCTTCTCCCTTTCTGAGCTAAATTCTTTGAAACAGCCATTCTCACAACTTACAATTCCTTTTTCTTACTCTCTTCTGAATTTTCTGCAATCTGAATTTCTACTGTGTCATTCAACTAAAACTTGATCTCTTTATAATTACTAATAATCCAGTAATTAGTATCTTTGAAGAGGTTTCATGTTCTCAGTTTCTTTTGTAATTTTCTCAGTTTTCATGCTTCTTGACCATTCTATAGCCTTTGCCACCATAAATTATTTTCTTTTCCTGAAGGAGATGATGTCTGCCCTCTAGGTTTCAGTCATATCTATATCTCTTGGTTCTCTTCCTGCTTGTATGTCTAATCCCCAGTCTTTTTTGCTTAAGGTTGCACATTAAATGTGACTGTGCCCTAATCCTTTTTTCTGAGCCTTTTAAAAATATTATCTACCTATAATTTCTCTCTCTTAATAACCTTATCATCTCTATGAAGACAAATACCAGTCTGAAGAAAGATTGACAGTACGCTCAACTGGGCAAAGAAGTTCCAGTAGTATTCCTGGGTGAAAATGGAAAGATTACCAATGGAAGAAAAATTTTGCAAATTTGAAAAAACAAAACAAAACAATGTTACCATCAACTCTTCACCAAGGATAATGAAACCATCATACTTGGACCTCACAATTATATTCTGTAAGGTGCTCACTAGGGAAGTTGAAATTGCACTAAAGAGAATAAAAATAGAAAAAGCAGAAACGTTTGATCAAATATAGCAAAAAGGAAATCTGTACTGGAAGCAGTGGAATCACAAGGGTCTAGAGAGACTCATTTACAAAGTAGCAAAGTAAGGAAAAGATTACAATAATGTGTGGGGGGGGGGCGAAATTTAAGACCTTGTAACCAAAAATGTTACTGAAAGTACATCAACTACTGAACAAAGGAAAACACAACCTGTGAGTAGATCAAGTTCCGAAATGGAGAGCCAGCTAGTTTGGTAACTCACCTTGTCCTCTCCCTGTCCCTCTCTCCCTTTCTTTTTCCTTCTCCTCTCCAAAGGAATGTAAATTTTGCTGACCAGAAGTTGCACACTTAACTTGGGGTTTACTGGCTAGATCTCTCTCTCTCTCTGTCTCTCTGTCTCCCTTCGTCCCTTC
>CM053600.1:47189333-47214946 GCA_028646575.1 Pseudocheirus occidentalis | reverse complement strand
GGGGAGGGTCTTTAGGAGGAGTCAGATGAGGTCAGACTCCAGTAGAGAGGGTCTTCAGGAGTCAAGATGAGGTCAGACTCCTGTAATGAGTGATTAAGGGTGGGAAGTTGCTGGAGGCTACCTGGAGACCATAGACAATGGTGGGCCAGGCCAGTTCAAGGGTGGGAAACTATTGGAACAAAAGGGGGCTAAAGACTTGGGCAGAGCCACAACTTAAGGCTCATGACCTCAGGCAAATGTCTTCCCTGGGAAGGTTTACTTTCCCAGAGCCTCTACCTCAAAGAATCAAGGAGAGCTCAAAAAGGGGGGGAGGGGCCCAGAGCCTACACCTCATCATTTCCCCCCTCAAACAAATGGGGCCCAAATTCCTTTGGGGTAAAGGGTGAAGGTCTCAGCTTCTAAAAGTGCTTCCTGCTGGCAAGGGGCATAGAGCTGTCCCTGCCTGTCTGGGTCCTGTTCGAGGGGGTCAGCCTTCACATCCTAGGGGTCAGTCTCTGGAACATGCCTGATGCCAGGTTCAGTGGGCTGGAGAACTTGGGGCTTAAACCCTGGAGAAGACAAACCTGGCAAAGAAGTTAAGCAAACAAAGACCAAAATGGGCATAAGAAAATTATAGCAAAAGAACAATTTCCCTGGTAGGAATTATAGGTGACTATGGCAAGGCCAAAAGGAAAAAGGGCAGGTATAATTTCACCATTTTTTATCCTTTTTGCTGGAGGAGGCTGGGGCCTTTCTAAACAGTAATTTAAGGTCCTCCAAGGGTTCACAGATATATCTGGAGTCTCTGGGAGGGAGACAACTGGTTTAATCCTACAATTATGAGTCCATCTGGGGAGACCTTCAAGTTTTACTGCTGTTGGAGTGGTTAGTATGACTAGGTAGGGTCCCTTCCACTTAACATCTAACTGTTCTCCCTTTTGGATTTTCCATGACTTTAAGTAGACCCAATCTCCAGGTTGTACTGCATCAGGACACTCCTTTTCACTGCCAAGAGGTTTAGGGAGATACTTATTGGCATATTCAGTCACAGCATTCCTGACAGCTCCTAACTGAGTTGCAAATTGGGTAATTAAATGCTGTTCTGGGTCCACCAGGATGTCAGAGGTTAAGAAGGGCCTTCCATACATGAGTTCATAGGGGCTAAACTTGATATTTTATCGAGGTGTGATTTGGACTCTGAGTAGCCCAATGGGAAGATTCTTAACCCAATCTTTCTGGGTTTCTATGCATAGCTTAGTAAGGACCTGCTTAAGCATTTTCTCTACTTTACCAGAGGATTTTGGATTCCAGGCTGAGTGGAGATGGTAATTAATTTTAAGTGTCTTTGCCACTGCCTGGGTTATCTGAGAAATAAAAGCTGGGCCATTGTCACTCTGTAAGGAGACAGGCAAGCCAAAATGAGGTATAATTTCCTTTAATAGGAACTTTGATACCTCCTGAGCATTTTCAGTTCTTCAAGGGAAATCTTCTACCCAATTAGTAAAGGTATTAACAAAAACCAAAAGAAATCTGAATCCCCTACATGGGAGCATATGTGTAAAGTCTATCTGTCAGTCTTCACCTGGGTAGGTACCCCTCCTCTGAACAGGTTTTAAAAGGGGAGGTTTGACTGCCCCTTCAGGATTCACCTGAGCACAAGTTGGGCAGGCCTGACATACTTGTGTGATGGTTTCCCCTAACTTACTGCCAGTAAAAATGGGTTTTATCAGAGACCAGAGGGCATTATTCCCCAGGTGTGTGGCCTGATGTAAGCCAAAAAGAAGCTTCCACTGCCTTTCCTCTGGGATAAGAAGTTGTCCTGAGGGTGTTTGAAACCACTCAGAGGATGAAAGAGAGTGTCCTTTTTCCTTAGCAAGGGCCTGTTTTCAAGGGCTGTATGAGGGTATGAAGGCATCGGGGAGCTGTGGTATTAAAGAAGCCAGTACAGCCAACTGGCGGGCAGCATTCTTTGCAGTGGTGTTTGCCAGGCAATTTCCCATAGCCTCATGGGTTTTCCCTTTCTGGTGGCCTTTGCAAAAAACAACAGCTACTTCAGAGGGCTTTTGAACAGCTTGGAGGAGATGTGAAATCTCCTGTGCATGTTTAAGAGGGGAATTCTTTGCTGTCAGATATCCCCTTTCTTTCCAAATTGCTCCATGGGCATGTAGAACATGAAAAGCATATTTGGGGTCTATAAAAATATTTACTCGTTTGTTGGGGGCCAAGACCTTCAGAGGTCCTGGCACACTAGCACCCCAATTCTACAAGGGCACTGGGCAGATAGGCAAGGATGGTATATTCTTGTTGGCTGGATACTCTCATTGGCCTCGTGAATATCTAAAGTATGTACATTTGCAAGTCCTGATTGGGACTTCTGATCTATCATGCCCCCAGAGGTGGTTTTAGGATAAAAATTTGGAGGACTGATTAACCTTGGGCTGAGGTCGAGGGATGGGCAAGACCTAAGATGCAATAAGGAATATAATCCCTATGAGTTTCTTGTATCATTGGCTTGGTATGGAATAGCTCTGGAATAAACAGACTATGAAATCCATCCCCATCTCTCTGTTTCTCTACTGTAATCCAGCTAGCTTTAAGCTTTTCTTGCTCTCTCTCTCTATTTTCCTCAACTGGGCCTAGACTGTGCTGGCTGCAGCACTTGTTCATTTTCCTCTAGCTCTAGGGCTCTGGTGAATGCTATCAATTCAGCCTTCAGTGCAGAGGTCCCAGGGGGCAGGGATTTGGGCAGAGCCACAACTTAAGGCTCATAACCTCAGGCAAATGTCTTCCCTGGGAAGGTTTACTTTCCCAGAGCCTGTACCTCAAAGAATCAAGGAGAGCTCAAAAAGGGGGGAGGGTCCCCAGAGCCTATACCTCATCATAGTCACCCCAGACTACTTGACTTCTCCTAGATCCCTCCCATAGTCTTTCTGTGTATAAGATCTGTCTTGCCTCCATGAAGTGGCTCAAATTCAATCTAGCTCAGATTCATTCTGACCCACTGGCATCAGCAATAGAAATGCTCAGGCAGCACCTTAAAAGTCTATCCAATATGGTAAATCATTATTAAACTTTGTTTCACTTTGCCTTAATGAAGATTTAGGTTGAATTTATTTGGACAAGATCCAGTATCACTGTTTTGGAGGTCCTGAGAACCCCTAAACCTCAACATCTCTGTTTCAAGTTTCTCTCTTATGGGGTATAGTCTCTGGGAAACCCCTTCAACTTTCCTTGAGTCTTCTCATTTGGTGAAGCATTTGCCTGAAGCCATAAGCCTTTCATTATAGCTAGGCCCAAATCTCTGTTACTCTTAACCTAATCTAGCCCTTCATTATTATCTCCAAGTAGCCTTCAGCTATTTCCCATCCTTAATCTAATTCCTGGAGTCATCAGTCCCATGAAGATCCTCCTTAGACTCCTCAAGACCCTCCCTAAACCTTTTCTGTAGACCACCTCTAGATCTCTGCCACAGTCTTTCTGTATATAAGATCCATCTTACCTCCATGAAGGTGATGAGATTCAGTCTAGCTCACTCTGTCAGATTGTTCTGGTCAGCTTGTCCGTACAAGCGACACAAACACTTAGGCTCCTTAAGAGTCTACCCTTTATGGCAAATCTTTAATAAACTTTGTATTACTTTGACTGAGAGAAGGTCAGAGTCAAATTCATTTGGCAGGATCCAGTGTGTTGGCATTTTGGGGCCTCAAGTATCCCTAAATCACAAACCTCAACATCTCCACTCCTGCCCATTCTCCACTCAGCTATCAAAATAATTTTCCTAATTTCTGTGTCACTCCCTTATTCAGTAAATTCCAATGTCTTTCTATGACCTTCAGGATCAATTATACAGTCCCATTTCACTTTCAAATCCCTCCCTAATCTGCTCTATCTTCTCCCAACCCTGCTCCTATATATTATTCAATCTAGTAAAACTGGTTTCCTTGATATTCCTTGAAGAAACACTACATCTTCAGACTCTTGGCATTTTTACTGACTGTGTCTCAGACATAGAATTCTCTTCCTTTTCATTTCTGTCTCCTGGCTTCCTGGATTTCCTTCAAGTCTCAGCTAAAATCTTACCTTCCAGAGGAAATCTTTCATGCTCCCTTTTAATGACTTTCCTCAATTGATTGTCTCCAATCTATCCTATATATACTTTGTTTGTACACAGTTGTTTGAATATTGTCTTCCCCATTAGACCATTAGCTCTTGAGAGGGAAGTTTTGTTGTCTTTCTTTGTATCCCTAGGATGTAGTAAGATCCTAGCTTAGCAGACACTTAATAAATGCTGACTGACTGAAATGGATTTCTTCCTCACCTCTGCTTTTTTAGAATCTTTACCTACCCGTAGGGGGAACTAGGTGGTGTAGTAGATAGAATGCCAGGCCTGAAATCAGGACCTCAGACACTTATTAGTTGTGTGCTCCTAAGTAAGTCACTTAGTCTCTGTTTGCCTCAGTCTACTGGAGAATGAAATAGTTAACCCCTCCAGTATCTTTGCTAAGAAAACCCTGTGGACAGTATAGCCCAAGGGGTCACAAAGAGTCAGACCCTACTGAACAGCAATCTCAAAGGGAAGGTGCTAATATTAAGGAGGGCAGGGGATAGTTTCTTGCAAAAGGTGGGATATTAGCTGGGACTTGAAGAAAGCCAGTGAGGCAAGGAAGTAGAGCTGAGGAGACAGGCGGGAAAGTCAGTGAAAATGTTTGTTTTTAAATAATGGAATCTTGTGGAAGGTAAAGAAAAGAGGCCAATGTCACTGGATTGCAAAGTACCTAGGACTGGTAGGTTGGAGGAATGTGTTGTGAGAAGACTGAAAATATAAGAAAGGTCCAGGTTATGAAGGACTTTGAATGTAAGAGAATTTTATATTTAATCTTGGGGGTGATAGGGAGCCACTAGAGTTTATTAAATGGAGTGGAAGGTGGTGACATGGACAGATGTGAATTTTAGGAAAATTAATTTGATACCTGAAGGAAAGAGAAATTGGAATGGGGAGATACTTGAAGTATTGAGACCAACCAGCAAGCTATTGCAATAGCCCAGGTAGAGGAACAGGGGGAGGGAATTTAAGTAGGAAGAGTAGAAAAATTCCTGGATTTGGTATCAGAAGACCTATGTTCAAACTCTTGTTCTCTCCATTAGTACTCTAAATGTAGAAGCCTGGGCAAATCATTTCATTTATCTGAGACTCATTTTCTTTCTCTCTTAAAAGAAAATAAAATACGTGATCTCTAGAGTTCCTTCCAACTCTAACATTTAATGAGGAAACAAGGTGGAAAGTGGGTATTTTGTCTGACTAGAGCTCTGACCTGACTGCAGATAAAAAGAAAGTGGTTAGTTGCTTGTTACTTTGACTTCTATGGAAGAGTGAAACAGAGGAAGGCCCATAAATGTGTCTTCTACTTCTCCAAATATTTCAGTGTTAGTTGAGTCATTTGTACTTGATTATCTTTCCTGTCCCTAGAATTTCTATAGAGCTTGTTAATCTGTTCCCCCTATAAACTAGGGACAAAAATTACACTATATGCATTCAAATCTCTGGGCCAAATGATACAATCATTTTGGACAGGGCAGTGCTGATCCTACCTTTGAAAAGACAAAGTCGAGTATGAGTCATGTTTTGAATCTGTCAGCTAGAAGCCATTTACTCATTCTGATCACATAGCTCTTGACTTCCCCTTGTTTAAGATCTGTTTTCCTAGACTGCCTAGCACAGCCCTAGACCTTGACTTCTTAAAAAAAGTGAGAAAATTACATTGTTCTTTTCAAATATCTTGAAGCTAATAATAGAAAATAATTATAATGTATAATCCCTTACTAGAGTAAATGTCTAATATTATATAAGTATGTACACATATATATTCCCAAATAATCATAAATAGTTCTAAGTTGGTGAGGTCCCCTGTTATTCCTCTGTCCAGGGGAAATTAACTGCATCAAAACCATGCATTCCAATCCAAAAATAAATAAGTTCTTGATCGTGATGTCTTTGTAAACACCTATAGCCACAGTGGCTAAAAGCCTGTCAGTCTCCCCTGCAATATCATTGTAACCTATTGCTATTACCATGTACCTGGTGGAAAAATAATAATTTTCTTTAAAATCACTTTCCCCCTTTCTCTCCAAGACACTCTAAATCCAAAAACGATAGACACATATGAAAATTAAGAAGGCTTCCCTTGCCAGGGAACTGAGGCATTGCCAGTTATCTGGTCCTAAACAGAGCTGTCTCCAAGTTCTTATGCAAATTGGCAGTCCTACTTTTTCAGTAGATCTCAAGCAGGGGAGTTTTTCAAATAAAGATTGAAAGGATCAAATCATATTTCCCAATGACAGCTTCTAAGCTAGTGCAAAGCAAGCACGACTATTCATTTTGTACCATGGGTGTTGTCTGCACCCCATACTGAACTAGTGAACTAAGCTAGAATTCAATCATTCTAGATAAGTGAATCAGATCAGGACTTCTCTTGTTTTTCACTTTGGCCTCCTACAACCTTTTTGTTGAACTCTTTCCTTTGCAACATGCTTTATTTTCTTCATTACTCTGCTAGCATTTTCAAATTCACAGTCCCACCAAAGGTTATAGAGAGCTATGGCTATGCCCTGTAAACATGATTACTTCTCTCAGTCACTATGATGCTCTCTGAAGATAACTCAGTGAAAAGGGATCCCTTAACCACATGCATTTTTAAAAAATCTCTTTATCTGAATGAGAACAGGGGAGGACAAGAACATAATCTTCACAAGTGAGAGAGTTTGCTTGTGGTGGAGACTGTTAGTGAAACTGCTTTTATAGCACTACAGAGAGATAACCCTAGGGAAAATCCTCTTGAATTTTTCTCCTTCATTTATAGTTCAGAAATTCTTTCAACACCTGCCAAGCTTTTATTTCTAAGAACCCAGTCTCCCTCTTTTCACCAATTATTCAGACATGCTCTACTGTTTCATTATAAGCTATCAGTTTGAGCAAACATTGATCATGACTGGTCACCTTTTGAGAGGGCCAGGAGTAAGGAAGAGAGAGAAAGACGGAAACAAAAAGATAGAGTCAGGAAATACAATGCAAATATAAGTGCATATTTATTCTATCTTTCAACCAAGAGTACAAGTTTAATACCTAGTGTTGAGGATGGAAGTTACATCAAACCTGCAGCAATATGATTTCATATCTAGAAGGTAACATGGGCTTAAATTCTCTCAATTAGCTATAGTGGAAAAAAAAGACAACTCATCATTTTCCATAACAGGGAACACAGCGTTACAAAAAAGGAGGTAAATCAATCCAGTAAGGTGATGGGAAGGCATCCAGGTTGATAACAGCAAAGGTATTTAATATTTAATAGCAAGACTATACCTCAGTGCATATTGAGTGATTCCTGACTTGAAATTTATTCAACTTACTAAATATTAATATTTACTTTCTAGACCTATCTTTGGAAATGAAAATGAAATCTCATTCCAGCAATGCCCAGAGTCCCAAATTATGTTTTCTTGCTAATTAGCAAGGGAACAGCTTTAAGGTTTATTGGGTTGAGAAGAATAGTGGCTATGGACACTCCATCTTCCTCTGTACTCTTGCCTAGAGTCAGTCACTCAGATGCATATCCATACATTAGATGAACATTCTGTCTTACTTGTCAATGATAGGAGTAGAGGGGAATTTAATGATCTCAAAATATTTGCATCGACCCACAATTTAGAAATAAGAAAATGAAGGCCCAGGGATGTTTGTCCAAGGTAACCTTGGATATACAGAGAAGAACTAGAACCCAAGTCTTCTCACTCAAAGTTTAGTGAGGAACTAAAAAATTGTTTCTTATTTCATATGACTTCTAGCCTTCTTTTTTATTTTCACCATAACCTCCAATGATTCCATGCTTCAGTTCTTTCATAAATTAACCTTCTTACTTCAGTTACACCATAATCCAGTACCTCTAGTACTAGATTATTTGGTAAACCAATCGAATTTTATACTCAAATCCTTTGCCCTCTTTTTCTTATTTTCAATCATACTTTGTTAACTCCAACCATTAGTTACTCCTATTGATGAGGTGTAGGCTCTGGGACCCCCCTGGAGCTCCTTGAATCTTTGAGGTACAGGCTCTGGGAAAGTAAACCTTCCCAGGGAAGACATCTGCCTGAGGTCATGGGCCTTAAGTTGTGGCTCTTCCCAAGTCTTTAGGCCTCCTTTGTTCCAATAGTTTCCCACCCTTAATGTTCCTGTTCCCACCCTTGAACTGGCCTGACCCACCATTGTCTATGGTCTCCACTTAGTCTCCAGCAACTTCCCAGCCTTAATCACTCATTACTGGAGTCTGACCTCATCTTGACTCCTGAAGACCCTCCCTACTAGAGTCTGACCTCATCTGACTCCTCCTGAAGACCCTCCCCATTCTCCTCCTCTGGACCACCCCTAGATTCCTCCCACAACCTTTCTGTATATAGAACCCTATCTTCCCTCCATGTGGTGTAAGAGTGCCTTGAAATGGCTTAGCAGAGACTTGCTCTGTTAGAGTACCATAGGATAGCTTAGCAGAGACTTGCTTTGTAAGAGCAAGTGAAATGGCCTAGCACCCCATATGGCGAACTTGAACTTTCAATAAACTTTACTTTTCTTTGGCTGAGAAGACATGAGTGGAATTCTTTCCACAGGACCCGGCATGTTGGTATTTTGGGGTCTCAGGCAACCCTAACCCTCTTTGGGTCCTTCTTCACTATCATTTTCTTTTTCTATTTCTATCAATAAAACATATTGACTGGGCGCACTACTAATTCATGTTACATGATATTACTAGGGTCCTCACTACAAAAAATGGAATTATTTACTTTATTGTAAGCACTTCCATCTTCCACCTCTCATAACATCTGTTCCAAAAAACTGCATCTCTCCTCAAGCTCCCTCCCAGCCTTTCAAAATATTTTGCCTCTTATTGTACTGAAAAAACTGAGGCCATTTTCCAAGAGTTCCCCCTTCCCCTCTCCTCCTGATCTCACATTCCTCAGACACAGTGCCCCCCGATTTTCTCCTTCACTTCTGCCTCACATGGTGAGGTAGCCTTTTGCCTTACCAAGGTAAACCCATAAGGAAGTAGTCTTGATCTTATGTCCTCTCAACCCCTTCAGTAGATAGCCCCTTCTATCATCTCTCTCACTCTAATAGTTCAGTCTCACCCTATCTAGTGACTCCTTTACTATCTACAAACATACCCATGTCTTTTTCACCTTAAAAAACAAAAACCTCATGATGCTACCCTATCTACCAATATGGCTCTCTTTAGCTTCCTGATTAAATTCATAGAAAAAAAATCTCTTTTAGATTCCTGCACTTTCTCTCCTTACTCTCTTCTAAAATCTGTTTTGCAAACTCTTTATTCAATTGAAATGGTCTTCTCACAAAGTTAAATGAGTTTTGGGTATAAAAATTTGTTAATAGTATTTGCATTATGGTCTGTCCTTGACAATCCAGTGTTGTTGTTATAGCAGAATGGCTGAAACTCTTAAAATAGCTATGTATCTATTAAGTAAAGTCTCTATGATGTCTTTTATCTGGGGACCAAACATAAGTGAGGTCAGATATGGGGTCTTTTTTACTATAAGGATAATTATTGTTGTTGTTACCATCAACATGACCTCTTGCCGCTTCAACTAAGATATCTTCATGGGCTACAGGAGGATCCACTGACAAAATCTCAGGTTTAGTTTAAATTCTTGTTGATGTGTAGGCATCTGTGACTATACAGAGACAAATCATGTCTCTATATATGGAGGATCAGTCAAGGCTTAGAGATATGAAATAATGGAACAAATGAAAAGCTATCAAGTACAAGGTTTCCCTTCATAATCACGTCTCTGAAATATAATCTTGGGTTAAGAATACCACTATTCTTCTGATAGTCATTGCCTTAAGAGGCATGTCTCATTCCATCATGTGTCTCAGTACACGTATCTATGTTAAATTGGGGGGCTATAAAGAATTGCAATTCTTGTTGGTCATAAAATCATAGATTTAGAACTAGAAGGGATATTTAATATCATTTAGTCTCATTCCCACATCTGAATCTGAGGCCCAGATATCTTAAGTGAATTGTCAAAGGATGCATAAGTAACAGAACTGGAATTCAAACCCAAGTTCCTCTAACTCAAAATTGAATCATCTCTTCACTTTACCATATTGCCTTTACCTTGCTTCTGGCTCCTTTTTAATAAGGACTAGTTATGACAAGATATATGCATGTTTAGATATATGCATTATCAATTAATAATTACCTCATATTTCAGGGAAAGGAACTACTGGGAAGTAGTCTTTTTTTTCGCTATGGACCTGCTATTTGATTATGGATTTTACCTCTCAAGTACTTTATTTCTATATCCTTAGTTTTGAATCAAAACCCTTGTTCTTAGGAGATTTTGTGAATAACTCTTTTACTTGATGTGGCATCCTCACCACCCCCCCAAAAATCAACAAATATTCTAAACAATCAATTGTTGAGCATTTACTAAGCACTTACAATGTGCTTGACACTGTGCTAAACACCAAACATGCAAAGAAAAGCAAAAATACAGTTCTTGCCTTCAGTGAGTTAACATTCTAAGGGAGAAGACAACATGCAAGTAATTATGATGTATACATAAGATTTATTCAGTGTAAATGGAAGGTGATTTCAAATAGATGGTGCAGAGGAAAGCCATCAGTGTCAGTAGAAGCCTTTTGTCTTTGATTTGAAGTGAATCTTGAAGGAGATCAGGAAAATAAGGAGATAAAGAAAGAGAACATTTCAGGCATAGAAGATGGCCAGAATAAAGATTGAGTGAGGTATGTGAGAAACATCAAGAAAATCAGAATTTAAAATACATAGAGGGGAGGGAATTATAAGAAAATTGCAAAGATATGAAGGGGTCATAGTATAAAGAAGTATAAATGCCAAAAGGACCAATTCATATTTGATCTTGGAACTAATAGGGACCCAGTGGAGTTTACTGAGTAAGGGAATTACATGATCAGACCTAGGCTTTAGAAAAAATTTCTTTTGAAACTGAGTGAACAATGGCTTAGGCTGATGAGAGAGTTGAGGCAGGCTATTGTAGCACTCTAGGTATGAGATAATAATGGCCTATAGAGAAAGGCACTTGTATGAGATTGTGAAAAGAGATGTCTATGAGGTATTTTAAAGATAAAGGTAAAAACTCCAAGATTTGCTAATAGATTGAATACCTGGGGAGTCTGTTATTGAGGTGTTGAGCTTAGGTGATTGGGAGGATGGGTGGTGGTGCTCTCATAAATAACATGAAAATTTAGTTCTGAGATCTTTTCAAACAAATGATCAGACTGTGGAATCAGATAGTCTGGGAAATGGCAGTGCCTAATTTAACATACCTGTTATATATAAATGAAGAGGTGAATGTGTATGCATCTGTGTGTGAGTGCGTGCATGTGGGAGTGTGTGTGTGACACATTCATGATGGGGACAAATATAAGTAATGAAAGAAAGTGATAGTCTGGTGCTAAGCAAACAAAACACAGGTATTGATTTAGTATTATCTTGATTAATAAAATTTACATAGAAGAAATGGCAGCCATGTGTTTACCATTCTTCTCACGTATTGAGTTTAAATATTTAATTGCAAAGCAAGTAAAGGCATTTTAAAGGACATGAATGAAGCTTTGAAAAAAAATAGGTTCTATATACCTAATGTAACATTATTCTATAGTTTCTACCAACAGTAAGGCACTACACTGCTATGGAGTTGGGAGGCCAAATTTCCACTAAAGTGTGAGCCTCAATAGTTAAAGCAATTTTTAGGCGTTGTAAATTTCAGAGGGTCAAATAGAATACTCCTTTGTTGATTTGTAGAACACATATATTGATATGAATTATTTTTATTGATGTCTTTTGTTTTTTACATTACCATATTTTCCCCAGTATCCTTTTCTCTCCCTATCCCAGAGAGTAATACCATATAGCAAATTGTATTTTTTAAGACAAGAAAGGAAGAGTAAAAATCAATATAACAAAAACTCTGGAAATGCATGCAATGTGTAACACTTACAGACTTCCCAACATTAACATTCCATAAAATTAAGGTGAAATCAAAAAGCAGGAATCCAAAACACAAGCTCAGGTGGAAATAAAACAAATCCTGGGTATGGGGACCCAATATAATAATACTTTGGGTGGATCCAGGACTTGGGGGAATCCTAAATTCCATGGAGCCATCCCCAGAAGTCCTGGGTTATTCTGGGTATAGATGACCTTTAATCACATAGGTGATTGAAAGAGGTGAAACTTCTCAGACTATTCTCTAAAATCTAGTAGACTTTTCATAGGAAATAGGTCTGAGTTTCCCTTCTCCAGAAATCACATGGTTTACAAGAATTCAAAACTCAGAGCAGTAGGGAGTCACCCCTCTCCTCAGTGACACCTCAGAACAAGATATTCCAAACAAGGACAGAAGTGCTTTCTCACATGTACATTGGGTGGTCACTGTTTCTTTATTCCAGTACTCGAGGTAGATTGCCCTTAGACTGTGCACCTGACTTCCAGCCAATAGAAGAAAAGGGTCAGAAGAGAGGTGGGGGAGAATTCCACGTTAGGGCTTATATTTATAACTTCGCCGTTTCCTTTTGTAAATTGCTTCTCCTCCCTGATTTGTTGGGAGGGTGGCCCTTTCTCAAGATTGTAATAAACCATTCTTCTCCATTTCCTACCTTGAGAAGCCTCTGTGTATTATTTGGGTAAGGATCTCTGTTGCACACAGTTTTGGGGTGCACACATAGGGTTGGATTTAAATGGTATAAGTTTTTTTTCAAACAATTTAGTCATTTTTCCTATATGTGTCTGAGATTAGAACTTTGAGAGACCCTATGGTACAAGGAAAAGATAGCCAGGATGCTCACTACCTTGTTACTTTACCCCACTCCCTGGTGACCTCTGACTCCACCTACATAAAAGGATAAAATTGAACTTTATCATGCACTTAAAAGTGGAAAGGAAAAGAAAAAGCATTTATATAACATCTACTATGAGCCAATCACTGTACTAAGCATTTTTTTTTTAGTGTTCTCATTTGATCTTCATAACAATCCTAGGAGATAGGTGTGATTATTATTATTCCAATTTTACACTGGAAGAAACGAAGGTCAAATGAGGCTAAGTGACTTTTCTAGGCTCACACAGTAAGTATCCAAGGTTGGATTTGAATTCGAGTCTTCCTGACTTTGGCCCAACACTTTATCAACTGGGTCTTTGTCAACTAGCTGCAAATAAAAGTGTCAGAGGAGGGAGCCACTCCCCAGTGGGGCCCAACCAGATTAAAACCTAATTAGGGAAATGTTTAACAAAATGAATAAAAATACAATAAAACATAAATAATGTGAATTTATGATTTTGTAAGTCAATATCCCTGTCTTCAAGGATCCTTTTCTATTTGAATGTGACGCTACTGGTATAAACTAACCAAATCTTTTTAATCACTCAGTCTAAAGTCACACATATAAGTGTGAGGTGGAGGCAGGATTTCAACTCAGGTTCCATGACTCTAAAGTCCATGATTTTATATAGAGATAGAGATAGATAGATACGTGTGCTGAAAATGTATGTATGTATGTATGTATGCATGCATGCATGCATGCAGGAATGCATCCATGTGTGTATATGTATGTACATATACATGCAAACACATATATACATATGTATAAAATGCACAAAAATACCTCTTCCAAGAAAATGATTTCTTCTAATTCTGAATCTCTGATGCTCATATGCACTTTATCACTTTAAATTTCAGTTTCCTTATCTGTAAAATTAGGGCCACAATATCCAAACACCCTATCAGACATCATTGTTAGGAGAGGCCTTTGTAAACATTAAAAGTCCAAATAAATGAGTATTAATATCAATCAATCAACAAGCATTTATCAATACCAATAATTAGGTGACATAGTGGATGGGTGCCAGACTGGAGTCAGGAAGACCCATCTTCTTGAGTTCAAACCTGGCCTCAGACACGTATTAGTTATGGGATCCTACACAACTCACTCAACCTCAATTTGTCTTAGTTTCCTCTAGAAATCAGAAATGTCAAACCACTCCAGTATTTAGGTCAATAAAGCCCCAGGTAGGGTCAGTAAGAGTCAGACATGACCGAAAAGGATGAAGAGCAACAAGAAAAAGGCTATGTGGCAGGCATGTAAAAGGAGGCAAAAGGATGTCCCTCCTTAAGGAGCTTATTCTCTCTCTAAACAGGGAGACAACAAGCAACCATAGGAAGTAAATAAGTAACAGAGGTAAGAAGTCTTAGGGAAGACTTCCAGGAAAAGATGGGATTTTAGTTGGGACTTAATAATTGGTATTTATTCTTTTTTTCACACACATTTGGGTGAAGAATGAATGTATATTGCAGATAGAACTAGAAGAAAAATTCTGTTGGTAACTTCAATTCATGTTTCAAATGTCACAGTTTTCCACTTATTATAGACTTTGACATAAGACACTAAAAGAGGTGTTTTTTTTCTTGTTCTCAAAGGCAAAATAATTCAGATTATGAAATGATCATCTGCTCAAGTGAGTACCATTTTGATTTAAGTTCCACTCACTCCCTAAAAGTGATAGTGCTGTTTGCACCAGCAACCTGGTATCACTTCAGAGATAGGATCCAAAATCAGGCCTTTGGTTTTCCTTTGCAAAATTTAGTCAGCTTATTTTTTCAACCTTGCTTTTCTGCTCTCTAGAAGAGAGTAATTTCTGATTTCTCTGCAGGAGGATTGTGCGTGAAAGGCAGTTTTCTTTTACAGAGTATTTGCCTTTTACATTGTGACCTTGACATGTTAATACTATGCCTTGATGTTCCAATTAACAGGCCCCATTAGCAGCCAGGTGCCCCTCTCCACAGTACAATAACTGACACAAGGTAAAACATGAAAAAAAAAAACTGACTCTTGTCAGTGGAAACAACCGAGCCAGGAGATGAATCGGATTCCTTTCAGATGAATCTTTTATGGACCAGCAGATATATTCAGAGTTATTTAAAAAGCAGTTAACATTCCATTAGCAACAAACTGTGATCTGTGTCAGCAGTAAGAGACTGTACAGTCATTTATTTTAGTGCAAGAAGTCACTGCTGGGAGAAATACAGTTATTAAATATCTAGGAGGCAAATAAATATAGAGGCAAAACTAGGGCATTTTTCTTCTGGAATTATAAACATTATGTCTCTTGCCTAGCTTCACTCCATCAAAGCCCTCAGTCATTTTACTGTGGTCAGTCACCCCCAGTTTTTTATCATGGAAATACATATTTTTTAAATTTTCAAATGACAACTAAGGCTTATGTTTTCTAGAAAGTTCATGACTCTTATTCAAATAATAATGGCATAAATAAAAAAGGATTTGCCCTGAATAGAATAGCAGGGATGATGTAGGTTACAGAGTTCTTTCTGGTACAGTAGCCTCTAACTGATCCAACTGGCTGTGCTTTCTATCTCGAAAGCATATTATAAATGGTTATTAAATGAACCAATGAATGAAAAAATGAAGGAATGAGGAATGCATTAATGAATGATGGGCCATGCGACTGAAAGTTTCTAGGTAACAAAGATCCCCTTACCCTGCTTTTTTAGCTTCAGTTACTCAAAGTATATACTTCCTCTTCATTGGGCCTATGGGTGTACTTAGTCAACGAAATTTCAAAATTTTTCTTGGTAATGTTATGTAAGGAATATACTCAAAGGGACTGGTTACTTTCTCAAAGAAGCTTTAATGAATGAGCAGGACTACAGGTTGAATTTCATTCACATATGAGATTAGGAGCCCCCTTGTAAAACAGTATGAAATTTTTAAACTCTCCACTAACTTTCTTAATATCTTTAAATGAGGTCTTTAAGTATCAGATCTGGAAGAAACCATGAAGATCATTGAATCCACTCACCTTATTTTGCAGGTAAGGAAACTAAGAGGCCTGAGAGTTGATCTCCCTAAAGTATAAGATTTTACATTTTAGTGTGCCAAGAGGTTGTGGGAGTCAAAGAACTTCCATTGCTTTGGTAATAATCTTGTTGCACTGACAGTCTCTGGTTATTTGAATGATAATTGACATTCACAGAGTAATAAAAATTCTCAAAACACTTTGCATATCTTGTTTGATTTCGTCCTCACAAAAAAAATGTTTTGAGATGAATATTAGAAGTTTCATTATACCCATTTTGTAGAAGAGAAGACTAAATGGGTTACTTATAATGAGGAAGCCTCTGAAACAGGATTTCATCACTCAGTAACTAATTCCAGGACTGTCCACCCAACCAAGCTTCTATTGGACTCCCTGTGACTTCCTTAAGAGCAAGAAATTTTTTTTCTCCTTTCTTTGCATTGATTCCCAGCACAAAGCAGAATCTGGTACATTGTACCAGATGATTAATAAATACTAGTTGACTGATTGATTGACTCTAGTCTCCTCTGGTTACTCACTTCTGGGGTTCTTTGCTTGTTGTCTTTTCTTTTTTCTGGTAAATTAAATTTTCTCCAGCTGTCTTTTCAATATCCTTGAGATAATATTCTTGTAACAGTATATTCTTTGAACAAACCTATCAAGGTTATTGGAAATACTACTGCAGGGCCTTCTACTTTACATTCTTGCACCTGAGACAGCTTTTTCCAAGATCACATTCACCAAAGCTTTTAGCCAGTTAACCCCTTGTTCGCCATTATAGTGGAGATAAATTAATATCTTTTTCAGGAGCATTTGTGTTTTGAAAAAAAAAAGGTTGTGATGTGTCCAACTGTTCATATTCTTGTCTGAGTGACTCTCAGATACAGGAAATATGTGGATACTGGGTTTGTAGTTAAGATTTAGAGTGCAGGTATTATGCTAATTACAGCTAAATAGTTTGGAACTAAGGGAAAGTGAACACATAGTTTGTACTTAATAAATGCTGACTGACTATTTAGGTAACTGGTCCTGTGATGTGAAATCTATACCATGCCGGAGAGATCTATTTAGGATGAAGGTAAAAAAAAAAGAGAGTCTCAGGTGTGAGTTAGTAAAGCAGATATGACAGATGAGAAGAAAAGCTATTGATAAGAGGTTAGCAAATTCATATTAAAATAAAAAATATAGAGTAAGTTTTAGGCTGGTTTGGAAAGCAATAGATTACCTACCTGGAGAGGAAGTTGTGCCCTAGAGCCTAACCATCACAGTTTTTTTTTTCTTTTAACAAGACCTCAGGGCTTTCTGAGCAACCAAATTCAAAAGCTCAGAAAAAGGTAGGAAATTCTAGTTATGGAAGACGGAGCAATTTCTTGAAACACAAGAAAAACAGTTCAGTTCTAGTCTCAGACATTTAATATATATGTCAGGATGGGCAAGTCACTTATTTCTGTATGATTCCCTTGCCTTAACTGTAAAATGGGAATAATAACAGCACCTACTTTTCAGTGCTGTTACGATCAAATAAAATGTCTGTTTAAAATAAAAAAGAACTTAGGTAAAACCTAAAAATACAAAGTTGACCTAGCAGTGAAAGAGGCACAAAAATTTCATGCAAGACAAAAACTCCATAAAAATGAGAACTGGTCAAATGGAAAAAAGAGGTAAGAAAGAAGAATGCACTGGGAAAATGCAGAAGAGATAGGTAGAATGGAGAAAATTTTTCCCACATAAGACAAGCACGAAAAGAAGAACTTTTACAGTAGAAGGGAAATGGCAGGGTGGACAATACTTGAGTCTCATTCTCAAGGGAAATGGTTCAAACAGGGAAGAATACAACCACATACATATGCATGTATATACATATATGCTTATGTACATATGTGCATATATGGAAACATACATAAATATACATTTCATATAGATACATACACTTATTTATGTGTAGAAATCTAACTTACCTTTGAGGGAAATAGGAAGGGAAGGGAATAAGTAAAAGGCGGGTGGTGATGATGAAAAGGAGAACAGATAATGGTTAGAAGCAAAATAGACATTTGAGCAGGGACAGAACAAAAAGAGAGAGAAAAAACAGAAACAGAAGGTAATGGGAAGGAGGAAAATATGCAATTAGTAATCATAAGTGGAAATGGGATAAGCTCAACCATAAAATAGAAGCAGATAGCTAAATAGTTTAGAAACCAGAATCCAACATTATGTTGTTTATGAGAAATACACTTGAAATAGAAAGACACATGCTGAATTTTTTTTAAGGATCTGAGCAGGAATTTACTGTGCTTTCAATGAAATAAAAAAGGCAGAGGTAGCAATCATGATCTCATACAATTCAAAAGCAAAATTAGACCTAATTAGTAAAGATAATCGGAGAAAATTCATTTTACTAAAAAATATCATAGACAATAAAATAATACCAACATTTTTACAGGAAGTTTCTCTGACCAAGGTAGCATTTCTCCCATATATACTGAGCATAAACTCATTCCCCAATTGATAAATGGTCAAAGTATATAAACAGGCTATTTTCAGAAGAAATCAAAGCTACCTATAGTCATTTGAAAAAATGTTTAGGTGGTGCAGTGGATAAAGCACCAGCCCTAGAGTCAGGAGGACCTGAGTTCAATTCTTGTCTCAGACACTTACTAGCTCTGTGACCCTGAGCAAATCAATAAATCCCAATTGCCTGAAAGAAAGAAAAAAAATTTTAATACCTCACTATTGATCGGGGAAATGAAAATTAAGTCAACTCAGAGATACCACCTTACACCTATCAGAAATGACAAATGTAGGAGAAAAAGAGGGAGGGAAATAGGTACACTAATGAATTGCTGATGTAGTTGTGAACTGGTGCAAACATTACAAAGAACAACTTGGAACTAGTCCCCAAAAGCTATAAAATGTGTACCTGTTGACCCAGCAATACTACTACTAGGTCTGACCCAGCAAGATACAACTTCTAGGTATACCCATGTTCAGGCAAGACTAGTAATAGTTTTTGTGTGAGGGCTGCAGAGTGCTTTTCAGGTTCCTTTCCACCTTTGGTGTCCACCTACCACCTGACTCTAACCTGTGGCTCTAAAATTCTGTAGCATGCTCAGCAGTCACACCTTGGTAAAACCTTCAGCAGACAGGCTTAACCAGGTTAAGGGTAAACAAGTAGGCTCAAACTTGGTGAGTTAGGAGGGGTGTCCATTCCAAGCATGTGAAGAATTCCCTGGTAGAATGGATAGATGAGAACAAGTTGTTCTAATGGCCATGAAGGTGGTTGAATCAGTGGAGTGCATAGAGCTTGGTGAGATATCAAAAACGCCAACAGTTGTCTTGACTTTCGTCTTGTCACTGGACTCTGATGTCTCTGGAAGTGTGAGGCTAATGACTTCACACAAGTCTTAAATCCAATTTATGTGCAAGTCAAAGGATCTCACCCATACCATTTTTATCATTTTTATCTACATCAAAGTCCTATGGTAAAAGACAACGAAGCAGTAGGTGAAGAAATACTGGGAGCTGCAGCCACAAGCCTGCACACAGGCAGCCCAGGGGATATGGTTGTCTCACTAAACTAAAACAGTAATGGAATTCAGTAGCCGACAGGTGTCTGAGCAGCCTTTTTTTAAAGACCACATTTCTCACTTCCCAGTGTGAGGAAGGGGTGAGGAAAGGTGTCCTAAAACTTGTCTGCTTCACCTACTCTAATCCCAGTCTGCCTACCATGTCATTCAAGGATCCTATGCTATGGTCAAAAGAGAAAAAAAGAAGCACAAAACTTTTGCAAAGATGATTCCACTCACCATTGGGGCATGAAATGCACAGGTTTATGGACAATACAAAATCCCACAGTGATGGAGAATGTTGTGAAATGGTGATGGTTTGGCAATCAAATTAATCTTGTCAGCAAGCTTGTATGCTTTCCAAAAAGAGTGAACAACAAGTTCAAGACAATGTCATTGCCACTTGCAGAAAAGTGCCATGTCACCATCATCAGTGGGTATTGTCCCACCATCACGAACCCTGATGAGGGCAAAGAAAAATTTCATGAAGGCCTGAAATGAAGACTTCATTATCAATGTTCCAAAAGAGGACAAGACTGTAATTCTGAATGAGTTCAAAATATACACAATCAAATATAGCAGGGAGGCCTTCCAAGTAATGTTGTTGAAAACAGCAACAGAAACAGCAATGGTTGCTCATGATATTCTCATCACCAACACTAATTTCCATTTACCTAAAAACAATAAAACTTCATGGATGCACCCTCACAGCAAACATTGACATTTAACAGACTATGTCATTGTAAGAAGAAGAAGCAGACAGCATGTGAGAATAACGAAGATGATATGGGATATAGTTAATCCTTTCCAAGCTAAACATTTGCATTCAAGAAACTGGAGGCCCCAAGGCAAGGTGACTACCAGAAGATGTAATGTGAACAGATTAGAATGCTTCTCCACATACGGATACTTTGTTGGTGGGTAAACTGAACCAACATATGATTGGCAATAGCAGAGCAGAAAAGTGATGGACAGCTTTGAGAGATTTGGTATATAGTATTGTGTTTACTTATCTGGGCTAGATTGTTTGCAAACATCAAGTTTAGTTTGATGAAAATGATGGGAAAATTCAGAAGCTGCTAAGCAAAACAAAAACAAAACAAAAGGCAACCCTAGAAGTCCACAGGCAAGTTGTTCCTAAAGAAAACATGGCAAGACATATATGAAATGATGCAAAGTGAAATGAGAAGAACCAAGAGAACACTGTGCACAGTAACAACAATATTGTAACAATGATCAGCTATGAAAGACTTGGTCCATTTCAAAACAATGATCCACAATAATTCCAAATGACTTATGAAACATTTGGTATACAGAGAGAGAATTCTGAGGTCAAATTGAAATATAATTTTCTCTCTATTTTCTTTAAAATGTATATGTGTATATGCATACATATACACATATATACATATACACATATAAGTACATATACATATATCCACACATCTGTGTGTGTGTGTGTGGCTAATATGGAAATGTTTTTCAAGATTTCATGTATATAGCTGTTGTTCATACTGTTTACCTTCTCAGTGAGTGAAGCAAAAGTTCAAAGGAAGAGAATTAGGAACTCAAAATTAAAACACGATGTTAAAGATAAATATTTAAAGAAGAAGAACCCTTGACATAAGAATTTAGTATTTCATACTTTGACAAATGTGTTAGCTCATTGGTTACCTCAATCCAATGTTAGAGAGTGCAACCCAGCCACGCCTTCCTATCCTGTGTCACTTTGTCTACACTCTCCTGTAAATTTTCATCAGAGCCCTATTCAACACTTTGAGGACTTTCTTTTCAACCTCACTACACTGCATTCTTTTTCCAGCTTTTATCTTTTAACTACCTCTCACTCACACTATACTCCTGGTTTTTCTCCTATTCTAGTCTTAGACCTCTCTGATGATATCTATTATACTTTCCTTGTTGATGCTACAGGATATCCTGGAAGAGTTTTAATGCATTTAAAAGTCTTAATAAACTTAAAACTGTATTAAGACTTTTGGGACCCCCTATATATTTTAGCCTACTCACACTCACCACACATTTGTGTTGTATTAGGCTTTGAGTGAAACAAAATCTTAATTCAGATGTAATCTATTCCATGAGTTTTAGAAAGAAATATATTTGGGAAGCAGAGAGGCTATTTCTTTGGCTTTTCAGTTTGCAGAATTGCCTGATCGGCTTAAATCTTAGACTGACTGTTCTCATCATAACTGAGAAATCTGAAGGGTAGATTTGACCTTGTCCTCCTTGACCCATGATTATAAGAACATCACATTATGTTATGAAGTCTTTCTCTGCTCTTCAAAGATTGGCATGTACCAAATGTTTTGTCAGTATTTTGTTTTCAACAAATAAGAATCAAATTAAAGAGGGGGGAGGGTGAAAAGTTTAAAGCTTATCCTTGTCCATACCTTTCTTTTGGCAATACTGAGTTTCTGTCCATTTCAGGGATATTTATGCTTTCCCATGCTCTGCTCCTATAAGCATGAGAGGTTTAAAATACATTTATCAAATATGCTTTAATTGGAGCTTACATTTACGTGGTCCTTAAATGATTGGACAATATGCCAGTCAATCAGCTAGCCTTTATTAAGTACCAGCTATGTACCACACATTGTCATAAGCAATGTAGACCCAAAGAAAGACCAAATGCTATCTCTAATTTAAAAGAATGTATATTCTAAAGAGAGTGAAACCACATAAATAAGGTATATGCAGGATAAACTAGAGTTAATAGGGGAAAGACACTAGCAGTAAGAGGAGTCAAGAAAGACATCGTGAAGAAAATGAAACTTAAGCTGAGACTTGAAGGAAACCAAGGGAACTAGGAGGCAGAGATGAAAAGAGAGTTCTAGGCATAAAGGACCGTCAGTGAAAATGCCTAGAGTTGGGAGATGGAGCAAGGAGGAGAGTATCACTGGTACCCACAGTATATGGTTTGAGGGAATAGTAAAGTATATGAAAACTGGAAAAGTAGCAAAAGTCTAGGTCATGAACAACTTTAAAAGCCAAACAAAGGAATTTATATTTGATGCTGTTAGTGATAGAGTTGATTGAATGGGGTTTTACACATTCTTAAGATCAGTTTGGCAGCTGAGCAGAAGAGGTGCTGGAATGGGGAAAGATCTGTGGTGGGTGAGGAGATCAAGCAGCAGGCTATGTAATAGTCAAGGCACGAGATGATGACGGCCTGTACCAGCATGGTGGCAGCATCAAGAGGAAATAAGTGGCCATATACCAGAGATGTTACAAGTGCAAAAGCAGCAGGACTTGGCAATTGATTAGTTATGTAGGATGAGAGAGGATCCAGGATGACACCTAGGTGGTGAGTTAGAATGACAATAACCTGAACTCTTATAGCAAAATTAGGAAGAGGGGAAGAGTTGGGAATGATATTTAATTGTTTTGGACATGTGGGATTTAAGATATCTATGGGATATACTACTCAAGTTAACAGACAATTGGAGCTGAGAGATTGGAGCTCAGCAGAGAGTTTAGGGATAGAAAAATAAAGCTGAGAATCATCTGCATAGGCAGAATGATGGAAAGGAATCCAAATTCTTCGTGTACAACCAATTTTGAACACTCGTTTTTTAGACTTTGAGTTCCAAATTGTCTCTTTTCCTATCTTCCCACTCCCCTCATTGAGATGGCAAGCAATTTGATATAGGTTATACGTGTGTAGTCATGCACAACATTTCCATGATAGTCATGTTGTAAATGAAAACATAGACCAAAATTTTAAAAAAATCAAAATAAAACAAAACAAAAATTTCAAGATAAATAAAGAAATGTTTAAGAAATCTGCTTCAGTGTGTGTTCAGACACCATCTGTCCCTTCTTTGGGGATAAATAGCATTTTTCATCATAAGTCCTTCAGAATTGTTGTAGACTATTATGTTGCTGAGCTTGGCTAAGCATTCATGGATGATTGTATCCCTTTTACTTTGTATACAGTACATTTCACTTTGCATCAGCCAATGCAAGTCTTTCAGGGTTTTTCAGAGAGCATCCTGCCCATCACTTCTTATAGCACAGTAGCATTCCACCATGATCACATACCACAGTTTGTTGAGACATTCCCCAATTGATGGGCATACTCTCAATTTCTAATTCTTTGCTACTAGAAAAATAGCTGCTACAAATATTTTTATACATATAGTTCCTTTTCCTTTTTGTTTCTTTGTTATTTGTTTTTGTTTTCAAATCTTTTTTTGAGATACAGACCTAGTAGTGGTATTACTAGTTCAAAGGCTAAGCATAACTTTATAGCCCTTTGAACATAGTTCCAAGTTTCTCAACAGAATGATTGAATCAAGGGGCGGCTAGGTGGCGCAGTGAATAGAGCACCGGCCCTGGAGTCAGGAGTACCTGAGTTCAAATCTATTGGCCTCAGACACTTAACACACACACACACACACACACACACACACACACACACACAAACTAACCGTGTGACCTTGGGCAAGTCACTTAACCCCAACTGCCCTCCAAAAAAAAAAAAAGAATGATTGAATCAGTTGACAACTCCACCAACAGTGCATTAAAGTCTCATTTTGCCCCAAATCTCTTCCATTTGTTACTCCACTTTTCTATCCTATTAGCCAATGTAAAAGGTATGAGGTTTTAATTTAATTTACTTCTCCTCAGAATTGTTTTAGTTTACATTTCTTCAATCAATAGTGGGTTAGAGCATTTTTTCCCTTATGACTACAGATAGCTATGATTACTTCATCTGAAAACTATTCATATCTTTTGGTCGTTTATCAGTTGGGGAATGGCTCTCATTTTTTATAAATTTTACTGAGTTCTGTGTATGTTTGGGAAATGAGACCTTAATCAGAGAAACTTGTTCATAATATTTTAGGGTTTTTTTAAATTTACTTACTTTTAGTTTGCAACATTCAATTCCATAATCCCTTGAGCTCTAATTTTCCCCCCTCATTCTCCTCTCCCTTCCCCTCCCCCCCTCCATGGCAGCATAGGTTCTACAAATGCCTAAGCATTAAATATTAGTCAAGTTCTAAAGAAGAGTTATAACCAATGCAGTAAACAAGAAGGAACAAAACAAAACAAAACACAAAAAAAGGAAGAGCAATTAGTTTGCTTCAATCTACATTCAGATTATGTAGTACTATTCTCTGGATGTGGATATCCCTTTTGATCATGAGTCTTTTGGAGTTGTCTTATAACCTTGCATTGCTGATAGGATCCCAGTCTATCAAAATTAGTTGGCATAGATATGATGTGTCTGTACTTGTGTACAAAGGTCTGGTTTTGATTTCCTTACTCAGTATCAGTTTGTATAAGTCTCTCCAGCTATCATGATTCCTGTCTGCTCCTCAATTCTTGTTTTTAATTTTAATTTATTTTCTTGATTACATCATTCATTTCCACAAGGTTTTGAGTTACAAATTTTCTCCCCTTCTTTCCCCTACCCCCAAGCCCGAAACAGTAATCCTACTATAAAGCCCCTCCCACAGTCTGTTTGCTTTTATGTCCTTCTCCAACACCCCTCTAACTTTTTGTTTTCAAATCTTTTTTTGAGATACAGACCTAGTAGTGGTATTACTAGTTCAAAGGCTAAGCATAACTTTATACCCTTTGAACATAGTAGGGCAGGGAGGATCTCCCTACCCCAGTCCCTGTATGGCTTATTTTCCAGTTGCATGTGGTAAATAATAATAATAATTATACATATATATATGTATATATATGTATATATATATGAATATATATATATGTTTGTTTGTTTGTTTGTTTTAGCATTTGATTGTATATCTTTAAATTCTAGATTCTTGCAGTTTCTCCCTTGTCACCCATTCCCACTGGAAAGAGCAGCAATTCAATACAGGCTATACATGTGTAATTACACAGGACATCTCCATGGTGGGCATATTGTGAGAGGCTGATTGTATGTCCCTCCTTCCTATCCCGCACCCTTCCTTGTTTTGTTCTCTACCCTGTCCCTGTCCCTTTACTGAGGTGTGTGCTTCCTGCAACCCTCCTCCCAACCCCGCCCTTCTCTTCATCATCCCCCCTCTAATCCCCATCCCCCCTACTCTCCTGTGTGGCAAGATACCTAGTTTATAGTTTATGTCTTTCCTTCCCTAAGCCAAATTTAATAAGAGTAAATGAAAGTAAAGTT
>CM053600.1:47176351-47188833 GCA_028646575.1 Pseudocheirus occidentalis | reverse complement strand
TTGGCCCTGATCAATCGCCTCAGCCCCCCTGCTATCCGCAGGCCCGGGGCTCTGAAGCAGCCCAGGGAAGGCTGCTGCTGCTTTCAGCTGTTCCTGCTGCCATAGCCACCTCCCACTGCTTCCTATCCCTGGGAGCAGTTTGACCAGACTGCTCTTCTCCCCCAAATTTAGCAAAATCCACTGACCTTTCCCTTAGCCTTTTTTTCTTCTGACCTGATAAATGTGGTAACTGTGCCTCCAGTGCAGCTGATCTGCTCTCCTATAGATTCAGCTCCACCCGACTGCCCTGGGGCCTGCCTGGGCTAGGGTTTTTGGCTGGGCTGGCCAGGGCTCACAGACTGCTGGGAAGAGACCCCCCTGCTGAGCTGCCTGTAGCAACAGATGTGTTTTCTGTATTTTGGAGAGTTTTAAAGCTCGAAAATTTGTTTAGAGTCCCATTTTATGGGTTTTTAGGTTGGTTGTATGGGAGCTGTGGAGCTTTGCTACTTCTATGCCGCCATCTTGGCCCTCCTCAATTCTTATAGCATAATAATATTCCATTACATTCATATACCACAAGTTGTTCAGCCATTCCCCAATGGATGGGCATCCCCTTAATTTCCAATTCTTTTCCACCACAAAAAGATCTGCTACAAATATTTTTTTTACATGTGGATCATTTCCCACTTGTATGATCTCTTTGGGATACAACCCTTTGAGTGGTATTGCTAGGTCAAAGGGTATGCACCTTTTTATAGCTCTTTGGACATAGTTCCCAATTACTCTCCAAAATGGTTGGTTCAGTTAACAACTCCACTAACAATGCATTAGTGTTCCAATTTTTCCATATTATCTTCAGCATTTATCATTTTCCTATGCTGTCAACTTAACCAATCTGACCAATGAGTGGTACCTCAGAGCTGTTTTGATTTGCATTTCTCTAATCAATAGTGATTTAGAGCATTTTTAATATACTTATAGATGTCCTTAGTTTCTTCCTCTGGAAACTGCCTGTTTATATCCTTTGGCCATTTATCAATTAAGGAATGACTTGTATACTTATAAATCTCTGTACATTTTAGAAATGAGGCCTTTATCAGAGACACTGGTTGTAAAAATTCTTTCCTAATTTTCTACTTCTCTCTTCATCTTGGTTACATTGGCTTTATCCATACAAAAACTCTTCAGTTTGATGTAATCAAAATTATCCATTTTTCATTTTGCAATGCTTTCTAATTCCTATTTCATCATGAATTCTTCTGTAATCCATAAATCTGACAGGCAAACCATTTCTTGCTCTTCTAGATTGCATATAGATCCTTTATATCTAGACCGTTCACACATTTGGACATGATTTTGGTATATGGTGTAAGATATTGACCTATGCCCAGTTTCTGCCATACTATTTTTCAGTTTTCCTAGCCATTTTCATTAAATAGTGAGTTCTCATCCTAGAAGCTGGAATTATTGGGTTTATAAAACAGGAGATTACTATAATCATTGACTCTTGTGTCTTGTGTACCTAATCTATTCTACTGATCTAGAGATAAATTTCTTAATCAGTATCAAACAGCTTTGATGATTGATGATATAGTTTTAGTTCCAGTATGGCTAGCTTACCCTTCCTTTGCTGGTAATTGATCTCATAATCATTAGCTTTCACTTGCCCAATTCTATTTTTAAGGAATTATTTTCCTTAAAAGTTAGCTTTTATACTTCCTCTTCCATTTTGACAATTCTATTTTTTAAGGATTAGTTTTCTTCAAGGTTGTGTTTTTTTCCATTTAACCAATTCTATTTTTTAAAGAATTGGGTTTTTTTTGGCTGGGAGCTCCCCACACAAGCATGGAGGAGGGAGGGGACAGTGGAAGGGGGCCAGGTTGAGGGGAGTGGCTAGGCAGGCCTGGTGGGATGGGGTGCATCATGAGCACAGAAGACAAAGCAGTGGCTGAGGGCTCAATGATGATAGATAAGAACCTGCAGGAGCACTGTGAGAAGGCAGCACTGGAGGTGAAGCTGCTGCTCCTCGGGTAAAACACAAGAAGATCATTCACGAGGATAGTTACTCAGAGGAGGAGTGCTGGCAGTAAAAGGCTGTAGTCTACAGCAACACCATCCAGTCCATCATGGCCATTATCAAAATTATGGACAACCTACAGATTGACCTTGGGGATTCTTCCAGAGCAGATGATACCCACCAGCTGTTTGCCCAAACCTGACCAGTATATCTGGAAGCTTTGGTCAGATGATGGTGTGCACACCTTTTGGGCTGCTTCCAGGAGTACCAGCTCAACATTTCAGCCACCTACTATCTAAATGACTTGGAAAGGAGATCTCCGTCTGACCACATCCCCACTCAGCAGGATGTGCTGAGAACCCAAGTGAAGGCCACCAGTATTGTGGACACATTTCACCTTCAAGCATCTGCACTTCAAGATATTTGATGTGGGTAGGCAAAGGTCTGATCAAAGGAAGTGGATTCCATATTTTGAGGTGTGACAACTATCATCTTCTTTGTGGCACTGAGCACCTATGACCTAGTCCTGGCTGAAGATGAGGAGATGAATCAAATGCATGAGACCATGAAGCTTTTCAACAGCATTTGCAAAAACAAGTGGTTCACTGACACCTCCATCATCGTTTTCCTCAATAAGAAAGACCTGTTTGAAGAGATGATCACTCACAGACCCCTCACTGTCTGCTTTCCTGAGTATTCAGGGGTAAACAAGCATGAAGAGGCTCACAGTTACATGCAGGGTAAATCTGAGGACCTGAACAAGAGGAAAGACAACTGAGGAAATCTAAATGCATTTCACTTGTGCCATCGATACTAAGAAATTGCAGTTTGTGTTTGATGCCATCACTGATGTCATCAACAAAAACAACCTGAAGTACTGAGGCCTCTTCTGAGCAAGTGGAGGGCTGGCAGGACAGAGGACCACTGGAGCTGCTCACTCTCTGAGCAGGAGAAAGATGCAAACAGGACCAAGGAAAGAAGGATGCACAGTCATAGCAACTTCAACTTCTCTCCCCAGTCTCCTCCCCTCTCCCTCTGTTTCCTTATTGTGGTTCCTCCCCCATCTAACCAAGAGATTTTGGTGAAGAGTGGAAGGCCAAGGCCTCTGAGCTTTACATCTGAGCTTGACTGGCCCACTGGCTATGAGGGACCTCGTGCTTCTCAAGCCCTGCCCCTCCCCAGCTCTCCCACAGCTGCAGTCCTTTTATCAGCTCCACCTTAGGCCAAATCCTGGTTTCTCTTCTATTTTATTCTGTGTTGGGAGGAGGGAGATGTTGGTCTATCTGAAATTTGGTGTTGTGGTAAAGGAAACTTGTATTTCTCTGACCAATACTGTTGACACCTCTGCCTTGCCAGAACAACGGCCCCTCCCTGGTTGTTCCAAATTTTTCTTCAACCTCTTTTACTTGATTTTAAAAGTCATTTTTGAGCTCTTCCAAGAAGACTTTTTGGACTTGAGAACAATTAACATTCCACTTTGAGAGGACAAATCACTCTGACTCTCACTGAATGATTGAAAATAAGTCTCAGCCAAAGCTCCCCACACTCCCGCCTGACACACACACACACACACACACACACACACACACACACACACACACACTTTGGTCATTATTTGGACCATGATGGCCCAGAGCAAAGGTAAATCTTAACCATACCTATTTTGACAAGAAACGCTGAGGATCTTCCCCTCCCAGATTGTTTTTTTTTTCCCCTAACTAGGTAAAACAGGTCACTCTTTGCCTCATTTCTTACCTTACTTTAATCATTGAATGGGTGTTGCTTCAGTCTAACTGAGACCTGAGAAAGAACTTGACTTTAAAAGCAAGGTTTCCCACTGCATCAGGGGCCATCTCCAATCATACTTATCTATATCTTGCCACCGGGAGCAGAGGAGAAAGTGAGGCTGGTGACTTTGCCCTCCCTCACTTAAATCCAATTTATTTGCAAGTCATGACATCATCTTCCTGATGGCATGATTTCTTTCAAGAAAAAAGGGAAAATCACAAGACAGTTTGACACGTTTGACTTCTTCTGAGTTTGTGTTAGATCTTCCCTGTTGCTGTAGTAGCTTTCTAGGGTCAGAATTTGCTTTTCCTCATTTTCTAGATTATTTTGGAATTTTAAAGTTGAGCTGGAGGCCTCATATCTGGCCTCCTGTGGCAGTAGACTGCTGAATCAGAACTTTGGGGCCTCACTTTCTCCATATTGCTCAGTAAGAGCCTCCTTCTTGCTTGCCCATATCCCACCTGCTCTGGGCTGTATTCCCCTTTTATCCAGAGACAGATCTTTCCTGAGGTTCCTCTAAGTCAGCAGTTCTCAACCTGTGGGTTATGTTCAATTTGTAACAATGAAAATACATCCTGCATATCAAATAATTACATTGTGATTCATAACAGCAGCAAAATTACAGTTATGAAGTAGCAATGGAAATAATTTTGTGGTTATGGGTCACCACAACATGAGGAACTGTATTAAAAGGTCACAGCATTAGGAAGGTTGAGAACCACTGCTCTGAGTTATATTAAGCTGGAAAATCTTTTCATTTCGTCTTTTTTGTGGGTTCTGTCATTCCAAAATCCATTTAGAGATTTGATTTAACAATACAATTGTTTCTGAGGGAAACTGGGGAGAGCTCAAGAGAATTCCTGGCTTTTCTCTTCCATCTTTCCTCTGCCTTCCTTTATATAATGTTGTACACTGTGCCCTCCAGTCCCTAGATTCCCCCATTCTCTCCCAGTCCATCTCCCTGGCACTAACCACTCTCTCCTCTTTTGCCTATCTTGACTCCATTGTGAACCAGTTCAACTCTACTCTATCCTATTCTCTTGAATATCTTACTCCCTTATATTGCCAATTATTCCTTCCCAATCCAACCTTTTATCACTCTCATAATTTGTCACCTTCATGTCTACATAAGCACTGATGAACAAGGGTGGAAAAAAAAATCATACTTCTCTTCTGACTGGGTCTGCTATAAATTTATTTTATGTAACCTCACCCGAGTCCTCACTATTGCTAGGCAATCCTACTATACCTCATGAATTCACTCATCACAGCAGTTCTCCCAAAACTTTTCATCCCTCCTCAAACCATCCATGACTTACATTCCATTAAATCTCTGTGCTAAGGAGCTTGCCTCATATTTTATAAACATTTACATCATTGGCCATAACCTCCCTATTCCCACATCTTTCTCATCTCCTATCCCTCAGGTTCCTTCTTCCTTTTTTTAATATCCCTTTTCATGTGATGAAATGGTCTAGCTTCTTACCAAGGCCAACCAATCTACCTGTTCAAGTGATCCTGTTATCTACCATCTCCTCCAATGGATTGTTCTCTCTGTTATCCCTAATGTTTCACTGATTTTCAATATTTTATTCTCCACCAGTTCATTTCAATTTGAAGCAAAATTTCTCCCCATCCAAAAAAAAAGCCCATATTTGATCTTTCCATCCCTGTTATCATCTCATTTTCCTTCTGCCCATTTGTAACTAAAGTCTAGGTAGAGGAGAAGGTTGGCTCAGTAGTCAAGGACTGAGGTATTGAAATGAGAATAAAAAAAAAAAGGAGAAAATCTGAATATCCCCATGCTGTTCCTTATTAAAAATCATTTCTCTCAATTCCCACCTATCTGACTCTTCCTTCTCTTTCTCTGTTGTTGAATCCTCTATATAATGCACTCTAACCATAGAACTTCCACCAGGTTCTGTCCCAGGATTTTCTTCTTTTCTCCCTTTGTATTACATCCCTTGAATATCTCATCAAGGCCCATGAATTTAAGTACCATTCTTATGCTCATGATTCAAATTGACCTTTATGACCCAACTCACTGCTGATCTTCAATCTGGCATCTCCAACTGTTTTTTTCTGACATCTTGAATGATGTCCATTAGATGTCTTAAACTCAATAAGTACAAAACAGAACTCATTATATTTTCCCCGAAACCCTTCCCACCTCCTACATCCCCAATTATTAAAGTGGGCATCACCATTCTGTCCCTCAGTTTGCAACCCAGTAGTCATCCTGGATTACTTGCTATCTACACACCCACTGCACCCTTCCCACCCTCCCCACCCCACCACATCTATATCAAAGCTGCTGCCAAGGTCTGCCAATTTTACCTTTGCAACATCCCTTGAAAATGCCCTTTTCTTTCCTCTGACTCTTTTACCACTCTAGTGCAGACCCTCAGCTCATGTTCTGATTATTACAATAGCTTCCTGGGACTCTACCTGCTCCAAGTCTCTCTCCAATCCATTTTCAATTCAGCCACTAAGTGATTTTTCTTTTCTAAAATGCACATGTGATCATGTCACCTTCCCTGATCAATAAATTTTAGTGTTTTCTTATTGCTTTCAAACCAAATACAAAATGTTTACTTGGCATCCAAAGCTGTCCATAACCTGATCTAGGCCCTGCTACCCTTTTGGTCACAATGGTCTCCTAACTGTTCCACAAATAAGACACTCCATCTCTCTGCTCTAGTAATTTTCTCCTGCTATCCCCTGTGCTTGGAATGGTTTCCCTCTTCTGCCCTAACTACTGACCCCCCTGGTTACATTTAAGTCCCAACTAAAATCCTACCTTCTATAGGAAACCTTCCCCAATCCCTCTTAATTCCAGTACTTTCTCTTCTTTACTTATTTCCTTTTTATCTTGTATTTAGCTTGATTTGTATATATTTGTTTACATGTTGTCTCTCCCATTAGACTGGAGGCTCTTTGAGGACAGGAACTGCCTTTTTCCTCTTTTTGTATCCCCAGTGCTTAGAAGAGTGCCTAGCCCACAGATGTCCCTTAAGATATATTTATTAATCTGAATCATTGAGCTGAAGCCATTAAACATATAATGAGGTCTAGGTTATTTTTTTGGATAAGTTTTAAAGGTCCATATGGATAATATTAACCAAGAAATTGTAAAGTCTGTTATCAAAGGAGACAAACAAGTATATTAATTAGCAGAAGAATCAAAGATGTGTTATAAATATAAAGTAATGTGGAAAAGAAATATCTTAGATTGAAGCCAGAATAAAAATTTTAAACAACAATATCTAGGTTTGGGGTTCTTTTTTGGTTTTTTTGTTTGTTTGTTTTTAACTTAAAATAACTTCCCCTTATTTTTAAGTAAAAGAAGCATCATGGTTTGTTGAATATGTTATTAGATTTAGCATAAGGAAGACACAAATTCAGATACTATTGCTGACAATTAATAACTATGAGATCATAGAGAAATCAGTTACATTCTCTATGCCTCAGAGTGTTCTCTACGATTATAAGGTTTTGACCTTGATTTATCTTCAACTAGTTTACTGAATTCAAAAGATCTTCAGTTTTTCATACATTATGAAACATGTCCTGAAACTGATCCAAAATACTTTATATGACTACTTACATTTTAATATTTATAAGTGAAAAAGAGTCCACTCCCCCAAAAAAACACTGAAATTTTCTTCTTCCAATAAAAGTGCCAATCCTGACAAAATTAGAATTCATAGTTCAGCTGTTCAAGTGTGTAATCTGAGCATAAAACACTGTGAAAGTTAATCTAGAATGGGAAAAGTGCATATGTTTCTAGGACCCAAAACACTTTCAAACACTTAAATCTCCCTTCTGTCACTTAAGATTTGTTTCATGGGATTGTTGGGAGACTAATGAAAGTGTCTAGAGGAATACAGAATGCAATCTGAAATGTGAAGTATCATATTTTATGGAAAGGGGTTATTTATCATGCCTTTAAAGGAAATAGGGAAGTCAAAACTAGGCCTTCTAAAATGATTTATCATTCATTTCCAGATGCATTGGGGGGCATCTTCACATTCCAAGCAATTCTATGGGCATTTTTATAAAGTGTGAATCTGGTATTTTCACATCTGTCCTGAGGCAGCAATATAAAGGTAGAAATGAAATATGAAAAAAAAATAAACATTTTTTAGGACCATTAGGGTTTTGTTTTTGGAATGAGAATGGAAATGGCTAATTTGTACCTTTGTGACTTATATAAATATAATCTACAAGGTGAATTCCAAAGCCATTGTTTTCACAGTCTTAGGAAACCTCGCTCATGGAAAGAAGCTTGCAATTTATTCTGGAAGGAACTTACCTTTGGTAATATAAAGAGCCCTTGGCATCATGGGATCTGTAGAAGAGTCTAATAGGGTGTTATTCATTAAAGCAATGTATGATGATGATGATGATGATGATGATGATGATGATGATCGTTAATGGTGCAAGCCATAGTCTAGCTGGCTTTCTCTGTTGTCTTCATCATGATTGTTCTTGCCTTTTACTCGATAAAAAGTACAAATCTGGCCATGGTTTGGCTTTTTTCCTTGCCCTAGTGGGTATGTTACCTACTCAACTGATTTGTATTGTATTTGTGATTGTTGTTCTGGTTAATTCAACTTTCACAGTGGAAGTAATAAGCACTTTTGTTGGGTGCTGGGGTTAAAGTGTAAGGAAGGTACAAAGTATTGTACCTGCAAATTTCATGATGTGAGGAATTTCCAAGCTTGGAAGCTCCCTCCATCTAGATGGATCAAAAACTTTCTTTGTTTTGTGCAGCCAACTGAATGTGGGCTACCTCACAGGAAGGTGTGGATAATAATAAACATGGGCCAGAAGGAAAATGCAAGCAAGTTGCAAGCAAATTCATTTATTCATCTGAGGGTCAAAAACTATACAGGCAAAGCACACATTGTTTTATGGCTACTTCCATGGGATATTTCCCAATACTTTAAGTGAGTAAGTGACTCCTAGCATGATGGTCAAAGTTCAGGAGGATGGGGGATCTGAATTACCTGGGTAAACACAAAGGCAAGATCCATATCTTAATCAAGGAAAGCACAAGAATCAGATGGTGAGCCAACAATCCTGAGAAGATTGAGCCAGGAAAAAAGAACAGACCAGGAGCAATACTCTGGCCTGGATTTTCTTGCATGGACTCTCCCAGACCTGGCCCTCGACAATTTTGTAATTTATTAGTGTTAGAGCAGTGGTTCTCAACCTGTGGGTTATGTTGAATTTGTAACAATGAAAATACATCTTGCATATCAGATATTTACATTATGATTTATAACAGTAGCAAAATTACAGTTATGAAGTAGCAACTAAAATAATTTTATGGTTGGGGTTCACCACAGCATGAGGAACCGTATTAAAGGGTTGCGGCATTAGGAAGGTTGAGAGCCACTGTGTTAGAGGGTCCTCTGGGAAGCAACGAGAGGCTAAGCTACTTGCCTCTGGGAACATAGCCCGTATATATCAAAGGTGGGTCTTAAATACTTTTAATCTCTTCCTGCCATGTTGTACTGTCTCCCATTCACACATTTTATAAAGGATAACAAATTATATGTGCATGCATTTATGTCTGTTTCTGTGTGTATATATGTATATACACACATACATACATATACACATACACATATATACATATATGCCAGCCCTCACTCCCTCAAGTCAAAGTCATGTCATCATTTCCCAGATGACATGGTCCTTTTTGAAAACAAAGGACAAACACAAAACAACACACACATACACACATATGTGCATATGTATATATGATATCTTCCCACTTTAGAAATGAGAATGAATTTATTATAAGACAAGTCACAAAATTAGGAAAGTAAGTGATTTGGCGATTATTTCTCTTACCTTTATCTATCTCTACCACATGCTAACTGTGTAACAGTGGGCAATGACAGAAAGAACTAGATATTAGTATTTAAAGTTCATCATATTCTAGCCTCAATCCATGTTTCTAGACTCACCCACTCATGAACTGCTTTTCAGGCCAACTGAATCTACTGTTACTTATGTACATTCATTCCATGACTTTTTTTGTGCCTTTGAAGAGGTTATCCATCTGCCAGGAACGTTCACCTTTGTGCCTCTTGGACTATGGACTTCTATTTCAAGATGAGTTCTAGTGCCATCTCCTTCATCAGGTCTTATCCTGATCACCCCAAACCTCTTCTCCTTCCTTCTGCTCTGAAATTATTCTTTACATGTTACATTTTGCCTTAATTTATCTGAGTAGACATTGTTTACATCCAGTAAAATGCAACTCCTTAAGGGCAGAAACTGTTTTCATATTTTTTTTTTCCCCAATTTGAGTGTCAGTGGTATGGAGAGCAGTTTGGGCATAACTGATAGAAAGCCAACATCAGAGTTAGGAATTCCTGGATTCAAATCTTGCCTCTCACACATTCTTACTCTGGGCTTAACCTCTAAGTGTTCCAAGCAACTCTAAGATTACAAGGTGTCTAAGTTAAAGATCTGCATTATCGAATTTCATCCCTAGAAGTGCACTATATTTCTTCTCTTTCTCACCAGACCACAAATGTCCAAAATGTCTAGTAGAATGCCTGAATTCTATCAGGTAATTCAAGTTTAATCAGTTCCATTACTGATAGTAATATGGTCAGATCTGTACCTTAGGACTGAATTTGGAAGTTTGTTAGAAGACTGGAGAAAGGAGAGCCTGGAGGCACGATTACTCATTAGCAGGTCATTCTTAGTAGTAAAGGTGTGAACTGAGGTTATTAAAATGAGGAAAAAGGGGAAACGTTTAATGTGTGATAGAGATTTAGAAACAGATTGGAATTTATATGGTTTTTTTTGGTCTGAGAGAAGTGAGGAAGAGTGAACATCTAGGGATGTTTTTTACCTGGGTAACTAACTGGAAGCATAGTTGCACCCATGTCAGAAGCAGGCAAGTTAGGAAGAAAGGTGGATTTGGGGGGTAAAAATGAAGTCTGCTTTGTACACATTTTATTCTAAGATGCCTATATAACATCCAGATGGAGATGACTAGCATATAGCTATTGGATTTCAAGATAAAATGAAGGCTGAATGTGAAGATTTGGAAGTCATATTCATAGAGACAATCTCTGATTTTATGGTGGCTGACAAGTTGTCCAAGATAAAGAGTGAAGAATGAGAACAGGGAAGAATGTGGAGGTGAAGTCCTGGAATACATGGATGATAATTCAGAAGAGAATACCACATCATAAAAAAACCACAATGGACATAGTATCTGGGAGATGGGAGTTGTCATGTGGGAAACATTACAGAGGTCAAGATGGATGAGGGCTGAGAAATTGTTCAATGAGAAGATCACTGGTAAACTTAAAGTTAGCAATTTTCCCTCAGTCAGCTTCCAGATTGCAAGGAGTAGAAAAGTAAGTCAAAGGTTTTTTGTTGTGTTGCTTTAATCACTATCCAACTCTTCATGACCCCTTTTGTGTTTGTTTTCCTCGTTTTTTGTTTTTGTTTTGGCCAAGATACTGGAGCACTTTGCCATTTCCTTCTCCCCCTTATTTTTATAGATGTCTTCATCTATAAAACTGTTTGCTGATGCAAGCAGGGTTAAGTGACTTGCCCAGGGTCTTACAACTAATAAGTGTCTGAAGTTCTATTGGAATTCAGGAAAATGAGTCTTTCTGATTCTAAGTCGAGTTCTCTATTTACTGTGTCACTGGACTGACAAAGTCAGAGGTTAGAAAGTGGAAACAATAGAGATGATTTTTTCTAGAACTTTGTGAAAGGGAGGAGAAATACAGGACAAAGTTTAAGTCAAGGAGCTAATGAAGATTTCTGATGAATTGGAGTCTTGTTTGTAGTCAGCAGGGAAAATGCCGGGGGATACAGATTCAAGTGGAATAAGACATATCCAAAGTATAGCAGATATTTTCCCACAGATATTCCAAACTTTATAGTAGTTTGCTTATTTTTGAATCTATTTTTTGTTGGAGGAAAAAAATTCATATTCACATCTTTATTCTGGCTTTGAAAATTTCAGGGGAAAATAGGTAAACATTATTAAGACTTGTTAAGCTATTTCAGGCCCATATAAAACAAATTAATATTTTTGTTCAGAGCAATCATTTTAAAGAATTCAGCAAGTTTGGAGTGGCTATGTGGTGCAGTGAACAGAGCACCAGCCCTGGAGTCAGGAGGACCTGAGTTCAAATTTGATCTCAGACTCTTAACACTTACTAGCCCTGTGACCTTGGGCAAGTCACGCCAAATTACCCTGCTCTCCTCCCTCGAAAAAAAGGCAAAAAAAAAAGAAAGAAAGAATTCTTTAAGTCATTCCTCTCTCTACTTTTTACCTTGAAGTGGCAAAGACCTCAATAAGTAGAAGAACAAATTATCTCTAAATCAAATCCAAGGCCACTAAAAGGTTAGGGGGAGAGGCAGGAAATGTGTTACAACCACAAACTTACTGAAAGTCATTCTGGTTTCTATTCAGGCATTATGCTTGCAAAACTACAAATATGATATTTTTATTTTTTGCAAGGTCAGAGTGTGGGTAGAATTGGCTTGCCTAGAGAACTTTAATGACATGTATCATTAGGGAAGGCTAAGGTAAAGTCTTCTGTAGGGGAAATAGTCTATAAGACATCCCTTATGCTTCTTAGGAACCATCCAATGGCAAGAAAGGAGACTTTACAAGGTCATGACTTCTTGATGTGCTTTTTGA
>CM053600.1:47134530-47169096 GCA_028646575.1 Pseudocheirus occidentalis | reverse complement strand
GAGGGAAGCACTAACATCTGAGTTTTTCAAAGATGGGGGCGGGGGGGGGGGGCTCAATGGCTTCCCAGAGTCTCATCTGGTCAAATCACACAAGTCCTCTCAAAGTGAGCCCCAAAGCAAAGCCTCACATCAGGACGTGTACATATAGGCTTCTCCTGGGTCAGCCCTCTTGACCCACTGTCCAATTACAAAGCAATAAGGTGTGGCCATTGCCCCCCAAAAAACACCACGGGCTCCATGTGAACATTCTCAGAGCCACTTAAGCAAAGGGGCTAGGGGCAGGAAAGAGCTTCAGATTCCCATTACAGTGTGTGTGTGTGTGTGTGTGTGTGTGTATATACATACATACAGAGAGACAGAGAGACAGAGACAGAGAGAGAGAGAGAGAGAGAGAGAGAGAGAGAGAGAGAGAGAGAGAGAGAGAGAGAGAATTTATAAAGTATGATATAGTACTTCCTATGTAGTCCTTTTGAAAACAAGTATGGTTTTCTGTATTGGGAACTGGACTGAAAGTCAGAAAAACGTGGGTTCCAGTCCAGACTATTACTGGTTTTGGAAGCTGCAGAAATTCAGTCTCTTAATGTTCTAGGCAACTATCTAAAGACTTTAAAGTACAAAGAAGGTATGAACATCTATTCAGAAAATTATAAATTACCTCTCCAGGACCTCCTGATACCAATGAAATTACAGGACCAGGCTCTATCCTTATACTGAATTTACTACTCTGTGAATGGGCTGATTCCATTCAGAAGAATGTGAATGTCTAATATTCCCTCAGTACCAGGAACAGTGCCTGGAACATAGTAGGCTCTTAATAAATGCTTATTGATTTATTTATTTGAATATAAGTTCAGTGACATCAGGGGTCACTTCACTTTTCTATTTTCGTTTCTTATACCTAACACAATACCTGGTACATAGTACACAGTGCATTTATGTTGATTGATTGATAAATGGTTCCCTGCTGGAAATGTGTAGGATTCACTGATTCATGATGTTTGTATAGCTTTTTATAATATAATATTTGTTTTTTTATATCTGTCTCCTCACTTCCCTTTGCTCCATATTTTTTGATATTCTCTCTCTGCTCTCCATTTTCAAAGGATCAATGAATCAATAATTTACTGAGTACTGGGCTCTGTGCTAAATGTTGAGAATACTAAGAAATGTAAAAATCTAGTCCCTGACCTCAAGGAGATCACATTCTAATGGAGGAGACGACATGCAAATAAGTGCATACTTATGAGATGTACTTATAAACATGAGACAATCAGTTAACTAACATTTATTAAATTACTATGTGTCAGGCACTCTGCTAAATCAGAGGCTACAGAGAAAGGTAAAAGATACTCATCTCACAGTCTCATGGTGAAGACAATGTGAAAACAACTATATACAAATAATCTATAGACAAAAGATCATCAGAAAAAAAGAAAACATAAGAATTAAGTAGAATCAGAAAAAAGTTCTTGAAAAAGATGGGATCTTAGCTGAGACTTGAAGACAGGGAAGCTAGGAAGTGAGGATGAGGAAGGAGAGAGTTCCAGGTATGGGGAACTCTCAGTGAAAATGCCCAGTGAGATTGAGTGTCTTGTGCAAATCATAACAAAGATGTCATTGTCACTCTATTACGGTGTGTGTGTGTGTGTGTGTGTGTGTTTCTGTGAAGGGTATGTAAGGTATAAGAAGACTGTAAAGATAGAAATGGGCCAGGTTATAGAGAGCTTTAAAAGACATAGAAAAATTTATATTTCACACTAAAGGCAATAGGAAGCCATCAAAGTTGAGAGAATGGGGTTGGGGTGGGTGGGAGGTGAAAAATAGCCAGCTTTGCACTTGGGGAAGATCAATTTGACAGCTGAATGGAGGATAAAATAGAGCGGGAAGACAGCTGAGGCAGGGAAATCAAGCAGCAGGATATTGCAATAGTTCAGGGGTGAGGTGATGTGAATCTGGAACAAACTGATGGCAGTGCCCAAGGAAATAAGGGGCCACATTCAAGAGATGTTGCAAAAGTAAAATTGTTAGACCTTGACATTAGCTTGGATATAGAGGGTAAGACAGAATTAGTGAAGAATCCAGTATTATTGCTTAATTATCCTCTAAAGTGATAGGGAAAGGAGGAGTGTGGAGAGTTTGGGGGAAAGATAATAAGTTCTGTTTTGGACATGCTGAGTTTAAGATGTCTATTAGACATCTAGCTTGAGATATTTAATAGGCACTTGGAAAAGTGACACTGAAGATTAGTATTAAAGTCATGACTGGACAAATATATCTGAAAATCATCTGCCTAGAGATGATAGTAATAACCTAAGAATTGATTTACCAAATGAAATATTATAGAAGGAAACTAGAAGAGGACCCAGGACATAGCTCTTTGGATACACGTGGTTAGTGAACATGACCATGATGAAAATCCAGTAAAGACTTGAGAAGGAATGGTCAGAGTGAGAAGGAATAGGTAAAAGGAAACCAGGAAAGAGAATTATCAGAAAAATCTTTTTTAAAAGTGTCACATAAACCTAGTGAGAATATTAAGAGTAGGATCAACAGTGTTAAAGGTGACGGGGTTCAAGAAGATGAGGATTAAGAAAAGGTCATTAAATTTGACAATTAAGAGATCATTGATAAATTGCAAGGGGAAAGTTTCACTTGGATTATGAGGTTCAAAGTTGGAAGCAGGACTGTAGGGAGCTAAAAAGGGAGAGAGAAGAAATGAAGTTAAGGATTCTATTATAGATAGCCTTCTCAAGGATTTTAGTCACAAAAAGGAAACAAGATATGACAATTGCTAGCAGATATGATGGATCAAGGGAGGGTTTGTAATGATGGGGAAGACATGGGACTGTATATAGTAAGGAAATAATCAACAGACAAGTTAAAGTTAAATTAAAAAGGGGGAATGATAGAGGATGAAATCTGCTAAAAAAAAAAAAAAAAGATTTTTTCCAGTCTCCCATGTGTGTAACTTCAGCATTATGTATGTCTTCACTCTTCCTTATCCCCTATAGCCAATAACTTACCAAATCTTCCCATTGCTGCTTCACATCCTTTCTCACATCTGACCCCTTCTCTCTTCTCATATAGCTACTGCCCTAGTTTATACATTCATGAATTGTCACCTAGATTATAACATTTTCCTGTCCCAAGTCTTTCACTGCTCCAGTTACACACTGTCAAAATAATCCTACACACTACTGTCAAAATAATTTTCTTAATGCATATCTTACAATCAGATTTCCTTGTTCAATGAACTCAGAAGTTTATTATTCTTTGTTCTTCTGCACTTGCTATCTCCCATGCCTGGAATTCACTCTTTCATTACCTCCATGTCAAAGAGAAGCTTTGTTCCTTGAAGATGTAACTTAAGCATAATCTTCCATACAAAGCCTCTGCAGGTCGACCCAACAGCTAGGGTCCATCCAAATAACTTTATACCATTACTATACAACATGGAAGAGTCAGTTAGACATCTCAGTGGATAGAGTGTTGGACCTGGAGAGAGAAAGACTTGAATTCAAATTTAGCCTCAAATATTTACTAGCTGTGTGACACTGGGCAAGTCACTTGACTTCTATTTGCCTTGATACCCTGGAAAAAGAAATGGCAGCACACTGTAGTGTCTTTGCCAAGAAAGTCCCATGGACAACAATGGCATGCTATGGTCCATGAGGTCACAAAAAGATGGGTAGAGATAAACAATAAATACTACCTTTAATATATTTATATTTATTAACTTCAGATTTATAATCTCTATATTTTTAACTATACTCACCTCACCCATTAGAGTATAAGTTCCTTTTAAGTAGGAATCATTTCACTTATTGTACTTATATCCCCAGCACCTAGCAAAGTGCCTGGCATATTATAACTAAATAGAAAATGCAATTATAAGTGGTATATTAGCTCTAAAGTTATCATCATCATCATCATCATCATCATCATCATCATTATTATTACATCCTTGTTTACCAACTGTGATAATTGTCTTTAAATATACTCTATGTATGGTTTACCTAGAGTAGTGTATGTGTACCTGGAATGGACGTGGCTTTTTTTTTTTTAACTTGGGAAGGATTTAACGTAGGAGCACATTAGAAAGCATTTCCAATTTGACTTTGTTTTCCATGATGCCTTCTTGGAGTTTCTAAGACTGCACTCCTATGAGGTCAATATAGTCAATTTCATATTGGGAAGGAACTAAGCTGAAGTGAATTTGTAATGCCGCCATCCAGGAATTCAGAAGTCCAGGCCTTTTCCAGTACCACTGGAGCAAGAACAATACTTTCTGAGCTGGGTAGAGTGAGAAGAAAAACTAGCAAGTTGACTTGTGACAAGTGACCTGTTCACTGAGGATGGATACATTTCAGACTTTATATATTCATTATGTTTGATGAAACCCAACAGCCCATGTAGAAGGAATAAAACAAAGCTGGAGTGACTCTTGTAATGTAGTAGATAGATTTCTTGTTGTCTATTGAGAGTAAGCGATGAGAAGACGCAAAATGATTACCTTTCTCCTACTCGGACTGACAAGAAAAACATCTGTTAAGCCAATACATGTTTAAATGTGAATGTGATGTTCTGAGTTCTTCTCCCACTACCCTTCCTCAGTTTCTCTGGAGGAATTGAAAGGATTAGATTATAATCCTTCATGAATCTATGTGAAATTATTTTCTTTATTCCTTTACTATTTTATTTTTTTAATTGGGTTAAATGTTTTCATTAGAATACCTTTACTTTGACTGGTCTATTTGTAAATATACAAACCAAATTCAAATTATTTTTAGAGACCCCTCATGTGTCTGGGATAGGATTTAAAGCCTTAAGGAGAATGCTTTCATTTACAACCTTCTTACATTGAATATTAGTAGTCCGTGGGAATTTCAGAATGAGTAGAAAATGACCACACCTTTACAAAATTCTTCTTTCAATGTCTCATCTCTACCTTTTGATATTATGCCCGTCCCTTAAAGCCCAACTTACATGCCACTTTTCTCCATGAAACCTTTTATGATCATCCAACCAGAAATGATCTCACCACCTAAGCTCATATCTTTTAGGCAACATCACATTTAATGTTTTTGTAGTCGTTGCTAAGAAATTTTTATTTTCCTATGTCTCAGTAAAGGTTTAGGGATAATGAATGAATGGTATGCACACAGAAAGCATCCCTCTCAGTGTGGGAGGACTAATAGCTAACTTAACGAATCAAAAATAAGACAAAAGGAAAAGCTGGGGAGAGGAGTGGTAGCACCCAGGGAAAGGAGGACTTGAAAAGTTGAGTTCTCAGTATGAATGAGGGCAATGATAATGAAAGGATAGAGCATTTAGGAGGGTTGTTCTTTAAACCTTGTCTAAAAAAGTGATAAATGGGGAGCAGTGATACATAAATTTTTCAAGAAGAGAATATACTGAAGTGTAGGAAATTGGTAAAAGGGAGAAGAAAAATATATTTTGCTTCCCTTAATTCCTGACACTCAACCTTACCACCAAGAGACACTTTTAAATAGTAGAAGACAATTTGATTTAAAATAAAAGGGTCTTACGAGTTTTAATATGGATGGGAAAACAACAACAACAAAAACCTCAGAACTCATAAAATTTGAAGAATTAATGGTTTCTCATTCAAAGGTCCCTGCTTTGATTTTCTCCTTTAAATAAAACTTTTCTTTGTAAGAATGTGGGTTACATGTTTGCAATGGAGAGTAAACATGAATATAGTGAAGATAGCCCATGTTTCCTCAGGTTTCTGAGGGGGGCTTGGAATGACTAGGCAAGAGAATGAGAAAACACCCCAAAGTATATCCTGACCCTCCATATCATGGAAGTCTCTGACACAAGGTCTACACTGAGTTAGAGAAACTGCCCTAATTTTTATTTTATGTATTTTATACATTCATGCATTTTAGGGTATTTTAGACGTTTAGTGGATGCTGAACTTCATTAGTGTCATTTTTACCTCTGTGCCTTCCCCAGTGCCTAGAAGACTAGTCTACATACCATATGTACTTAATAAATGTTTGCTTAAATGAACCAAATGATACATGAACTCAGAATATGTGAGAAATGGTTCAAAACCCATAGTCAATTGAGTATAAAAATCATCTTTAACAGAAATTAAACTTATTTTCTAGGAAAGAAATGTTTTTTTACAAAATCAAAGAACAAAGATTTAGGTGACAAGATTCTAGTTTCCCTTAATAAGCCCACTATGGATTTTCTTTAAGGCATAGTACTTCTGGCTTTGGAATAAAGGATCTTGGCTTTAAATCCTAGTCCAATGTGGCTTGGTTAGATCATTTATCACTTCTCTCTTCTCTTGTCAGATCTCTTGGTTAGATTATAAGGCCTCAGAAGTCTTAGCTGCAAAATTCAGGAGTTGGACAAGATCATCTTTAAGGTCCTGCCTCCCCAGCCTTAAATTCTCTGATGTTTCTTTCAATTTCAATTCCTTTAGATGTTTTTTTTTCTTTTTGATAGAAAATAAATCCATACTGTCTTTTAAATAAACACATTTAAAACTAGATAAGCTTCATACCATTACCTTGAATGCACTTCTGATTTTCTTAAGTCATATTCAGCTGCTTCGGAACACTGCAACTTGAATCATCTGATAAAGGAAAGCTCAGTTACTCTCATTCCCACCTCCTACATCCCCAGGAATATAGGGCTTATTGTCTCTATTCTCCATGCACACTAATCTAAAGCACTCAAGCGTTGCACATTGGACAGCAATCATGCTTCTCAGCTAGTACAATATAAAGGGGTTTAACATTATTTAAATATTGGGAATTACTGTAAACATCCCAAATCTAAAAGCAATTAGGACTCTAAGCATGTGTTGGGCGGAAGCAATTGAGCTTCATTAAGGGACTTCAGAGCTGGTATGAAGACTGTCTCATGAATGTTGTCAGGACCCCAACCAAAGAACCACAGAGAAAAATAATGTATGAAACCTCAGACTGACTGTCTTGGGTGTGGGTTAGAGTATTATAGGAACTCAACTGGTAAACACAAAGTATTTTTTTTCTTATCAGTTGATAGAATTTTATAGATCCTATAGTCCTAACTCCTACATTTTACATTATACATAATATTCATTATACAGATGAAGCACATTTCCAGAGAATTAATTGTGTGTCCAAGATTACAGTGCTAAATTGTATCACTGACAGTTAACAGACGTCCCAAATGTGTCATCATTATGTGGCCATTATTGTAAAATGTTGCCCAGTGGTTGAGCCAAGTGTCTCCATCAGTGTGGCCTTTTATCCAACCACTGGATGGTGAGAACATAAGATGACAGCATTCTCTATGTCTCTAAGATTTTTTTATTATTATCCTTATCATCTATCACTCTGTCCCAGACCCATTCCTGAGTGAGCTTGGGTATATTTAAAATACATTATATGTGTGTGTGTGTGTGTGTGTGTGTATGTAATGTAGGCATATAGACAGATACACATTTTAGACGCATTAATTTTTCAATCACTTTTTTGGAAACATGCAAAATATGCAAAATATAAAAAAGAAAAATGAAAAATCTTTCCCATTGCTTAGCAATGCATTCCTTGGCAGTAAGTTAATTTTATGTTTAAAGTTTAAAGGTTCATAAGCTACATCAATATGAGAAATTGAGGTTTTAAAGCAACATCAGTATGAGAAACAGCTTTTGCACTGAAACTCATTTTCATTTTTACTATAAATGTATTCCTGTATTTTAAAAGCTAGCAGATGCTGATATTTAGAGATTTGAAGTCAATTTCATAACATGAACATACCATCCTACCTAAAAACATATATTAGAAGAATAGTGCTTTTATTATATTTTTCACCATTTAAAATGGAAGCAAAAGAATAAAACATATTTAACTATGCTATTTCATCTCTATTATTCCCTAGAGGTGTTGAAAATAAATAGACAAAGAAAATGATGGTAATATCATAATTGCTTTTGAAAGGCAATGGTACATTTTTTAAAAACCAACTATTTATTTTTTCTTAAGACCAAAGGAGCACCTTTGATGGTTGAGGACACCCCTGTGGTGATTAGTTTAGCATTTTCCTGGAGGAAGTTGCGCTGATGAACTGGAATGGTTCTCAGATTCTTATTAATGCAATCAATTCTAGCTGGTACATTTGTCGGTGGTACTGTTTTCGGTGGCAGCCCATTGATCTGATACATCCAATAGATATTTTCTGTCTGGAAAAAAAAATTGGGAGAGGTTTTATGTGAAGCAGTCATGTTCTGATAGGGAAAACATTTGAAACTAACAGACAAAATGCTTAAAGTAATGTGAAAATTAGAAAGTCATTTGTTTTTCTCTGTGCAGGGTGCATGGAGGCCACAGAAATAGATCCTCACCCATAGGGAAAAAACTATTAACTTGCACAACAGGCAATGGAAGTTGCTTCATTTTAAGAATGAAACAGCACTCCCTAAAAATAGGCACAGAGTCACAAGCCTGCCCTGTAGATTGTCATATCTTTTTTTTTTCCCGTGAACAATTTTTGGGGGTAGGGGACCTGGGGACAAGGGTAGAAAGAGAGAGGAAAAAAATGAGAGTAAAAATGGAGGAATGATGTCGATATACTTTGTGATAGAATCACTTCCAAACATAAACTATGACTTAATTGAAAGAACTGGTTGTAAGATTGATTTACAAAATATTTAAATTAACTGCATTTAAATTGACCATTAATTGATAGAGCATTAGACTCACTCATTTCACTCTACATCTGCTATTCTAACTGATTTCAACTCCAGAAATAAGATGCTCCTCCTAGGTTAAACTTATCTCCTCCAATCTCATCTCCATGCTGCTACTTTCAGTCTTGAATAACACCATCTTCCTCAACCTTCTCTCCCTTCTGATTGGAGGGCTGGAAGAGGGAGTACCAAAATCCTCCCAATGCTTTCCTTTAAAGTAATACTAATATGTCTAGTTTCAACTCCAGTGAATAAAATGCCCCCTCCCCAGGAACCCTGGCCTCCTCCTAGTCCCCTCTCTGCTATCCTAACTCCTTTTATAAAAAGTAACATACAATCTGTTAGAGGAAGACAACACTCCTTTTGTGTGTTGTCTTCCTCTAACAGATTGTAAATTACGTGACGGCAGGAACTTTTTTTTTTATTAATTATTTCCTTAGCTGCACTTAGCACAGTTCCTGGCACAGGTAGCTGTTTGATAAATGTTCATTGGATTGGATTGGACTGAGCGCAGTGATGATCTTGGTTTTAATGCTGTCTTGGACAGTGACTGTGTAATTGTGGACAAATTATTTACCTCTTCAGAACTTTGTTTTGCTCACCGGTAAAATGTAAATAATTATACATAAAATCATTATGCCAGATGCCTGCTCAGTGGGTTGACATCAATTACATAAATAGGGATGTGCTAGTAAATGTTTTACAACTAGTTTCCCCCTTCTAAAGAAAAAGTTCCCGTAAGCATTTTTGTTTGACCTATATTACTGACATTTTGTCCATCACTTTCTTGAATCTAGACAGTCAACAAAACAATAAATTGATAACATGTGCTGATTTCTAAGGTGAGAATGGTTATGGAAACTTTTATGATCCACTCTCTGATTTTGAGCTAGCTCCTACACACTTACATTTCCCACCATGAAACCTATAGAATTTATAGGGTTTTACTTAAAGGAATACAAGTGAGAATACTTTGTTTGGGAATTGGTTATAAAATGTTTCATTACTTCTTTGCATTCACATAGGGAATTGCAGTGAAAAAGTTAGTCATTTTCTAGCTTGCTGTGTATTTTCATGTATGCCAGAGCCACGATACTCTTGCCTTCATTATTTATGGCAGCTCTTCTTTATTTACACATTTTTGCCCAGGATGTTTCTTGTTGGTTCTTTTCCCATAACATTCCTCCTCTCATTAATATGCCTCTGTACTAAAATGTACTTACTTCTCAACTCCAAATCAAGGATTTTCTTGTTCCTTCAAATCTCAACTCAAGCACCACTGGGTACCCTCAGCTCCTAGACCCTCTCCAGCAAACTGTATATTTATTTTGTATGTCTTCTCCATATACTTCTTTTATTTTTATTTTTATTTTTTTGCTTTTTGGAGGGCAGTTGGGGTTAAGTGACTTGCCCAAGGTCACACGGCTAGTTTTTTATGTTAAGTGTCTGAGGCCGGATTTGAACTCAGGTACTCCTGACTCCAGGGCTGGTGCTCTATTCACTGCGCCACCTAGCCGCCCCTCCATATACTTCTTAATGCATGTGTTAGCTCCCCGGGCAGAAAATGACTGAATTAATGGTATCCAGCTGTATTGCCTTTTAAGCACTTAGAATTGGATGATGAATATTTAGCTCTTCCCATAGATGGAGGATGTAAACTAAATGAGGAGTAAGTAGGTGAATTATTTTTCTAGTAATAATGACATGTATACGTGAGCTGAAATAGGGTTATCAAGAAACAGTTCTTCCAGAATGAGTTGGAGGAAGAAAATATGGATAGTGCTCATTGGAGGTTCCTTGCTGAAGGGTTCTTAATTGTCAGATTGACCATAACAGTAGAGAGGTCTGCTGTCTTCCAAGGATATTTACCTGGGGCATGATTGAGAACTTTTTCAAATGTGTCCATCTTAGAAACTATTACTTAGGTAATTTACATGGATAAAAATGATACTGACAGCAGGAATCTAGAAACAGTTGTTAGAGATTATGAAAACATTCATAAGAAGCTGAAAGCCTTAGGTACACAGCTGGCATTTCCATAACTGCATCCAAATGGAAGCAGGTGCTTTAGAACAGAAAGACAGGTTTGGGGTATGGGGCAGTTGCTTAAGACCATGGAACCTCAGAAGAGGATATCTCATTTCTGGACCACATCTTTAAACTATAAGAGTTAAATTATTTTGGTAAGGAATGAAGCAATCTTTAACTAGGATAAGTAAAAATCACATTTGCCTAATGAGAAAACTTACATGAACCGATGCCAAATAAAGAAAGCTAAATCATGGAAACATTGTGCAAAATGATTTAGATTTTAAATGGAAGGAACAACAAACTAATAAATGAGGACCTTTTAATGATAGTGATGATGATTCATCTTGAGTAAAACTTTGGAAATGTGCCTCCCTCCCATCTTTGCAAAGGTAGAATACTATGGAATGCCATGCATGTGGAATAATGTGTGCATCTCCAGACTTAGCTGGTATATAACATACATATATACAGGTATGCAGACAGAAATACATGAGTACATAAAGGTTTACTCAGCGAAGCCCTGGCACCCTAGAAGAATAACTTTGTGTGGGACTCTACTGGATTATAAGACCTTTATGTTGTTTTTCTTCTTAAAAATGATTGGTAGGTTCAGGTCTTTAGGAAAGACTTTTTTTTTTCAAATAATATAACCAGAAGAATAGCAACAAAGCATTTCTCCCAATACCAGGGGCACAATCTTCCAAAAGTCCTTGGAGGGAAGGGCAGAGGGAGGAGCCATGAACTGAAAATACAGTGGTCCTGAGGCACATTTATAAGAACACAAATGGCCAAAACAAGTCACGACTGGGATTGCAGAGATTTAATGACCTTCCTCTCTGGAGTTTCTTCACGATGTTTGGGGGCTAGGGGTGAAGTGGGTCACATTCATGATGGATGAGACTGTGCCACAGTTCAGCTGGCCTAATTTTTCATAAAGTGTAGCTGAGCAGGTCAACCTACTGCTGAACTGGGCTGGGCTTTAGCTTCCAGGCTGGGCCAAACAGGTTGCTGAGCATTCTTAAAGCAGGACCAATTCTCTGACTGTCTCAAGCTTGCTCATTTAAGGGTAGCCAAAGTTCTTTTCCACTTTTAGCCACTGGCTTGGATGCGTGGCAATGTGTTCCCTTTCAGCTAAGGCAAAGATTCAGCTTAGGAACAGCAGAATTGTCTTCCTTTTGGCTCTCTCCTTCTCAGCTTGTCATCTTCTCACCTTCAGGCAGGGGTGGGGAGGAATCTTGCTTCTCCAATTTAAAAAAATCTTTCCAGGTTCAGACTCCCTTTACTTCATTAAGACACACTTCCTTAGTAAGAGCTGGCATTTGCACCTGAAAAGGCCTTAGCCTAAAAGGACAAGGATCTCCCATTGCATCTTGGAGCATTTCCAATTATCCTGATGAAAATCAGATCACTAGATCCAAATGGCTCTGGAGAAAAAAGTGAGGCTGGGGACCTTGTACAGCCCTCCCTCACTCATATCAAAGATGACTGCAACTCATGTCATCATTTTCCTGATGCCATGGTCCTCTTTGAAAATGAAAGACAAATATAATATGTGAGTAGACCAAGCTGCCTGAATGGGAACCAAGCTGGTTGGGCAACTCAACTCATCCCCTCCCCCCCCTTTCTCTTCTTTTCCTTCTCTTCTCCAAAGGAGGGTCAATTTTGATGGCCATAAGCCAGAAAGTCAGAAGTTGGTTTTCTTTCTCTTTCTTTCTTTCTCTTTCTTTCTTTCTTTCTTTCTTTCTTTCTGTCTTTCTTCCTTCCTTCCTTCCTTCCTTCCTCCCCCCATCTCTTTCTTTCTTTTTCTTTCTTCACAACCTTTAACCCTGTTCACTCTGAGACTGATAGATTGGACCACAGTAGGCCCCTGCTCAAGCTCCACTTGATGGCTGTATCTTTGGACCTCTTGGCTTATAGTGAATGTCAATGGTAACTGTTTCTCATTGGAAGAGAAAGCCTGAGGGTCTTCCCCTCCCAGTATGATTTTATTTTCTTTTTTCTAATTAAAGGGGCCATTCCTTGACTCCTTTTTTGATTATGGTTTTCAGATAGTCCAATAATTTTTAAATTGTCTCTCCTGGATCTATTTTCCAGGTCAGTGGCTTTTTCAAGGAGATATTTCACATTGCTTTCTATTTTTTTAAATTTGTTTTTATCTGTTTAATAGTATCTTGGTTTCTCATAAAGTCATTTGCTTCCATTTGCTCCACTCTAATTCTGAAGGAATTATTCTCTTCAGAATGCTTTTGAGATTCTTTTTCCATCTGGCAAATTCAACTTTTTAAGGCAATATTCTTCTCATTGGCTTTTTGGGCCTCTTTTGCCATTTCAGTTAATTTGTTCCTTAAGGTGTTATTTTCTTCAGTCAGATTGTTGACTCTCTTTTCATCATTTTCTCGCATCATTCTCATTTCTTTTCCCAATTTTTCCTCCACTTCTCTTATTTGGTTTTCAAAGTCCTTTTTAAGTCGACCTATGGCTTGTAAGCAATCTTCATGTTCCTTGGAAGCATTTGGTGTGGGAGTTCTGACCATGTCATCTTCCTCCAGCTCCATGCTTTGATCCTTTTTGTCCCCCCAAAATGACTCTAGAGTTAGGTTACTATTCTTACTTTGCCTTCTTTTCCTACTCATATTGTCCATTCAGTTAATTGCTTGATTTTTTAGCTCTGCGGAACTCTGCTTCCAGGAGGGAAAGCTCTGTGGGAGCTGCCGGAGCTATTAGGGGGGTGCTGCAGCCCCCACCAGCTTTGGCTCGCTGAAAATGCACCCCAGGACCACAACCCAAGACCATGATACTGATCCAGGCCACTCAACACAAGAGCACTTGGCCTCTGAACAATTGTTTGGCCCCCCTATAGTCTGCAGGCTGGGAGCTCTGAAGCAGCCAGGTGTAGACAGCTGCCGCTTTCAGCCATTTCTGCCACTACTGCTGTTTCCCCTGCTTCCTTACCCTGGGAGCAGTTCAGTGGGACCGCTTTTCTCCCTTAAATTTAGCTGAATCCCACTGACCTTTCTCTTCGTCCTTATTTCCCCTGGCTTAATAAATCTGGAAACTGCCTCAGCTGCCACTGATCTGTTCTCCTGAAGACTCCAACTGCGGCTCCTCCTGACCACCCTGGGGCCAGGCCAGAGTTGCAGGCTGGGTTGGTTTCAGCTCCCAGCCTGCTGCAGTGAGCCCCACCTGCCTAGCTGCCTTCAGCAAGAGATGTGTTTTCAGTATTTTTTGAGTTTTGGAGCCCTAAAATTTGTTTAGAGTCATATTTTATGGGTATTTAAGGTGGCTATGTGGGAGCTGCACAACTTTGTTGCTTCTATGCCACCATCTTGGCTCCACCTAGTTGACTCAAGTTGCTACTTTACCTTAGAGTGAGGAGTTTCAAGCTACCATACTTTTTTCAGGGTCTTATAAAGATGAGTAACTAGGGACAAAGCTAGTAAGGCTGTCTAGGCCTTGGAGACAAATTCAGTATTTCTATGCCTTCTTCATAGGCAAATGAAGTAAACGAATACCCTTTCTAGGAAAGGGTGTGTATGTGCATGTGTATGTGTGTGTTTGTATATGTATATAGATACACATACATATACATACAATATATAGACATACCATGTATGGATATACATATGTACATATATGTTTTTTTTCATCTAAACTCCTTTCCCTTTACATTTTAATGTTTCTGTTCCTTATTTCTCAAGGCTCTTTACTTCTGCTGAAGTCTCACTGGGGTATCCTACTTTACATACATGTGTAAAAATAAGTTATATTGTTTAGAGCTCAACTAATATTAACAAAGTCTTAGATATAGTATGAGTGGAGAGAGAAAGCTATTTACATATGTGTACCAAGTTACATACTCTGGAGCATTAGAAAGTATGGACTATAGCACTGATTTTAAAAAGTTGCTGGTAGAAACACTGAGACATTCAAAAGTAAAAAAAAATCTAAATAAAATCTTCTCTCAGTTAGCTACATAAAAGTACCCACAAAATGGATATAACTCTGAAAGTATGTGATATACAAAAGGGAAATGAAAGATTAAAATGGGCATTAACTCCTAGTAATGGAGATCATGACTGATCCAAGTGACTGCCCATCCTCTGTGACTCTTATCCACGTCCTATTGTAAATTCAGAAGAGGTTCCAACCAATATTCCAGGATTTCTTTCAATTTCTGTTGGCATTGTGAGGATACCAGTGGAGCCAATGGGATGTCCCTCTGTCCCTTGATCCTGGCATGTCTTTTTTCATTTGTACATTTTACATGACCTTCTACTCTAATTCTCTTCATTTGTAATGCACTGCAGCTTATTTCTACCCACCATATTTTCTCATGGTCTTTGGTTGGTAATAATCTTCATGTCTTCAGAGATAGTAAAGATTTATAACTCAGCCGTACAACAATATGGTAGAATATTGACATTAAAGATGAGACTTTGTTTCAGGGAAAAGTTTAGGAGCAATTTGAACAATTTGTAATCTCTCAAACACAATATTCCTCTTGTACAATTCTGGGATCAACTCATTGGTTATTTGTAAATGGATAAAATTATATACAAAACAAAGGACCATCTTTGAATGTTCATTCAGGTATAGGTAATATTTGTACATGTATAAATACAAAGTGGTTGACCAGGCATTATTTATCCACTTACTTTTTGTTTGATTTTACTGTGAAAGATTTTTTTTTGAGTGGTTACGGATCTTAAAGGAGGAGGCTCTAAATGATCTCAGGATTAATATAGTCAGAATGATGTCAGACACAAACAAAAGCTTTCAGAGTCTCAGCATCATCAACTTGGCCTTTACATTGGATGTGTGTGTGTGTGTGTGTGTGTGTGTGTGTGTGTACTTGGGGGAAAAGTATATAGCTTTAAAAGTGTTAATGCCTTCTCATTTGTGGTCTCCATTTTTAACCTGTTCTCCTATTCATTTGATCCTTAAATGTCCTTGGGATGATGGCTTTGGTCTTTAGTCAAGCTGTTCTTAAAGCAGTTTTATCCTCCACTGCTTGCCTCTGTTTTATAAGGAAATAATGTTCATAATTGTCTGTACTTTTTATAAAATTTTGCAAATGAGTTTATGTTATAAAGCGTGGCTGTCTTCGGATGCTTTTTCTATCTGCTTTGTAAGCCACATGTTTGCTCTCTTTAAGATCCTTTTGGCCTCTGTAGCCAACTAAATTATAGTAGTTAAAGTTTTATTTTAGAAGTTTAGAATGGGTTTTGATCACTAATTTTCCATTTGCATCCCAGTTTTCTGCAATAATATGTTGTTTATATGGATTGTATTGGTGTTGTTTTAGTTATGTCATAATTCTCATATGGTAATCCTCTATTTTAAGGACAATGTTTGCATAAAAGAATTCAAGAACCAAAGTGGAGAGAAATGTCAAAAAGAATTTAGTTGAAAATGAATCAATGAAGGGTCAAAACAAAAGCAATATAATGGGAATACTACGAACCACCTGGATAAATGCAGAAAATAGTCCCAAATCTGGCATGTAACCATGCTGAAGTACTGAGAGGACTCAGTTATCTTGGCATCTGCTGGAACCCTCTCTGTCTACACTTTATCTTAACCCAAAAGAGCAGAATAAACTCTCTCTGTCTAAAGTAGAGTGGCTAATAAACTATTGTCTTGCCTTAATAATTAATCCATTCCTTAAAAGATTGAGTAAGCTATGAAATAAATTGGAGCTCTAGAATTTAATCTGATAATCAAGGAGGAAATAATTGTGGGAATAGAAATTGTGTAAACCTTGGGGGAAGTGACCTTTCAACATTAAAATTCGTCATATTATTGTTATTCTGTCTTTTCAGTCATGTCTGACTTCATAACCCTATATTGGGTTTTCTTGGCAAAGATCACAGAATTGGTTGCCATTTTCTTCTCTGGGTCATTTTACAGATGAGGAAAGTGAGGCAAAAGGGTTAATTGACTTGCCCATCGTCACACAGTAGTGTTTGTGGCAAGATTTGTGTTCAGGTTCTCCTGCCTCCGGGCCCAGGGATCTATTCAATGAATTATCAGACAAGTTCCTAAAATATTCATAGGACCAAATTGAAAGTGTAAGTTCAGTACCAAATGTTTAAAATATCTGGGGATTAACCTTCCAAAGAGCATTAAAAGATATGTATAAATTAAATTATGAAGTGTGGTTAAGATAAAAGTTTAAAGAGCTGGAGAAATATTCAGTATTCATTTTAGGCCTGCCAATATAGTAAAAAAAAAAAAAAGACAACATCACCTAAGTCAACATTACCTGGTCAGGTTTGGGTATGCCCAGTTCAGGTAACATGAAGCCTGCTGCATACCCTACTATATAGGTGCCAAAAGATCCCTTTGGTAGCCTGGGTCTTTAAAATCTGGGAAGAATGAGCTGTTCATTCTCTTTCTGGAGCTATCTTATTGGTTAGATATACAAGGTAAATATCAGTTCACCTATATCTAGTAAGAGGGGTAGGACTTCCCTTGCTCTATATTATTTTTAGAGTTCCCCAAAATGGACATTAAATTGTTTGTTTTTGTTCTGTATCATTTGTCTTCCTCTCTTTTAGGGGCTTCATGTGATCTTCACAGGATCATGAGGTCAAAACACGGCAACCTTGGAGCCTGAATTACAGTCAGGGAGTTGGAGGTAGCCAGCCTGGCATGGTATCCCTAAGGAGCCAAGGTATTTGAGCCTCAATTTTGTAGGAGGTTTAGAATTGGAACTGAGACTGTTCTCTGTAGGAAGCCAACTCACTTATATATTTAATCCTATTTCCTCCTCAGAGACTAATGTGGTACACAGAGGATGGGAGTGTAAAGTATAAAGTATACTAATGACCAGAACTCAATGGAAAATTCAATATATAATAACCAGAATATAAGGAAAACGGTAAAGAATTAATTATTAGGGACTCATGAAGGTAAAAATAAAAGCTTCTTATGTATGGAAATGTTAAGAGTATTCTTAAGACTATCCTCTACCAGAAAACTTTGAAAAAAATGTTGGGGCTGGGTTGAGCATAATGGAATGATTCTTAAAAAGCCCCACAAAATTGGGGAAAGATAAAGGGGCAAAATATCATACAAATGGGGTATATAAGGGAGAAGTGATACAGAGGATGTGGGTAGGAGTAGAAAGCTGAGAGTGCTGGAACCTTACTCTCATCAGCTCTTGTTTAAATGGGGAACAACATATACATCTAAAAGGGTATTAAGGCATAAGATAAGGGAAGGGCTATTAAAGAGGTGGGTAAAAGAAGTAATGGGAGAATAAGGGGAGAGGATAGCCTTTTTAAAATTGAGGATTATACTCAGCTTTGCTGGATAAGTTATTATTGGTCACATCTCAAGCTCATTTGCTCTTCAAAATATAATATTCCAAAACTTATGGTCTTTTGATATAGAAGCTGTTAGGTCTCATGAGATCCTGATTGCATCTCTGTGGTATTTATTTTTATTGTTGATTGCAATATTTTGTCCTTAACTTGGAAGTTTCAAAACTTGGCTGTGACATTATTGTTAAGTTTTCCTCCTGGGACCTTTCAAGTGGTGAATGGTAGTTTATTTTTTTTTCTAGTTCTACTTTACTCCCTTGTTTTGGAAATTATTCAATTTTCCTTAATAATTTCATGTAATATTGTGTCAAGATTATTTTTTTGAACATGACCTTCAGATAGTCCAATAATTCTTACATTCATACGATGCAATTTATTTTCCAGATCAATAGTTTTTCTACTGAGATGTTACTGATTCTCTTTTTTTATTCTTTTGATTGTGTTTTATTATTACTTGGTGTCTTGAAACAATTCAATTCCATTTGCCCAATTCTAGTCTTCAAGAAGTTATTTTCTTCCTTAGTATTGTTACTTCTTTTTTCCAACTTTTTTTTTTTGCTTTTTTTTGGAAGGTCAATTGGGGTTAAGTGACTTGCCCAAGGTCATACAGCTAGTACCTGTGTTAACTTTTATCATAATTTCTTGGACTGTTTTTTTCCCTAATTTTTCCTCAGTTTCTCTCATTTGATTTTAAAGTCCTTTATAAATTATTCTAAGAACTTTTGGGGGGATTGTGATTATTTGACATAATACTTTGGAGTAGGAGTGGCTTTTTTACCTCACTGCCTGCCTCTAAATATGAGCCCTGATAGGATCAAACAAAGAGGAGGACAAAGTAAAAAAAAAAAAAAACCAAGGGAATAGAGGCATTAATGTCTCTTTTGGTCACTGTAGGACTACAAAGCATACTTAGCCTCAGCAAGTCAGAGGATCAGTGTAGGGAGGAAATCTCTTATAATATGGCAACTCAGGGAAAATGCTGGTAGCCCTGTTCAAGATACAATATAAACCTTCTGAATTGTCAAAAAAATTTTTCTTAATTTATCTTCAACTAAAATACTAAAACTTAAATACACAATAAAAAGAAACGTTACAAACTTAAATACAAAATAAGAAAAGAAAAAAACAAGCATTACCATGTGCATAGCAGAATATGAGTCAAAATGAACAGCAATAAATTTCCATTTTAACAAAACTATTAAAATAAATAGTACACATTGTGTTTAGAGCAGTCCATCTTTTCTTTGTTTCCTTTAAGTTTTCTTTTGTTCTCTGCTGTGCAAAGAAAAGATAGACAGCTCTAAGCACAATGTGTAGTATTTATTATCATTGCGTTCTTGAAATGGAAATTAATTGCTGTACATTTTGACTCCTTTCACATTCTACTGTGAATATGGCAATGTTTTTTTTTTCTTTTCTCAGCATCTTGTCACCAAAATGTCCTTCACTGGCGGTTTTACCTTCCCTGGTGCCACCGTAATGCCTCCTTTATAGCCACCTTGAAGATGTTGTGATGGGATTTTCAATAACCATGAATTAATGATACAAGCTGGAATCTTTTGAAAGTTAGGCTATGTGTTCTTCAGCATGGACACTACCTAAATGTTTCAGCCTATTCTAGGAATGAATACCATGCTTTAAATGTAACTTCACGTATTTAAAATTGTCTATTTTGGCTTTTATTATCTTTTATATTTTGCAACTAGTTTTGAATTTTCTGCCCATTTACTGTTGTACCTTCTATTTATATCCAATTTTTTAGGGTAAAGGTTTGTGTTCGAGTTTGGGGTTAGAGTTAAGGTTAAAAATGGATATAAATAGAAAAAAATGGGTGATTTTTGAAATATTCACATCTATTATTTTGGGCTTGATTATGGTGTATGATGAAATATCATTTTCTAAATCTATTTTTCACCAAACTACATTTAAACTTCCTGAGAATTTCACTTTAAAGAGACTCTTCTCTAATCATTTATTTTGCATCTATTACTAGACTATTATGTGCATTTGCTTCTAAGCAAATCCGTATTTCACCAGCCACCTTATATATTTTATCTAATCTTTTTTCGTTTATGAATATCCTTTATCTAATCTTTTCAATTTCACTGAAAATGTTACTTCTGGTTTGGCCATATACAATTTTGATAATGCTCTGGAGTATAATTTGAAACTTATCAATACTACAATATCTGCATTCTCACTTATTTCCATTATTTTCTTATACATCCTTGACTTTTTATACAACCTTTTGAATTTCTTATTTAAACCCAGGTCAATTCCAGCTATAACTTACTTATACCCTCTTCCTCTTTTCCTCCCTCCCCACTTAATAGTTCTTGAGGCATAATAATAAAAAATAAATATTGGCAGTATTACTGCAAAAGATTTGTCAGTTTACAAGAAAGGGATATCCTAGGTAAATGTTAAAAAAAAAAAGTCAGGGTTAGGGAAAAGGAGTCACTGTCTAATAAGAATAATAGGACTCTAGAATAAATTATGATTATAATTACAATGATCAATCAATAGCCATTCATTCATTCAGCCTATAATGTGACATTCATATAGCAGTAGATTATAGAGATTTATGGGGCATTATACATATATTCTCTTGAACCTTCCAATAACACTGTGAGGTAGATAAACACTGGGATTTTTATTAGTATTCTTACAAATAAAGATAATTGGTTCAGAACTGGATGGGTGACATCCACCATCACACAGCTAGTAATTATCTGAAGAAAAATTAAAATTCAGGTGTTCCTGATCATAAATCCAGCACATTCACTAAGTGCCAATATTTGATTTTCAAACTTAAGCGTCTAAAGGTTAATAATGATAATGACTGACATGCTAGACAGTGACTGATTAAAGAAACTAGAGATATTTCATCAGAAAAAGCAGAAACTTAGGGATGACATAATTATGGTTTTCAAATATTTAAGGGGTTGTCGAGTGTTGAAGGAATGAGATTTATACAGACTAGCTCCAGGGGGGTGACCTAGGCAAAGTAATAGAAGTCAGAGAGAGGTAGATGTCTCAATATAAGGAAGAAATATCTAATAATTAGAGGTCCACCAAAATGGAAAGAAGTGCTTTGAGGAAAAAGGATTTTCATATCATTTAAGCTGATAAAGTATTCAGTGAACCCAGGCAAAAAGTAGGATTAGATGGCAGAGATCCTGACCAAGATTCAGATATCTATGAAGGGTTTATAAACGATATAATGAAGTCAATTGTTAGTACTTTGCCACTAAATATATCACGTAGCTAGATTTGTGATGATTTTAGCCTTTTTTTCTTTTTCTAAAAAGACATTGGCCACTTATACAGCACTAGATAAGGTGACAGAAAAATCTTATGTCGAAGAGATATTAGAAAGTGGAACATTTTCTTCCTTCCCAGTTTAGAAATTGAGATCTAATTAAAAATACAGGAGGTCACTATTTAGGTGATCTTATTGCAGGAATCATGTAATATTCTCCTTTGATATATTTCATATTAAGGGAAGATAAATTCACTCAGAAAAAGGTAGTGACATGAACCAGCACTAGCCCTTAAGTTCAAGGATAACAGTCATTAAGAAAATAAATAAATGAATAATCCTCAAGATTTAGCCAGTTGCATTATTAACTTTAGTATAAAGTGAAATTACTTATATACCTTCTCTATTTTCAGATGAACAATTTAGTTGCATGAAAGTCTAACCCTAGGGTCACATGTACTGAGTGTGTGGTTTGTTAAAAACTTGAATGTCAAAGAAGCATGTTGATAGAACAGAGGATTAATAATTTTAACAGGATAGGAAGTTAGACAGGCAACATGACATAAAAGATAAAAAGCTGGCCTCAGACGTAGAAGATCCAGATTCAAGTCTGATTTCTGACATATACTGACATATACTGGCCATGAGTCCTGGGGCAAGTCACTTAATTTTTCTACCAAGTCAGCAAGCATTGACTGAGTACATGGTACATTCAAAGTGTGACAGTTAGGTGATACGGTGGATAGAGGGCTGGGCCTTGAATCAGAAAGACTCACCTTTGTGAGTTCAAATCTGATCTGTAGGGGAAGAACTGATACCTTTTCATTGTGGCACTAGAGAAGACTTTTGAGCAGTGGTTCTCATCCTTCCTAATGCTGAGAACCTTTAATACTGGTATATGGGCGTATCTGCATGTGGACGGACCCACCTGGAGATGGATAGAGGAGTGGTGTCTCCATTCCTAAGACCATCAGAAATATGTATTTTCCAATGGTCTTAGGCGACCCCCGTGAAAGGGTCGTTTGACCCCAAAGGTGTCGCAACCGCCAGGTTGAGAACCATTGCTTTTGAGCATCCCTTGGACAGCAAGGAGATCAAATCAGTCACAATTTAAAGAAATTAATTCAAACTATTCACTGAGAGTTCAAATACCAAAGCTGTAGCTCAACAACTTTGACCACATAATGAAAAGATAGGATTCATTGGAAAGGACTCTCATGTTGGGAAAGATTGAAGCAAAGGAGTAGGTTATGACAAAAGATGAAATGGATAGATAGTGTCATGGAAACAAATGAACATGAAGTTTGACTGACTTTGAGAAATAGTGGGGGACAGAAGGTCTTGCTGTGCTATGTCCCATGGGCTCAAGAAAAGACAGACATGACTAAGTAACTGAAGAACAATAATGTGTAAGGCACTGTGTTAAGTGCACACAATATAAAAAAGGTAAAAAGATGGAAAGCAGGTGTCAAAATTGTTGGTTCTAAAAGCTTTCTTACTAAGAATTAAACATATGAAAGGAATCACAGATCTACCCCCTTTCATGGAAAAAAAATGTATGGCAATTACTCCTGCTCATTCATTCCCATTCATTTCTTTTTCCAAATTAAATACATTTCTTCTGTTTTCTACTGAGTGTTATGTAGCTCTGGTAGAAGTTTTATGAGATTAATTAATTTTATTAGACCATGTCCCCAGAATATCTGCTCCTATTTTGCTAACAAAAGTCTTAATTGGAAATATACTAACCGAAGAAGAGACAGCACTTTCTCCTTTCTTCTTGGTAGCAGTACACATTTCTCCCACCATCTCTAATATTAATCATTAGAAGACATTCTCTAGTAGAATTCCCCAAGGATCTTGTCTTGGTTCTGTAATCTTCAATATCTTTATCAATGACTTATGTAGAGATATAGAAGGTATGTTTATCTCATTTTCAGATGAAACAAAACAGGAAAGATGAGTAACGTCATTTGACAGAATCAAGATAAAGAAATCTTAAGAAAAAAAGACAAGCAAAATGACAGTCACCTCTTTTAATAGCAATAAAATTTAAAGTCCTACCCTTGTGTTAAAAAAAAAACATATACTCCAGTCATATCTTATGGGTGATACATGACTATGCAAGAGTTTGTGTGGAAAAGAGCTGGGTTTTTAGTGTATCATAAGCCTAATAAGACTCAACATTATGACCTAGCAGCCAAAAAAGTTCATATTACCCTAGACTGTATTGACTAATGTAAGATCTACCACGAGTAGTTGCTAGCTCCATTGTACTCTGACTTGGTCAGTCCACATCTAGAATACTGTGTCCAGTTCTGTGCTCCATATTTTAGGAAATACATTAACAGGATGGTGAGGATCCTTAAGATCATGTCATATAGGTTCATTTGAAAGAACTAGGCTTGTTTAATATAGATGATGGAAGACTTAGGAGGGACTCAACAATAATCTCTAAGGATAGGAAGGGCTCTCATGAGAAAGATTTCTATGACATTTTCTGGTTTGCTTCAGAGTGAAATCTATAGAAGTCATAAGGAGGGAGATTTAGGATTTAAACAAAGGAGGGGGGAAGCTTAATAAAATTAAATTAATAATTAAAAGAAGTTGAAGATAAAATGGGATTCTTTTTAATATAGAGACTTCTCACTACAAATCTTCCAGTCAAACTTGGATAACCACTTTTTGCAGATATTGCAAAGAAAGTTCTCAGTCTATGTGTTAGCCTTGAAGTGCCCTTCCAAATTTGAGATCCTATGATATAGTATTACATACCATATACCTTGCAAAATACCTTGCAAAATTAAAACAAGGAAGTGTGACATAGTGGATAGAAACCTAACATTAAGAACATCTAATTTCAAGTCTTTTTTGTGACATATGATTATATGACCCTAGGAAAAGTCATTAAACTTCAGAGGGCCCAGAACAACAGCAACAAAATTATTTCAATGTTAACTGTGTGTCGATCTCTTTTTTTTTGGGGGGGGTGGCTAGGATAGAATGGAAGTGAAGTGAGTTCTGAAGATCTGTTATTATTAGTATGATAGACATTCATCATCAAAGTGGATAAGGTACTCATAGAAATGTTACTGGCATAATGTCTAATAGTTTACATTTTTTGTTTTGTATTATTTTATGATAAGATTGTTACTACAGTTAACAGCAGTTTAGATATATGGAACCAAGTATATGTGTGTGTATAATCACAGACACACGTATATATATATATATATGCATAAAGTGAAGATATACATACATACACACATGTGTATATAGATACGTACTTTTCATACGGTTTCAGAAACACTATTTGATCCTTATTTTAAAAGGGATTTAAAGGCCCTTTCAAAAAATGGTATTAAAGTACTTGCAAGAATTGGAATGAGAACATAAAATGAATCCAAGTCCATATAGTAGGAAGTTAGATACCCCAAAGATCATTTATTGCAGCTTTTATGTATTATTCCTGAACTATATTCAATGTTGCACACAAAGAGAGCTAAATAGAATTAGGAAGTGAACTCCCACCATTCCAACTGCTACAGCATTCAGACTAATTTGAAACCTAATGCTATTGTAGTTCAAGTTTCATTCCACTTCAGGCAAATGTACATTAGCTACCATTTACTAGCAGGATATAATGCTTGATGATAAAAACCGCAATACGCATTCTTTATAGAACTTGTTTTTCAATCCATAAATTTCCCTTAAAAAACAAGTAGACAGTATAATTGTATTAATTCTATTATGCAAACTAATGGACCTCTAAAAGTAGGTTGTTTTTTTTTTCATGGTTGCTTCTGTCATTTTCCTTTGCTGATCATTATCCTGGAAGTTGTTCCCTTCCCTGTCTGAAGTGTCATAACATGTGCATATGTCTTTCCATCTTGCTTAAGGACTTACTAGATTACCTTTTCTAATTAACTCCTTGCATTAATGTGATTAAAATCCCTAAAAAACAAGGGAGACTTTCTAGGGTCCCAATACGCCTCTCCACAGTTAGGTAGATTGATCTTGAGGTGGCAAACATGCACTACATCCCTAACCTTTTCCAGTTCAATCATATCTGCCAGTGCTTGTACTCTATTAGCATAGCCTTCAAGAAAAATAGGTTTATCATTCTGAGGAACAATTTGGAACAATGCCCACAGGACTATAAAACTATGCATGATGGTCATTAACTTTTCAACCTGACAAGAATCTTAATATCTTGATATCTGATGTCTCCCTAGGGCATATCATATAGGTCATCTTGTCATGGTTTGTTTCAGTGGAGGTGGTCCCCATTGCAAAGAAAAGCACAAATCATGTTCAAATATTCTTATTTAACTATTCTTCATCCTGCTACTAACTCTGTTTGGATAGGTTTTTAGGTTTTCCTGGTTAATGTATGTATGTGTATGTATATGCATATGTGCATGTGTATGTGTATGTATGTATGTGCATGTGCATATGCATATGTATGTATGTGTATTCATATCTCTCTGTGTGTATGTGTGTGTTTTTCTCTCTTCTGTGAAGTTGTGTTGGAGGAAAGAATGTATATTTCTATCTCTTTTTTTTTGTACTCCGGATCCCCCAAACAAAGAATCAAAAACCCTCAGTGTTAAATCAAATGTTTTCTCTCCTTCTTTGGGAGCCTTCCTCTTTAATCCTCTTTTTATTTCCCCAGAAGGACTAACAAAGGGCCTATTGTTGTTAGCTAACATTGGGCTGAAATTGTTCTTTTCCTTAAAGCCAAGTAAACATTTAAAACAAAAAAAAGCAAAAAAAAAAAAAAAAAAAGGTGTCCTGTGCCTACAAGGACAGCCTTTAGACTTCCATTAGGGATCTCACAAAGAGATAGGAGATGTTATTTCAAAACTCTTGGGACCAAATTGCCCAAGTACTTTCACTCTCAAAGTGATGTCCCTTTCTTTTATGGTGGCTGCCTCTTCACATGCTTCTACTCTCCTAGAACCACAGGACTTGTAGGGGGCTGCTCTTTCTTTAATATGAAGGATTCATCAGAATCTTAGTTCATCTTCAAACCCCTCTTCTAGATTCACTGAACCAACTTTTAAATGTCACTTGTGGACTTCATATTGTTTCCTTTCTGATTCATTTAAGTGATTAATTCACATTTTTATACGGAGATAATTTGGCATGCCCAAATATTTATAATGATTTTATGCACCTTTTCTGTGATTAGGTTTATAAAAAGACCAACTCTTTCCTATTAAAATCTAATGACTGCCTATGTATGAACAAACATAAAGGCATTAATTAAAGGATCATTATCTGAATACTCACATTTATATGTTTGAAGTTTTATAATAAAAAAATAAAACCTTTCCCCTCAATAATCCTAGAAAGTACAAAATACTAATATTATTATTCCCATTTTATGGATAAAGAAACATGCATAAAAATGAGGAGTGTCTTGTTCAAAGTTGCAGAGCTGATAATAAGGGCCTGAGTCAGTACTTTGATCAGGTCTCTAGCTTCTAGTGATATTTCCAATATATCATGTTGCCTTTCTGCAATAATAATGATAACAAACAAACACAAAGCTATGAAGTTTTAATACCACAATGTGGTATTAAATATTCCAAACAATGTGTTCAATATTAAATATAAAAAGGCTGAAACAATTCCTGACATAAGGAGAATGAGGAATTGAAGATGATGCTGGGGTTGTGTGAATAGGAGAGTGATGCTTTTGAAAATAATAGGGCAGTTAGCAAGAGAGGAGAAATAGCTGGGGAAAGATAATGAATTCAGGTTTGGTCATGCTGATCATGCTGAGTTTAAAATTTCTATAGGAAATCTGGTTCAAGATGTCAAATAGATAGGAGAGAATTCAATAAATAAACAAATCTGAATAAAATATTAGTACTGAAAAATGAATAAATCTTAGAATCATTAGTCTTGTTTAGTCATTTTTCATTCAAGTCCAACTCTTTCACACTCTATTTGGGGTTTTACTGTCAAAGATACTGGAGTGGTTTGCCTTTTCCTTCTCCAGCTCATTTTACAGATAAGGAATAGAGGGGGAAAGGGTTAAGTGACTTGTCCAGGATCTCATAGCTAGTAAATGTGTCAGGCTACATTGGAACTCAGGAAGGGGAGTCTTCCTGATTTCAGTCCTGGCACATTATCCACTGCACTGCCCAGCAGCCACATCATTAGCCTATAAATAAATATTAAATATATAAGAGTTGATAAAATCACCATGTGAAATGGTATAAAGTTTTGGGGAATATCCCCACAATAATGGGTATGAACTGGATGTAGATCCAGTGAAGGAGAAAGTAAGAGGAAAAGAAGGAAAAAAGTAACATCTCTGAAAAACTGTGAGAGTTCACACTGGTATTTACATCTTATTTAAATGTTTTCCTCGCAACAACCTGTGAAGAGTACAACTACATATGTTTCCATCAATTTACAAATGAGAAATGAGACAAGAAAAATGATTGCCCTTATATTGTATCCAAATAGTGTTCTTGGCTATCCTTTCTGGAAAGAAGAATTTTTCAAAACCATGGAATCTTGTAAGCTAAATCCTGTGGCAATGCATCTAATTTGGGGAATTAAATATAAAGGGAGAAAAACCTTCCTTGATTGACTAGAAATATTTATCAAGCATATTTCTGGAGGTTACTTTAAAACACCAAATTTAATGGACATTCTGAGAGCTCAGAATGCCATCTATCTTTTGATAAAGCATTGTAATTATAACTCAAAGTGATTTTACTGTAACATTATGTGTTTCATGTAATGCTATCCAAATAGTAACATTGTACAGCACTATGAGTTTTTGATGAGAAAAACAGATTTCATTTTTTTTCATAACAGTTTAAATGTGTTCTGATTATTCTCTTTCTGGGTATTTGTATTTTGGAGTTGGAAAAAAGGAAAAGACAAGACTGGAAGGAAAAGAAATGATGTGAACACATATTACAATTTTCCTGTAAATCTGGTATGAAATATGATATAAAGTGAAGGCAACTGTTCATCATAGTCAGTTGAATCTAAACCATTTCTATTAAGCATACAGATCTTTTGCTGATATCTAAAGAAAAGATAAATGAAGGGAAAATATACGGAAATCCAAGTATATATTGTAAAAAAAACTTTCACTAAAGTGAATTGCTACTGAGAGAGTGGAGAATCTATATCAATTTCCTAAAATGGGGAACATCCAAATCAAATAATGTTGGCAAAACTCACATTAACAACAGCTTCCAGAGAAAAGCTTATCTGTTGTTTCCTTGTATGGACTAAATTTATATTTCTTAGAAAATTGTTATGGTTCCACCACTGGATAAGTTGTATGACTTTGGAGATTTTTTTTTTTTACATTTTTGAGCCTTAGTTTCCTAAATTTTTGCTAATGTTATTTTGAGGAGTATGATGCTTGCACTAAAGAAGACACTTAACATACTGAAAGAGATTAACAGTGAAGAAGGCCTGGTTTTACAGACAGTTTCTGACACTCACTAACGTTACAACCTGACAAGTCACTTAATACCTTGATGTCTGATTTCTTCTTAAGAGGTATCACATAAGTCAATTCTGTCATGCTTTGTGTAAGTGGAGATAATCCCCACTCCAGTGAAAAACACAAATCTTTCATCTACTTAAATGGACCCATAGATTCCTAGCCCAGCTAAGATCTATCAGAAATCATTGTTGTTGGGGAAGCAGAACCAAGATGGCAGAGAAAGAGCAGGGACTTATCTGAGCTCTCCCAAATTTCCCTCCAAAGAGCTTGAAATAGCACCTCAAAATGAGTTCTGGAATGGCAGGATCCACAAAAGTTTTCTAGCACCCAAAATACTTAGAAAATTCCCAGAAAATGTCTATTGCACTGGAATGAGAGTAAAATGCATGCACCCAAGAAAACCAACAGCAGGCTTTGGTGGCAACTAATTTAGAAGCAGAAGTGCTTTCAGCCCACAAACTGTAGAGTTAAGACAACTGGTCAGAAAGGAGATTACAGGGATCATTTCACTGGATGCAGGATTCTGTTCCATTGCCTATTTGCAGATACATGTTGTGGTCCTGGGTCACAGTCCTAGGTCAGGGAAGAGCATAAACACACCTAAGCTTGTGGTCTCAGGAGAGTGGGAAACCTAATCATAGTTCCAGGGTGGAAAATAGTGCTCATGGTCACTCACAGACAAGACCACAGATAAGGAGAGTAGTAAACACATCTTTCACTAGACTATATATTGAAAAAGCTGAAAACTTACAGAATCCAAGAATTAGCTCTTAAAATAGCTATACAAAAAACCTGAAGCTTGGGGCAATACTCCTTTGATTCCAGGGAGCAGAGTTCAATTTTAATATAAAGTTAAAAATCAAGAAATAGACTCATGACCAAAATTACAACAACAGCAAAGAACCTGATTATAGAGTTATTATGGTGACAGGGAAGCTCAAAACACATAATCAGAAGAAAACAATAAAGGCAAAATTGTTCCTTACAAAACATCAAGGAAAACAGGAATTGGTGTCAAACTCAAAAAAGAATTCCTGGAAGAAATACAAATATTTGAAAAATCAAATAAGAGAGGCAGTGGGAAAATTGGGAAAAGAAATTAGTGTTGCAAGAAAATCATGAAAAAAAATCAACAGCTTGTTAAAGGAGGTTCAAAAAATACTGAAGAAAACACTTTAAAAAATAAACAAATTAATTCAAATGGTAAAAAATGCACAAAATCCACTGAAGAAAATGTCTTAAAAACTAGAATTAGGCAAGTGGAAGCTAATGTCTCTTTGAGACATCAAGAAACAATAAAAAACAAACAAAAAATGAAAAAATAGAATAAAATGTAAACTATCTCATTGGAAAAACAACTGACATGGGTAATAGAGGAGAAACAATTTAAGAATTTATTGTGTTACCTGAAAGCCATGAAAAAAAAGCTACACATCATATTTCAAGAAATTAAAAAGGATAAGTACCCTAATATTTTAGAACCAGAAGGGAAAATACAAATGGAAAGAATATACCCATCACATCCTGAAAGAGGTCCTAAAATGAAAACTCCCAGGAATGTTATAGCCAAATTCCATATCTCTCAGTGAAGGCACAATTATGGAAAACAACCAGAAACAAAAAGTTTCAGATATCATGGAACCACTAATAACATAATACAAGATTTAGCAGTTTCTACATTAAAGAATTAGAGGGCTTGGGATATGATATTCTGGAGGAGAATGGAGCTAGGTTTATAATGAAGAAACTTATGCCAAAAAAACTGAATATAATCCTTCTGGGGGGGAGGAATGGATATTCAATTAAATAGATAATTTGCAAGTATTCCTGATGAAAAGACCATGGGAAAAAAAATAAAAGATTTAAGCATGAAAAAGGTAAAGAGAAAAGAGAAATTACAAGGAATTATTAAGGCTGAACCACTTACATTCCAAATGTACAGAAAATTGAATCAAATTTATAAAAATAAGAGCCATTCCCCAGTTGATAATTCATCAAAGTATATAGGCCAGTCTTCAGACAAAGTAATCAAAGCTATCTGTAGTGACACGAAAAAATGCTGTAAATCATTATGAATTGGAGAAATGCATATTAAACCAAATCTGAGATACTACCTAACACCCATCAGATTGGTTAATATGACAGAAAAGGAAAATGACAAACATTGGAGGTTATGTGAGAAAATTGAGACACTAATGCACTGTTGGTGGAGATGTAAACTGATTCAACCAGTCTGGAGAGCAATTTGGAATTATGCCTAAAGGGTATAAAACTGTGCATATTCTTTGACTCAGCAATACCACTACTAGGTTTGTATCCCCAAAAGATTGAAAAACAAAAAACAAATAGGACCTTTATGCACAAAAATAATTATAGTAGTTCATTTATTGCTGGGAAAGAATTGTAAATTGAGGGAACACCCATCAGGAATCGTTAAACAGACTGTGGTAAATGATAGCAATGGAATATGATTATACTATAAAAAATGGTGAACAGGATCCTCTCAGTAAAAGCTAGAAAGACTTACATGAACTGAAAACATTCTGCTCATCATTTCTTATAGCACAATAATGTTTGAAAGACTTATGATAAAAAATGCTGTCCATCTCCAAAGAATGAACTGATGATATTGGAATGAAGACTGAGACACAATTTTTAAACTTTGTTTTTCTTGTGTGTTTTTTTTTTAGTTTGTGTTTTCTTTCACAACATGACTAATGTGGAAATATGTTTTGCATAGCTACATATGTGTTACCTATATCCAATTAATTGGCTTATCAATGAGGGGGAGGACAAGGAAGGAAAGTGGAACTAAATTTTAAAAAAGAATATTAATTGTTCTTTCATGTAATTGGAGAAAAATAAAATATTAAATAAATCTGGTGAAAAAAATCATTGTTCATTTTGTTTGTTTGTTTTCAAGGAGGACCAATGGCCTCAAGGGGTGGTGTTTTCATTTGCATGCGAATTGGTTTCAGAGTTGTAAAAGTCATCAATCTTACACTTTCTTCCAAAGGCATGGAATTTCAGTGACAAGACAAAAGATAGAATGACTGGCAGCAGCTTGGTATGCAGTGCATGTCTCTGGCAACTCCCAAAGTCTAACCAACCTCTAAGCACTCCACAGCACCTGCTTCAGTCATCTTCATGGCAGTTGGAACAAATTATTGTCATTCACCCATTCCACCAGGGAAGGTCTTCACATGCTTGAAGACATTCTTCCAACTCATCGGTTGCTATGAAGCCTGTTGATTACTCTCACTTGTTTAGCTCATCTACATGTTATAGCTTCTTGAAGTCACAGGGATTAGTTTAGTGAAAGGTGAACAACACTGAAGATTGAAGAAATTTGATTAACTATAATATGTAAGTACCAGAATTTCCCAGATATGTCAGGTTTCTATTTTTTAGGGGGGGAGGGGTAAAAGCAAGACAATTGGGGTTAAGTGACTTGTCCAAGGTCATACAGCTAGTAAGAGTCTGAGGTCACATTAGGACTCAGGTCCTCCTGACTCCAGGGCTGGTGCTCTGTTCACTGCACCACCTAGCTGCCCCAAGTTTCTTTTTCTTAAAGAAATTTCCAACTAGATCTTTTGAGACACAAAGGCTGAGAAAAAAAGGAAAAGGCACTGAGATCCCATGCTCATGTTCTGCTATGTGATAGGAAATGTGAGAGGGGTTGGCTATCCCAGAGAGCAGGGAATGACAGAAGTAAGAATCCTGAGTACAGATATAAAGTTCTAAATAAACTTGGAAGGAACAGAAAGTGAACTAGCCCAATAATGTAATTGATACCAGTCTGGTTGACTAGAAGATCCATTTAATAAGAATGACTAGAGTGTAGATCAGCAGTTGTCAATCTGTGGGTCACCACCCTTTGGGTATCGAACGACCCTTTCACAGAGGTCAAAGGGTTCACCTAAGATAATCAGAAAGCACATATTTCTGATAGTCTTAAGAACCAAGACATGGCTCCTCTATCTATCTCCAGGTGGGTCCACCTACATGCAAATATACCCACATACAAGTATTAAAGAGTCAAGGCATTAGGAAGGTTGAGAACCACTGATCTAGACAGATATATTTGTTGTTGTTTCAGTCATGTCTGACTCTTCATGGACTCATTTAGGGTTTTCTAGGGACAGATACTAGACTGGTTTGCCATTTCCTTATCTAGTTAATTTTACCACGAGGAAACAGAGGCAGAGAAGATTAAGTGAATTGCACAAGGTCACATGGGTAATAAGTATCTGAAGCCAGAATTGAACTTAGGTCTTCTTGACTCCAGGCCTTTTGTTCTATTCGTGGTGTCATCCAGCTACCCTATAAAGATGGAGAGATAGGCAGACAGATAGATTTCCAGGCAGAGAATTATTAAGCACTTGTAAAGATAACCACCATGGAGTGCAAAAGGTCAGGAAATTAGGAGAAGACTAGTTCCAGGAAAGATAATGCAAAAAATAACTTATCAGAAACTAGGGGTCCAGGGCAGAACCCAAAGTTCTAGTGTCAGGGAGAAGAGAGAAGAAGCTGATGGTCAAAGTCTAGGCAACTTTGGAAATGACTGTAGTTTCTTTTTTCTGGTTCCCCAGAGTCAGCTCTACTGGGGAATTCCTGCTAGTCTCTTCCCTTATTTTCTCCTCAGATCACCTGGGGTAAGGGGTATGGAGGAGAGGAAAATTGAACTCTATTAATTTAAAGAGCTGTTATCTCCAAGATCTTTCTAAAACATTTCTTACACCTTTTAAAACAATTAAAAAATTCTTCATAGGCTTTTCATTTATTTGTATGTTGTAATTAATTAGTAGCTGAAATATGTTTCCAATGAGATGTGTTGATTTAACTGCTTGACAGGAAAAAAAAACCTGATTGATAAATAAAGCAGCAATTAAAATTTTGCAAGTTAGTTTATCAAATTGTGAATGACTTTCTTTTAGTCTATAAGAACTAAACAATTCTGATCCTTTTAAACATTCATTTTGCATTAAGCTCTTTTCTTTTTTTCCTAACATCAAGCACATCATTTTAAAAAATCACAGATAATCTTGAACTAGAGAGTTGACCTTGTCTGTAATTTTAATATTATGTCTGCTAATTTTATTCATGTGCTAAATTCAACCAGAGAAGTGACTTAATATCCTTTCACTAATAATGATTCTTTTTCCAGAAGGGAAGTGCACATACTAATATTCAGATTTAATCTTATAAAAAATATAAAAAGCATGATCCCACAATTTTTATTACAATATTCCTTTTAATACAAAAGTATAATGGTAATGACAACGATAAAATAGAGTATAAATTAATATTATCATTTCTGTTGCTTTCTTGGACCATTTCTATTCTTTCAGAAACATAAAATTGATAATTATTGTTTTCATTGTAAAATTAAAATAATACTATATAAAACATAAAATTTGTATCATCTCTATGAAATATTTGATTTAGGTTGGCTAAACCCTTATTATATTTCTGAGAATAAATGAAGTGACAGTGAAAGTTATTATATACTGTTCAGAAATCCTATGAAAAGTGACCAGACTTCATAGTATTAAAGTTAATTTTTTTTGTAAATGAAAATATCACATTTATTTTTTTATTTATAAGATTTTATACTTTTTAAAAATTTTTGTCAGAGGTAAGGTATTTTTCTGATCTACTTCCACCCACATCCCTTTGACACATTTCTTTTAAAGAAAAAAATATATATAAAGTAAAATTAACACAGAGGAGCCCTGTCTGA
>CM053600.1:47098917-47134030 GCA_028646575.1 Pseudocheirus occidentalis | reverse complement strand
ATGGTTGGAAGCCCATCTGCTGATCTATTTCTTGGTCTGTTTGTAACTTGTGTTTGTAAGTTGTGCTTGTAACTTGGGTTTGTATTCTCTGGAGTTTAGGGTGCTGACTTTTCCCCCTGAACTAGGTAAATGATATGTTTGTTTGATTAAAGAAAGATTGTTAACCCGTTTTGAGTTGCTTTCCTTTACAAAAGCAGATCTAAGAACCTGTGCTAGCAGCTGCCCTGGGTATGCTAGGATGCTTGCTGATACAATTGGTAATTTAAATATTGGTATTCATTTTATTTCAATATTACATTTATATATAAGCCATACACATGCACATTGTCCACCTCTCTTTTGCACCAACATTTAGATACTGGCTATTTAGAGTTGCAACAGACAAAATTTTGAAGGGCATGCTGCAGAGTGTATTGCAATAGTGGGAAAAGTGGGGGAAAAATTTTCCTAAGGTTTCCCGTCTTTCCTTACTGTTTCACTGTTGAATACAAATTACTTCTACAAAATATGGACATACACATTTTTTGATATATTACCGTGTCTGACTTGTCAGCCTAAAGGCAACAGTAGATTCCTTGAACAAGCCAATTCCTTCTATATTGATAACATCATCAAACTCTGGCTCAGAAGCAATCAGAGTTATTGGAAACTTCCATATCCCATCTGTACTGCATTGAACTGCCAATGTGATTATAGATCTTTAAAAAAAAAAAACACCAATGCTAATGAATAAAACAAGCAAATTGATTAGTGACAAAATGAGTATAATGGAATTGATAAGTATGTCAATCAAATTATATGTATCTTATGTCTGATCCAGAACCCCAGTAAACTAACTGTACTAGGGATATAATGAGTAGTATGTATGATTCTTTTTCAGACTTTGTTTGGGATTACACTTTCAAACTTTCTTCTCTTTACCCATGTTTATCTTGTTAATAGCTGACCCTAGTAGAGTCATGTCTTAGACAAATAACAGACTGCAAATGATAATACATGGAGATCCTTAGGAAAAGTTTGAAAAGCTTAGGAAAGGGCCTAATACAATAGAAAAATAAGATGATTACTTTTTTAAATCCAATTTTGAGCCCTAGATTTACCTCTTACTACTTAAGATTACTTAAAAGGTCTTTGTGCATCAGTTTCTCCATCTGAAAAATGGGGCTAGAAGAAGTAGCAGCAACAGTAACCCCCACATCAGCATTAGTAGAAGTAGTAGTAGTTGTAATAGTGATGAGTAGTAGTATACTGTTTTACAGTATTCTCTTGCAACACGTTATCACATGGGAAAATTGGATATTCAACAAACTCTCATAAAGCTCCTTTAAATTACCTGAGGGAGAAATTTGTTACTAAATATGCAATATTAAGTAGCATTAACTCATCAAAAATGAATATTTTAAAACACAACAGATTGAGGGTGTATGTAATGCAGTTAAAACACTATTTTTTCACACTCTACTTATCCAATAGTCCAAGACTTAGTCCAAAGATTTGTCTATGAGTTCTTTCAAGTGATCTTGGACAAGTCATTTAACCTGACTCTTGATTTCCTCACCTATCTAACTTATGGAGTTGCTGTGAAGATAAAATAAGACAAAAGTGCATAAACAGTTATATTGTAACTATGAAATAGTATTTAAACTACTAACATCACAATTATTATTGCTGAAATCCTGTGGAATCTGTATGATACAAAAGCTACAAATAGAGCTGACAGGTATTGCCAATGAATTATAATGCTATTTCTAGTCATACTTAGAGAGTTTTAATTTAAAAAATAAGATCTGTAGTCATTGCTAATGTTGTTGTCTATCATTTGTGTTAGTGGGAGATAAGTATAATAGTGACAAATAAAAGAATAAGCAAATGTGAACCCTACAAGCTGGATCATATTAAGCTACCAAACAACAAATGTGTGCGCATACACACACATTCTCTCTCTTTCTCTCTCTCTCTCTTTCTCTCTCTCTCTCACACACACACACACACTCACACACATATGCACAGACATACAAATATACACTTAAATCACCTTCCCAAATATATAGTAAAAATAACAATAATGACTAACAAGAAAAACTTATGTAGAGCCTGTTATGTGCCACCCACTTTGCTAAGTACTTTACAAATATGACCTTACTTTTTCCTTACAACTCTGGAAAGTGGGTGCTATTATGATCCTCATTTCACCATTGAGGAAACTGAGGTTAAATGACTTACCCTAGGTAAAAAAATCTGATGTATGAGGTCAGATTTGAATTCCGGTCTTTCCACTGCAACACCCAGCTGCCTTTTAGTTACACTCAAAAAGAATGACATATCCGAGATTTCTCTTTCATCCACATTAGAATTGTTTTCCCCTCTTAGCCTTACCTACCTATAACCAGTGCTCCCCATACATATCACTAATGAAATAAATCTCTTCATGTGAAAATGAAATGAAACAAAATGAGGGAGAAAATATCAAATATATTAAATCTATTTTCATCCTCCAATTGTTTTTTATTATACCATTTGTCCCAGTTGATGGCTTTCTTATCTTTGATATTTTCTTTTCTCTTGATTTTCAGGATAACACTCTCTCCTGGTTTTCCTCCTGTCTGTCTAACTGCTCTTGTTGCCGCCTCATACAAAAGGTCCTGTCCTGGGCCCTCTTCTCTTATCCCTCTCTATTTCTTCACTTGGTGATCTGATCAACTCCTATGGCTTTAATAACCACCTCTATACTGATGATTCTCAAATATACCTATCCCGCCAAAACTTGTCTACTGGTCTCCAATATTACATTTTCAATTGCTTTTCAGACCTCTCAAACTGGATATCCAGGAGATATTTTTAATTCAGTGTGGCCAAAATAGAACTCAGTATCTTCTCCTCAAATCCTGCCTTCCCTATCTTTTCTTATTACTGAGGAGGGCAACATTATTCTCCCAGTCCCTCAGGTTCACAACCTAGGAATCATCTTGGATCCTCACTATCTCTCACTCCTCATCCGATCTGTTGCCAAGGTCTATTGATTTTTGCCACATTTCATGAATTTGCCCTCTTCTCTCCTCTGCCACCACCTTGGTGCTGGCCCCTATCATTTAATCCCTGGACTATTTTAATAACCTGCTGGTGGGTTTGCATACCTCAAATCTCTCTCTACTCCAATCCATTCTCCATTTAGTCACTAAACTTATATTCCTAAAGCCTAGGTCTGACCATGTCAGTAGTTTCCTATTGCCTTCAGCAATGAATCCCACATGCTCTGTTTTGCATTCACAGACTTCTATAATCTCTCTCCTTCCTTTCTACTCTTTTTACATCTCAGTCTCCAATATATACTCCTAACTAGTAACACTAGCTTCCTATCTATTTCTATCTTTTGGCTGCAGACATTTTCTATGGCTATCTTTCATGTCTGGAATGTTCTCCCTCTTCTGCATGGACTACTGACCTCCCTGACTCCATGAAATCCCAACCAAAGTCTCACCTTCTACAGGAAGAGGGGTTACCTTCTTAATTCCAATGTTTTTCCTCTCATAATTATTTCCTATTTATCCTGTATATAGCTTACTTTGTATATATTTCTTTGCATATCATCTCCCACATTGGATTGTAAACTCCTTGAAAGCAGGACTATTTGTTTTTTGCTTCTTTTTGTATGCCCAGCATTTACCACAGCGCCTGGTACATACAAGGGGGCTAAAAATATTAACTGATTGATAGACTGACTGATTGATTTAAGTATCTACTATATGCTAGGCAATGTACAAAGAGGTAAGAATACAAAAAGAGTCAAAAGAAAGTCCCTGCCCTCAAAGAGTTCACAGTCTAAGGGAGAAATGAACAAACAGTATTGACTGATTGATTGATTTATCTGCTTCACTGAATTTTTCTAGTACAACTACCTGGATTTTAAGTTCTGGTTATAGATGTCAAAAGCATTCAAATATACTTTAAAATACATTTTGTATTCTCTATATAACCTCTACTACTAGGTTTTAACATTGAGAATTTAGATAAAGTTACTAGAGCTTTAAGAGCCATCTGAAATGCTTGTGCTCAAGAAATGCTTACTTTGAATTAAGCTTGTCTGACTGAACAAGTCACCTTTCTTGCCTCAACCCATTTTTTCTCACTCATAAAATTATGGTATTAGACTAGGTTCTCAACCTGTGGGTCATATTCAATTTAAATACACCCTGCATATCAGATATTTACATTATGATTTGAAACAGTAGCAAAATTGCAGTTAACAAGTAGCAACAAAAATAATTTTATGGTTGGGGGTCACCACAGCATGAGGAACTGTATTAAAGGGTCATGGCATTAGGAAGGTTGAGAACCACTGACCTAGATGATCACTATAGACATTTTTCGGTTTTGAATTCTCTGAACCTAGATCTTGATAGCTACCAGAGAGACTGTCCAGACATAGGGCATGAGAGAGCTAAAGACAGTTTTCTTCATAGTGGAAGAAAGTTCAAGGTAGGAGTCACAGAGAAAAAGAAGATGGAAAGGTCTTCTTTTTAGATGGAACTATTTTAACTACTGACTTAAAAAAAGGACTGAGAATTCCTGTAAAGGGACTTTGTTGAACTAAATGGTGTGGAACTGTTTTCCTAGACATGAAATTATATTCTATTATAGTGAGAATTTTGAGTGACTGGTTACAACTGGTTCTCACATCTAAAATACTGTAAATAATTATGTAGGTCCCTTTTATTCACAATGTGAATAAAGTCAATATATAGTGACTTCAATATATCTTTAGTTCTAGATTAAGGGGATTAGTTATATTAATCTAGAAGATTAATATGTACAGATTTGAATAAAAATTATTGAGAAATGAAGTTTCTCCTGTTTATTAAATAAATGATATTGGATTGTGGGATTTCTAAGTTTAGTTGATTGACAGATTTGTTTAAAAAATGTTAATTAATGAGAAAGTACACAAATGTACCCCATTATTAATTTAGATAAAAAGGTAAGACTAGATAAATATAGCAAAAGTCTAGCAGTAGACTGGGGGTGTTACATAAATGTGTTAGAAACACCCCATAAATCTCACTGTTCCTGCATGGCACTACATAAAGTCCATTGAAGAGAGAGTTGTTCTAGTGCTTAAAACTCATTTCATGTGCATAAAACAATTTATCCTCTTCCAAGAGGGTTAACTCCCAAGAACAAGAAAAGGTCATAGGTTTTTGAAATATGGCTCATTTTTATTCTTTAAAGGAAAGTGGAGGGTAGACTTACCTCATTGGTTTCTTTGGTGCAAAGACCATATTGAAGACTAGTGATATAGCTCCATTTTCTACACTTCTTTCTTTACTGGTCAGATACAATGCAACACAAGATTCCAAATTAGATTTCATGAGATCAGATTCAAATTGAATTTCATACTGAAATTCATGTACTTCAGGCACATCTAGAAAAAGTGAAATCAACCAATTCTATTCAGTAAATATTATTCTAGAAGCTACTGTATTTTCAACATAGAGAAGGGACAGCATACAAAACAAGGAGAAAAATGTCATCTTAATAACCTAATTGGAGCAGATAAGATTTAAACAATATATATTAAAATACGCATAAATTTTCCATTCATTGGTGTTAGGTCATTTCAATTGTGACTGATTCTTACTGACCCCATGTTGGAGTTTTCTTGGCAAATATATTAGAGTGATTTCCAATTTCATTCTCTAGATCATTTGCAGAAGAGGAAACTGAGGCAAACAGGATTAGGTGACTTGTCCTGGGTCACACAGTGAGTAAGTATCTGAAGCCACATTTAAACTCAGGTCTTCCTGACTCTAAGACGGTGGATCTATCCGGCATAGTACCTAGCTGCCCCATATGTACCCATATATAAAATCACATAACTATATTTACATGAAGTCATATGTTGAAATTTTCTCAATTTTCATGTAACTACATATATTATCATTATAGTATTATTATCAAGCACATTGATATATACATATAATTTATTAGGACTGCTAATATATTTTTTGATGAACTGTGATCTCCTCAATGTTAACTACAATAGCTAATGCTTACATAGTGTTAAAAGGTTAAAAAGGATTTCGATATATCATGTCATTTGATTCTCTCCACAATTTTGACAGGTAAATAGTATTATAATCCTAATTTGAAAAATTTCCAATAACAAAACCCCTTTTTAATGCAAATTAAGAACTGTCTTGGTATTACATGCCACTTAAGAAGTTATGTATAACAATAATATTCATTCATATATAACAATGTTACTTACACGTATGTGTGTGTATATATATACACACAAGGGTGGGTTTGTAAAGCTACCTAATGATCCCAGTCAAATCATTATGAGAGGCAGCTTGGTATAACAGATAGAGGTCCTGCTTCAAATTAGATTTGTCCTGACTCTGATATATACAAACCTGTGACTTTTGGTAAATTCCTTTACCTCTCTGTGGCTAGGCAATTTTATTAAGACTATAAATTTTAAGGTGCTCTAGGACATGGATAGTTTTATTTCTGTCTTTATATCTTAAACATCTACTTTACTGTCTGATATACAGTAGGTATTTAATAAATACTCACTGATGGTTGAATAATAATTGATACGTAGATTGCAGAGATATTTACACTAAGATGATCATTGAATCAATGGGAGCTGATGAAATCAGAAAGAAAATGAATATGAAAAGGCAAGACAAGGCAAAGCTGAAGAAGAATAAGAACAAGAACAAGAAGTCACTTAACCCTGTTTGCCTCAGTTTCTTCATCTATAAGATGACCTGGAGAAGGAACTGACAAACCTCTCTAGTATCTTTGCCAAGAAAACCCTAAAGAGAGTTATGAAGAGTGGGACACAACTGAAAAATGATTAAAGAGCAAAAATTATAAATGCTATTTTTTTTTCCTCACAACACTCCCGGGTAGGTGGGTGCTATTATTATTTCCATTTTGCTGATGAGAAAACTGAGATTGAGATAGATTAAATTACTGAGAATCACAAAGCTAGTGTCTGAGGTCAGATCTGAACTCAGATATTCCAGATTCCTAGTTCAATGTTCTAACTACTATGCCATGAAGTTGAAAAGCATAGTGTTATTAAAATCTAAAAAGAAGATAATCTATTGTCCAATATAGTAATTGCTGATACATACAAGCATTATAAGGTCTGAAAAAGTGATTAATATTAAATATCTTCATAGAGTTTCATACTAACCACATGTGGCATATTATAATCCTTTTTACAGATAAGGAAACTAAGTTGTAGAGGTAACAGTTGGGATCCGAACCTAAGTTTCTCCTGATTTCAGACACACTTTTAATTATACCTTGCTGACAATTTTGTCAATTTCAGTTCTCATTAAAGAAAGTAAAATGTAGATTGGCTATTGAAGAGGAGGTAGATTTTATAATTACTCATGAAATTTTGTTAGTGTAAAGAAAATAAACACATGTACTTTTCTGCATTTTTTCTTAACATGCTCTGCTTTCTCTCATTCCTCTAAAGAAAAAAACATAGTGCCTAAGAATTTCCCCCATGGAGCAATATTTTAACAAACTTAAATTTTCCTATACTGTCTTCTCTCTACCTGCTACTTTTCCCTTCAGGGTCCAGTTCAAGTGTCACCCCTTCCAGGAGGTCAGCTTCACTAACCACTCCAGCCTACAACGTAGTGAGGCTACTCACAAGCCTTCTAATTATATATCTTGCATATCCTACCTTACATGTGTATGAGATCTCCCTGAATAGACAATAACCTTCTTAAGGCTAGGCACATTTTTGTCCAGGCTCTTTTTTCTCATCATGGCTTTCCAATAGACCAATAATGCTTAGATTATCTCTCCTGGATCTGTTGTCCAGGTCAGTTGTTTTTCCAATGAAATATTTTAAATATTTTTTTTCAATCTTAAAGTATTGTCTGACTGATTTTTGATGTATCACAGAGGAATTAGCTTGGATTTGACTGATTCTAAGTTTTTTTTCCTCGATTAATTTTGAATCTCCTTTTCCATATGTTCAGATTTCATTTTTATGGAGGTATTTTCTCTGATTAGATTTTAAATATCCCTTCCCAATTCAAAAATTTTACTTTTTAAAGATTTGTTTTCTAGAATAAGATTTTTTTTCCATTTTGGCAATTGTAATTTTAAAAGGATTTGTCAACTTATCTTCTACCTCTCTAATTTGGCTTTTAAAATCATTCTTGAGCTCTTCCAAGAATGCTTTCTGGACTTGAGAGCAGTTTATATTTCTTCTGTGGTCTCAGGTATGAGCATAGAGTCAATGCTGCCCCCTTCTGAATTTCCTTCTTCTTGCTTGCAATCATAGGATTCAATCATTTTTGGTTTTGTTTTTCCAACTTGCTTCCTTCCCATTGTGATTGCCTACTTCCTGGCTTTTAAAGTGGATTTCTGCCTCTGGGGTACCAAGGGCTCTGACCCACACTTCTCAAGCTGGGAGCTAGGGGCCTGTTTGTTGACTTCATGTGCTGTGGCCTCTGGGTGTCTAGACTTAGCCAAGGCCAGGACTCTCAGTGTTTAACCTGGGTTACCCTGAGGCTCACAAAATAAGGTGTGGGGGAGGGGTGGTCTGGCCACTTCAGGTTTCTGCCTTTTTGCCTCTGGCCTGGAGCTCAGGCAGGCTTTACAGCTGGTGGCCAGCCTCAGAATTTTCAGATTCCCCTGATTGTACTAAGGCACACCTGGGCTTTAGGTGCTAGTTCTTGCTGGCTCCATTCCCCTGGGCTTCAGGATCTCTGGCTAGTCAGCTGAGATGAGTCTTGTGGGGATGCCTTCCACCCTCTATCTACTTCAGGATCAGCATAGCCTCAGTCACACCTTACCACTAGGATTTTCAAGCCTGTTGCTGGTTCCACTATAGGATTTTAAACTGGGCAATAATCTCTGGATTTTCAGGTTCAGAGTTGGGGATTAGAACAGCTAAGATTGACTCCACCATTTTGGCTCCCAAAGTCCAGGTAGGGGATTTTTAAACATCCAGGCTATGGGTTGATAGCCCTAGGCAGACCCTGGACTTGTCTCTTACCCACCTCCAACAGATTCTCCATCCTGAGGTGAGAGGTCTATGAATCACCCCTGCAGTAAGTGACTCCACTAGCCAGGGCTTGATCTGGCTCTGCTGTGGTCTGGTCTTGGGTCTGCAGTGGTGCGGACCCCATTCACTCTACACTCCATGTTCCCCCCTGTCCAATCCTATGTGCACACTTTCCAGGACTGGGAATCTGTCACACTCTGTCTCCAAATGGATTCTGTCACTCTACAATCTATTCAGATTTGCTTTTGAGAGCTTACTGATGAAATTCACATAGTAATTCGGGTGAGTTCCTGCTTTCACTGCATCATCTTGGCTCTGCCTCCAGGCTGGGAACATTTTTAAGCATCTTATTTCAACAGTACTTCTACAGGGTAGGCTCTAATAATATTTTTGACTGACAGAATGCTTAAAACAGTAGGAAACTAGAATGTGATAAACTTTTAATTATTGTTATTATATTAGACAACCTTGGATATAATTGCACAAAGAGTGGCTTCAGTCAAGCTTATTGTTGTTTTTTAAATTGTCCATCAGTTATATTATAGTCCAAGCATATGCAAAATGACTCACAGTTTTAAAATTAATTTTATAAAATCTTTGTTAAAACTAGAAATACAAACCAACATAGATGCATGACAGAAATTCATGTATTTTACTTTTCTTTTCAAGTATCCTAAAAATCAATTAAGCAATTAACAAGTATCAGCACTATAACCAAAAGAAAACAGGTAAGGGAAATTTCACAGAATGTATAATGTCAGTGCTGGAAGATAATCTTGACTGCCTGGCCTACTAGGAATTTACAGTCTCTATAGGGAGTCAAGATTAAAACTCCTGAAAACATTAAAGAGCAAGATAGTCTATAGAAATGCAAATTAAATACAACTACTTAATGTGAGGAAGTCCTTCAGTGGGTAAAACTACCAGTTACCACTGAATCCATGATCTAAATGGGTCGTAAGAACATGACATCAAGAGTCCCCCACCAGACAATGTTGATTATCACCACAATTTTTCAGTATTGTACTAGAAATACTAGCTATAGTAATAGGACAAGGAAAAGAAATTGAAAGAATTAGAATAGCAAATGAGGAAACAAAAGTATCACTCTGTAGATGCTATGATGCCATACTTAGAGAATAGTAAATCAAGAAAAAAATAGGAAACAATAATTTTTGAAAGGCTACAGGAAATAAAATAAACTTACATGAATTCTCAACATTTCTAAATATTACCAGCAGGACCCAGTAGGAAGAGATGAAAGGAGAAATTTCATCTAAAATAACTAAAGACAGTTAAAAATAATTGGAAAACTACCTGCCAAGATATATGCAGAAACTATATGAACACAATTGCAAAACACTTTTTATACATAAAGAATGAATTAAAAAATTGTTGAAGTTATTAATTGCTCATGGGTAGATTGAGGTAACATAATAAAGATGACAATTTTATCTAAATTAACTTATTCATTCAGTACCATTCCAATCAAATTATCCAACAATTATTTAGAGAACTAGAAAAAAATCATCTGTAAAAAATGACAGGTGTACCATAGTAAGGGAAACAGTGAAACAAAATGTGAAGTGAGGTAGCCCAGCAATACCAAATTTCAAAACATATTACAATCAATAATCATCAAAATAATCTTTTTTGGAAAATAAATAGACTGATTGATCAGTGTAATATATTGGATATACAATATGCAGAAGAAAATTATTATAGTAATCTATCATTTGATGAACCTAAAAGATAGGGGCAAGAATCTACCATTTAGCAAAAATTGCAAGGAAAACTAGAAAGAAGTCTCATAAAAACTAGGCACAGAACAATATCTCACACCATATAGCAAGATGAGATCGAAATGAGTACATGATTTAGACATAAAGAATAATGTCATAAGCAACTTAGAGGAGTATGGGGGGAAATGCCTGTCAAAGTCTATAGATAATAGAAAATTTTATGACCAAAAAAGAGACAGAGAAGGTCACAAGAGTTAAAATGGTCATTTTGATTACATGAACTTTTTTAAAAAGGTTTTGCTTAAACAAAATGATGTGGTCAAAATTAAAAGAAAAAAGAGAAAAACTGGGCAAATTTTATACTATTTCATTAATAAATGTCAGATTACCTAAACATGTTGAGAACTGAGCCAAATTTATAAAAATAAGAGCCATTCCTCAATTGATAAATGATAAAAAATAGTTGAATAGACAGTTTTTGGAAAAAAGAACCAACACTATCAATAGTGATATGAAAATGCTCTAAATAATTAATAGAGAAATATAATTTAAAAGAACTCAGAATATGCTACCTCACACTTATCGATTTGGCTTAATAAAAGAAAAAGAAATTGGCAAATGATGGAGGGAGTGTGGAAAAATATTTACACCAGTACAAATTCAGGAAAACAACTTGGGACTTTCCCCAAAGAGCTATAAAATTGTGCATACTCTTTAACCCAGCAGTACACTAGCACTAGATTTGTATGCCAAAAGGTAAAAGCAAATTAACCTCTATATACAAAAAATATGTATTTATAGCAGCTTTTTCTGTGGTGACAAAAAATTAGAAATTGAAAGAATGTGCATCAATTGAGGAATGGCTAAACAAATTGTGAAATGTGATTTTAATGGAAAACTGTTGTGCTATAAAAAATGATGAGTAGGACAGTTTCAGAAAAACCTTGGAAGACTTGTAAACTGATGCAAAGTGTAACCAACTGTAGACAGTAACTTCAATATTACAATCATCAAATGTGAAAGACATAGCTACACTGATCAATACAATAATCCATAATCCTATTATTCCATAATTCCAAATGATCATGATCAAAAATATTATCCATCTTCAGAGAATGAACTGATGAGTACAGTTTGAAGTATATTATTTTGCTTTCTTTTTCTTGCTGCATTTTGCAACAACAGTAATATGGAAATATGTTTTACATGACTTTACATTTATATTGTGTATCATATTGCTTATCTTCCCAATGAGTTAGCATGAAAATAGAAGGAGGGAAAAAAATTTGTAATTTTTGTTTGTTTGTTTTTGTTATGCCCTTAAGATTCTTGGCCAGGGAAATTTCTTAAAAATGTAGAATTAGAGCTAGGATATAATCTTGTTCAACCTCCTCCTTTATAAATTTTAAAAGAGAATAAGCATTTATTCATAATTTACTATGTGCCAGGTACTTTCCTAAGGTTTTTACAAACATTCTATTTGAGTCTTGCAACAATATTATAGGGAAGAGACTATGCTATAAGTACTATTATTATCCCTATCTTATAGTTGAGAAAACTTAAATAGACAGTGGTTAAACAACATCTTCAAGGTCACACAGTAAGTGTATAAGTTCAAAATCTGAAGACAGATATTCCTGATTCTAGGTCCAGTGCTCTGTCTATCCACTACTGTGCTTCCTAGCTGCCTAGATGACTATCACTTAGATAGGCATCAATTCATAAAGGTCTTCCCAGTTTCCTTTGAAACTGTCAATTTCATAATTTTTAATGGCAAAATAATATGCCAGATAAGGAAAGCAGTTTGCTCAAAGTGATACACCTAGTTGGTTGCAAAGCCAAGAACAATGTAAGGTCTTCTTTGTTTGGTACAGTATTGTTCCTACTGTACTCTTTAGTTCTCCTATTAAAAGTTTAAGACTTTCAAATGGAAAGAATTTCTAATGAGGTCTTTAAATGACCTATTCATTTTAATAGCAGAATAAAGCATATAGGTCACTACTAAAAAAAAATACTGGCATAGATGTTTTATTGTGTATAGGACATCCCTTTTTGTAAAAATGAAAAAAGGCATTGATTCACTTACTATGTATTAAGCACTGTGACAAACTGGGGGGAAAATACAAAAGAGCATCTGCCCTCAAGGAATTTATGTTGTTTTTAAAATAGATGTTTATTGAAATCCTTTGTTTCTCTATCACATAGATCAGTGGTGCCAAACACATGGCCCTGGCCTTTTTTTGGGAAATATTTAACAAAATACATAAAAATATAATAGAACATACGGTTGATATTCCATTATTTTCCAAGTCAATGTGCAGCCAACACAATCCTTATGTATGGTTTAGTAGTCTATTTCTATTTCAGTTTGATACCACTTACCTAGATTTCCTCCTACATTCTTCCTTTTTCCTCCTCCCAGACAGTTATCCTTTTATAATAAGGACATTTTTTTTAAATTAAAAAGAGAAATCCTAGAAAAAAAATAATAAGAACCTACCAAAGGGTGCCTAGGTGGCACAGTGAATAGAGCATTGGCCCTGGAGTCAGGAATATCTGAGTTCAAATCCAGCCTCAGACACTTAACATTTACTAGCCATGTGAGCTTGGGCTAGTCACTTAATCCCAACTGCCCTGCCCCCCCTCCAAAAAAGCAAAAAACCAAAAAGAACCTATCAATATATTATGAAAATCTGATATTTATATAATATTCCACACACATGGACTGAGACATAGGAGAAGGGGGAGGTATTTTTAATACCTTCTCTTTGAGCTAAGCTATATATACATATATATGCATACAGACATACATATACATACATATGTATATAGGCATATACATAAAATTTCAATATTTAGTGTTGAGTTTTTGTGGTGGTAGATCTTTCCATTTGCATTGTTGTAATTGTTGTTTATTTTACTTTGCATCATTTCTTATTTTTTGATGCTTCTCTAAATTCATCATGCTTGTCATTTTTAGGGCACAGGAATATTCCAATGCAATGGAATGTAATACATTCATGTACCACAAATTTAACCATTTTCCAATCAGAAGTCATATAATTTTTTTCTAGTTCTTTGATATTAAAACAAAAATTGCTATAGATATTTTAGTGTATATGGGACCTTTCTATCATTGATGTCTTGGGACTATATGCCTCACAGTGGAATATCTATGACAAAGTCTGTGGATATTTGGGTAATTTTCATTGTGTGTGAAAATTTAATCATTGATATAGAGAACTATCAGATGAGACAACTACCAAATGAATAAATCCTCAACCAGTGAATGTCAGCACCTTCTCTGCAAATTGAGTTCCATTCTGACCTCTGATACTTGCTGTGTGACTCTGGGCAAATCACTTAAGCCTGTTTGCCTCAGTTTCCTCATCTATAAAATGATCTAGGGAAGGCAGTGGCAAACCATTACAGCATTTTTACCAAGAAAACACCACATGGGGTTGTGAAAGACTAGGATAGGACTGAAATGACTTAACAACAGTTTTCTTAATTGGGTATTACACATGGGTAATACTCCTTTCTAGAGGGAATCCTGCATTCTGTACTAAAAAAACAAGGTTCTCTTAAGAGTGATTACTACTCCTTTCAGAGTTTGGAGAGAAAACTAAGGGGCTATAGTTTTAAATGCCATCATACAGCAGCCTCCCCGGGTATATTTACCATTGTCATGTGAATGAGTTAAATTCCATTTGTTTTTAGATAATAGATTCACTGAGTGGGAAAGCAAGAACAATAACAACAACAGTAACAACAACAAAAACAATAACAAAACATTTCACCAAGACAGGGGTACATTCTCCCCTTGGACAAGTCCTTAATGTCACTAGAGAAAATGTGATCAAAGGTAAAGTACAATAGTAGCGAATCACATGTGCAGGGAAAGCCTGTGGCAAAGAAGTAGATCATCACTGAAGAGGTTACCCATAAAGATGTTTAGGGTTGCTCTGGAGACCCCAATATACCAACATGCTGGGTCCTGCTGAAAGAATTCTACTCGTCTTCTCAGCCAAAGTAAAGTTTATTGAAAGTTCACCATATAGGGTAGACTCTTAAGGAGCCAGTCTATTCTAGGTCATTCTATGGTGCTCTCACACCATATGGAGGGAAGATGGGGTCTTATGAACAGAGGAATCTAGGGGTGGTCTAGAGGAGGAGTTTGGGGAGGGTCTTCAGGAGGACTTAATGAGGTCAGTACAAGGGTGGATTGATATTTTGATAGGCTCAAGGGTGGGAAGTAGATGGACAATGGAGGGTTAGGCTAGTAACAGAGGCTTGGGGCCAGCCACAATGAAAACTTAAGGCCTCTGCAAATGCCTCATCAAGTGGGAAGATTTAATCACACTTCAAGGGGTTTCCCAGAGGCTGTACCTCATCATCCATGGGTGTCCCCCAGGACCTGTTCTGGGTCCTCTTCTCTTCTTGCTCTGCACTATTTCACTGTCTCACCAGCTCTCATGGATTCAGTCATTAACTCGGTGCTAATGGCTCTCAGTTCTACTGAACTAGCCTTAACATCTAATCTTTGTATGTCCTCAAAGGCCTATCAGACATCTTGAATGGCCATCTTAAACTCAGAATGTTCAAAACTGAAATCATTACCCCCCCCACCCTGAAGCCCTTCCTTGATCCTCCCATCCCTGCTGTGATCCTATTTCTCTCCGGCTTTTTTGTAATTAAATTCCTATCTTCACTTCTACCATCTCTCCTTTCACATTCTTCTTAATCTCTCCTAATCTGGTTATCTACATTATCATTCCACTGAAATTCCTCTCTCTAAAGCTAATAATGACCTCTTAATTGACAAATCCAATGGCCCTTTCTTTGTCCTCATTCTCCTTGACCTCTCTGTAGCCTTTGGCACTAATGACTCTCCTCCTTGATATTCTCTTCTCTTTGGACTTTCAGGAAACTACTTTCTCCTGTTCTTCTACCTATTTAACCACCTCTTCTCTGTCTCCTTCACTGGATTCTTGTCTAGATCACACCCTCTAATCATTCTCTCCTAGTTCCTCTTCTTTTCTCATTCTCTACTCCTACACTTGGTAATCTAATCAGCTCTAATGGACTTAATTGTCACCTATGTGCAGACAATTTTTAAATCTGCCTTTCTTGGCCCAAAGTTTTTGCTGACTTCTAATTTCATGTCTATGGCTATCTTTCAAACATCTTGAATTGAATAGCCAATAAATATCTTAAACTCAATATGTACAAAACAGAACTTATTATCTTTCCCCCTAAATGCTTCCAATCACTATTTTTCCTTATTTTCGTGGAAGGTAACACCATCCTACCAGTACCTCAAACTTGAAACCTAGGAGTCATTCTGGATTCTTCAATGTCTCTCATCTCCCATATCCATTGCTATTCAATTCCACCTTTGTAGCATTTCTCAAGGAGGCAGCTGGGTGGCTCAACAGAGCCCTGGGCCTGGAGTCAAAAAGACCTGAGTTCAACTGAGACATTCACTAAGTATGGTTTCAGATACTCATTAGTTACATGACCCTGGATTGGTCACTTAACTTAATCTACTGAAAAAGGAAATGGCAAACCACTCAAGTATCTTTGCCCAAAAAAGTCCCATATAGAGTATGGTCCATGAAGTCATGAGGAATCAGAAACAACTGAATGACTGAACAACAATAACAAACAAAGAGGGATTTCTGGAATATTACCCTTGGTCTCATCTGACACTAAGACTACTCTAGTGCAGGTTCTCGTTACCTCATGCCTTGATTATTACATTTTTAAATCAAATTTTATGTTTATTTTTAGTTTACATCTTTTATTTCCACAAAATTCTGAGTTACAAATGTCCCCGTTTTTCCCCAACCCACCACCCCAAAACAGTGATCCCTCTGTATACCCCCTCCCCCAATCTGCTCTCTCCTATATCCTCTCCCATTCCACCTCTGACTTTCCAGGAGGGCCAGATGTTTCTCTCTCTGGAGGTGTTAGTGTTTTGTTTTGTTTTGTTTTCATCATGAATCCTTTGGAATTGTTTCCACCCAATTTCTTCTGTCTCTCTCTCTTCATCTTTCTATTTCATTGTCTGTCTCTCATTCCTCCTCAAAAGTCTACTTTGCTTCTAACAACTGCATCCCTTAATCTGTCCCTGTTTTGGCCACCATTGCTGCTGCTGCTGCTGCTGCTGCCTTCCCTCTGGCAATTATTTTCTATTTATCCTGTTTATAGCTTACTTTGTACACATGTGTTTGTATATTTCTTCCCCTATTAGTTTGTAAGTTCCTTGGGATCAGGGACTTTTTGTATTCCCAGTACTTAATATGGCACATAGTAGGGGCATATTAAATGTTTATGGATTGATAGATTGAGAGAGACAGAGACGAATAAAGAGGGAAAGAAAGAGAGAGATAGAGAGACAAAGAGAGACAGAGACAGACAGAAACAGGGAGACAGAGAATGAAGAGTTGAAGCTTTTACAGATAGTTTTATGCACTGGACCATAAATTCATGGTCTGATACCTGACTGAATAACAAAGAGAATATAAGATCCAGCCATATTTATGGTTCATTGATTTTAGGAAAATGTTTGACTTTGTAGAGCAAATTAAAGCCTTTAATCCTATTCTCAGATAAGTTATCTCCCATGTGTATATCGCAATTATAAGTGAAAGAATACGGAGTCTCTCTCTGGAGGACTGCCAGGTTCCTGCAACAGTTTGGCAGGAAGAGATTCATTCATTGGAGAGGAAGCTCTTGTGCATCCTGTTTCTTGATGAGGGCATGAAGCAAATTTATGACTGTGGGCAGAAGGTTTTGAAAATGACACTAGGTAAAAGGAGAGGATAAAGGAAGGAAATGGCTAAGACCGGGGAAGTAAGAGAAGGAAGAGGGAGATTTTCTCCAAGGTTAGAGGTTTTCCTTCTCTTCCTGTGCTATCAGATTTAATCAATGATGCCAAAGAAACAGCTACAGTACCAGTGCAGTAAGTTTTGAGTGTCTTCAGAAGACAGAAAGTGATTCTTCTCCCATCATGTCTAAGATGGCAAAGGTGGTAAAGATGACCCAAAGCATTTTTTCTACTTCCCTGGATAAAACATTCTTTTTTAAAAGTAGTTGGGTGCTAAGAAATTGGATTCGAAGTTGTAGTCATATGAAGACTAGAGGGTTAATTGTACTGGGAAATGGGAAATCGAAGTGATGTCTTTTTTCTGTTATTTATCTTGATTTTTATTTTAAGTAAGTTATCCATTTTTTATTCTGTGACACTGTAATGAATGAATTAGAAATTCTCAGTGAAGATTCAAGGCAAGAACTTTTGACCAAGAGTATAAAGCTGCTTAACTATTAACCCAAAACTTATTGTGAGAGCCTGAATGTATAGGAGTACTGAGCTGATACACATGGAATAATCTCTCAGTTAGGATCATGACTGAGGTCATATATTTAAAGCTTGATGGTCTAGTCTAAGGCACCAATTTTAAAAGTCAGGAAGCTGTGTAAGAAGAGATGTGACTTGCCCAGTTTCAAACAGGTAGTAAGTGGCAAAGTTGCAATTTTAATCAAGAGCCTCTGACTCCAAATATAGGGTCCTATCAAACATGTTACCACTTATAACTGACATCATTTTGTGAAAATGAAATAATCATCATCTACTGATTAAGGGCAAAACCCTAGATCTAAAACAATGAGATATATGTTTATCCTGGGTATTCTTTAGTGCTTTAGAAGATGACCTCAAAAAATTCTATGCAAGACGTGTGTTTTCTATTTATAAAAAAGTTCTTCAAATGTTCTGGATCACTTATAACATTATAATAATTGCTTCAAAACCCAGATCATTATGAAGCCTGTTCTGTGAAAACCACATGAAGAAAAGCAATTTTTTTAACATTCACAATCACATCAAAAAGTTATCAAAATATATATTATGCAATCAGTATGGCCGAGGTTTGAGTAGAGCTACAAAAGGATAAGGCTGGGAACTTCATTTCGGAAATCACACTGTGAATATCACAATTTGAAGGAACAAATCTTTACATAAATGCTATTTCATGAGACAAACCTCTTGCAAGTGACTCCAATAAAACATAAGCTATGCATACAATGTGTTTGCAAATCAGCTCAGACATAACCACCCCTGCTTAGGTTGTTGAGGGTTAAATCAAAGGTCTCTGTTTTTTTGTGGCACTATTGATTAAGGGCATGGTTTGATCACTACTTTACAAAAATCACTAGCAGCTTTGAAGAAGGTGAATTTTCAATGTGAATATTTGAAGCTGGGAAAACAATTTGGAGGTTACAGCAATGGTCTAGATAAGAGGTGATGAGAGCCTGAACTAGGGTGGTAAGCATGAGAGTAGAGAGGATGGAATGTATCTGAGGTAGAATTAATGAGACCTGACAATTTATTGGTTATATTAAAATAAATATGAGGTAAATAAAAATAAGTCTGAGACTGAGAACTCAGGTGATAGAAGGGATGCATTGCCTTTGGCACTGAAGCATAAATGCCCTGTTTAATCTGCCCAATAAAAACTGTGAACCCAGGGAAAAGATTTTCACTAATAGCTAATATTCAGGAAAACCATGAATTCTTTTGATACTAAATGTTCTTCCACTTAGAAACAACCCTCAAATTGTTCCTAATGATGTATTTTTTTACCTTCTAGTTAGGAGTAAGAGATTTTCATTTTAGCAGTATATTGTCAAAAGAGGAAACAATGGAGATGAGGCTGAGTATGATTCTAGAGTCCAAAGAGGAACTATCTTTAGACTAAATTAAGTAGAATGAACAGTTGACCTATAGAGATTAAGGGCAAAAAATACCTAATGTCTATGTTAACTACTTTCAAGATGTTTTTCAAGGTGAATAGAGAGAGAATGCTTGATTGACCTGGCTCTCAAAAGAATAGGTACAATATAATTTCTCCACTAATTACACCTCTATTTGTACTGAAGAGTACTATCATTACTACTGCTACTGCTACTACCACTATCACTACCAGCACCACTACTGCTGCTGCTACTGCTGCTGCTCCTGCTACTACTACTACTACTACTACTACTACTGATTAGTAGTATCAGTAGTAATAATAATAATAATAATAATAATAATAATAATAATAATAATAATGATATTAGAGAAGTCATGAAGTTACAGGAAATTTCCCCATCTATTAGTTAAGGCAAAAATTCCTAAATTTTCTCAATTCACAGTGCCCTTAGGCAATTATCATGGCACCTCTAGGCAAAACAAACAAACCAAAAAATTAAACAGTTCCATGTACTAAGTATTTAGGTCCAAACAACTTAATAATTATATGTGTAATATCTGCCTAAACAAGTGGAAAAAGCACAGCAATTGAAAGAAAATAATATTTATATTTCATTCTTAAATAATGAGATGCATGTGTCTCTTGGCCATTGGGTAACTTTTCAAAAAATGAAATCCAATTGGACACTACCACATTAATTTTCAGTTTCAATCTGATTTTCACAGAATACTTGTTCTTTAACTATGGAAAACACAGACAATGCAAGAACATCACAAACAAGAACCTTTGTGAAGTTATAATATTAGCAAAAGTATAAGTAAACAAAATATATCTCAACTATTCAAGAAGTCCTCAAAATCAATTTAGTTTGACCTAATATTGAAACTGTAAACTATCTGAAGTGAGTAGTTCTCTTAGTGTCTAGAAGCTATGAAGTATCTTTGTGTTTACCATTGAAAATTTAAAATATCCCATGCTCAATCTGTGAATAGGGAAGTCATGGTATTAAAATTGAAAGAGACCATATGTAATGCCAAGCATAAGCAGCTTTTCAGAGGACTGCTGCTATGAACAACTTTCAACGTTCGGATTATGAGCATAGTAAACTCTCCATTTACTCAGTAACAGATTAAGGCAAAATATTCACAGAAAATCAAAATACAGCATTCACCATATGTAACTCAATCATTTAGTAAGTCATTAATTCATTCACAAAGTACAAAGGTTAAAGAACTCCTCCCCTGTGTAGTCTTTTCTCTACTCAATTGGAGATTAGTTTCCAATCACAAAGTACATCCATTTGGTCAGTCACAAAGTACAAAGGTCAAAAGTTTTCCACCCCTGGATCAAAACTGAATTACAATATCATCAGTCACCACCAAACACCCTCTCAAGGGGCAGTGGAAAGCACGATGGCCATCCACCCCTATGTCACAACTAGGTAACAATAACATCACAGCATTCAATAACTAAGGAGAGGTCTTTTCTTCATCTTGAGCCATGACAACTTCTCAGCAGTTACTGTTCCTGGGAAGACAAGGCTTAACAAAGCCATGATAATAGTCATGTACATTGCCAGGTGTCCTCATCAATTCACTCTCTGTCTGTGAAATCAACCTAGATCCCACAACAAAGTCTGAGGCCTCCATCAACAAACAAATCTGACAGAGTAACATCAAAACAAAGTACAGTAACCATAGTCATGCCTCCTTAGTTCTTGGCAGCTTTGGGTGGCCCTCAGAAGTCCTGGTCAGCTCCAACTGGCAGATCTCTCTTTCTCCAGCAACTCTGGCCCCCAGCAGCTCTCTCTCCCTCTTCTTCCACCACACTGGTCCCTGAAGTTCTTCTGGCCTCTCTCAGCTTGAGCTTCTCCCTATACAGGGCAACAGCTGCTCACTATTTGGCCCCTTCTAGTCACATCAGCAAGTCCATCCCACTGTGGTATTTTCACAAGCTCTGGGTCTTAACATTTAACCCCAAACCAAGTGCTGCATGCCTGTTAGCTTACCAATACAAGGGGATCTTCAAATCCCATTACCATTACATCATATAAATTGGTTAATAAAATGCCCTTATTTTACATACATGGAAACAGAGAGGTAAAGTTACTTTCTCTTACTACTATAGCTGACATTTGAATGCTGGTCTTTTGACTCTAAAACCAGTGGTGTTTTTGTTCCTCAATGATAAATTCAGTGTTCCAACTAAATAGAAAAATTAGACTTCATCTTGATTATAGCAACAACACAATAATTACTTAACTGATTAACCAATTAATCAGTTTCAAAGAACTGATTGTCAGATATTATTGTTGTTTTTCAGTTGTTAAGTTGTGTCTGATTCTTTGTGATCCCATGGACCACAGCATGCCAGGCCCTTCTATTCCCCACCATCCCTAAAAGTCTGGACAAATTCATATTTGTTGTTTCCCTAAAACACCTCTACCATCCCCTTTTCCTGTTGCCTTCAACCTTTCCCAACATAAAAGTCTTTTCAAAAGAATCATATCTTCTCATAATGTGGAAAAGTATTTAAGCTTCAGTATTTGACTTTCCAAAGAAAAGTCTGACGTAATTTCTTTAACTCTTTCCTTATTTGATCTCCCTGCTGCCCAAGTGACTCTCAAAAGTTTTCTCTACCACCACAATTCAAAACAATATGTTCTGCAGAAACCAGTTTATCTTATACTCCAATCCTCACAGCTATACATAGCTATTGGAAAAAAAGCATAGTTTTGACTATATGGACCTTTTCTACTAAGATGATGATTCTGCCTTTTAATATGCTGTGCAGATTATTTATCAGGGCATACTAAGGTGATGTCTACTATGGTATTTTGAAAGGGATATGGATACTGCAAGTGATCCACAAGAGAGAGGGAAAATTTGCCATAATCACCTGAAAAATCATGTGAATTTATGGTTCTGCCTTTCAGATTAAGAATTTTCCACTACAGGTTTAAGAAACCTATAAGTTATTTCTTCTTTAAAAAATACTATAGGAACAGATTTATTCACAATTGAATTCTAATAAATATTTAAAGAATACTTTAATATGTAAAACAAAATGTTTACTTCTTGTTTTTATGCAACAATTTTAATCTTTAGTACCCAAATTAGGGAGGAAGAAATGAAGGAACAAGAGAATTAAGGGAAGGAAGGAAGGAAGGAAGGAAGGAAGGAAGGAAGGAAGGAAGGAAGGAAGGAAGGAAGGAAAGGAAAGAAAGGAAGGAAGGAAGGAAAAAAAACATTTGAAATGCTTAGGGTTTCATTCTTAGATTACTGTGCAATAATTCCACTCTTAGGACAAGGTACATTCAATTCAGTTCCTTTCTTTCCTCTGCCCTCCTTCAAGGAAAGAAAAAGAACAAAAAGAACAAATCTTTCTTGGGGTTATTCTCTTTTTGCTATGGTTTCCCATTTACTTTCTCCATTTTGTATCTAAAACTCTTAACTGGTTTCAACTTCACAGAACAAAATATCCATGCCAAACCCTGCCTCACTTTGTGTATTGTCTTCCTCCATTACATTATAAATTCTTTGAGGCCAAGGACTGTCTTTCTTTTCCTTCCCCAGTGCTTAGCACAGTGCTTGACACAAAGTAGGTGCTTATTTAATAGTATGTAATTGAATTAAAAATTAAAAGCAGCCTTTATTCAGTCATTTCATCATCTTTTGGAAAAGGGTGTTCTATGTGATTTTACTTACTAAAAGTTAAAGTGAGACATTTTCTTTCGTCTCAAATAATTATTCACTTTTGTGTTTATGCTAAAACATCAGGATGGAAGTCAGTCACAGAGTGCCAGATGGCACGGAAACACCAATTAATTACTACCCATGAACAGTATCACTTGCAGAAAGGAATTACATAGAAATTAATAAAGAATGTTTTGCTCTTATTGTGGACATCCGAATTTCTCAAAATAGCTTTTATAACTGGACCTTTACATATCACTTTGCTCCCAAACTTTCATGTGTGATTATTTTCTAACAATTAGCCCTGTATTACATCATCAGGTATGCAGGACTAGTCTTTGGGAACTGATTGTGTCTATGTGCTTGTCCATGAGAATGAAATAATACTATCAAATTCTGATGCCCTGAACCAGATCTATTGGTCCATTGACAATGAACAAAAAACAAACAAAAAAAAGAATTATTTTACAAAATATTTCAGATTTGTCAAATTTCACAACTATTGACACCAGGACACTAGATTAGCCCTTATCTTAGATTGAGTATAGCAGGGGGGGGGGGGGGGAAGAGAAACCACCTGAGGGATTCAAATCATTCACCAATAATCTATATATTATCTGTCCACTAATAGTTTATTTTTTTCCAGCAATCTCTGATGTGTGATCAATCCACAAATGATACCTTTTTGCAATAATTTTCAAATAAAATTAATAGAAATAAAATAAAATTCTGAAATCAGTTAAGCCAAATAACACAAAAGAAAGATTGCAAATAATTGTTCATGCAAAAGTATAGAACGTTATGTTTTTGAAAGGTTTTTAATTTTTTAAATATAGTACCAAAGTTTTCTTTGAATTTGGTGCTTTTGAATACTTTTAATGTTTTCTAATGACATTGGTTAGGCATTGCCTCCCTTCTCAATAGAAAGTGACAACTATCAGAGTGTTAATTATCTATTCAAGGAGCTTAAATTCAGAAGGCAATGTATGAGCTGGTTGCTATCCTGTTTTACCATCTTGTCAGTTACTACGACCTTTGTGTAGAACAGTCTATTTTTAAGATATTGTAGTACTAAACCTAGTCACTAGAAGTCATTCAGATGTTTGGGGAAAAAAAATGATCATCTCCCTTTCTCCTGAACTCTCAACCCAACCCACCCCAAACATCCTTATTTAGCTTTTGCTCTGTTGGCTCAGACATGCCTCTTTCAACTCCTACTAGCCAGGTTACAAATTAATTTAGAAGAAATAAAATGAAATATAATTTTGAATGTTAAAAGAGAAAATAATGCTTTCATACATGATTTGTCTCTACCTCTTAAAGATAGAGACATGTCCTTCATGTCACTTCTCATGCAATTCATAGATTTCCAGTACATTATAGGCTGTTAAGAATTTCTTCCTCACTTATAATTGTAACAGATCTAAATTTCCAATCTCCTCTGATTTTCACTGGTATTGTGACTTTGTTTTCTTTTTAATATTATTTTTTCATTAGAAATTAATTTGCATAGCATAAGACACTGGTCTAACCCCAACTTCACGCAAAATTTCTATTTAGTTTTCTAAGTAGTTTTGTTGAAAAATTATTTTCCTTCAGAGTAATTTTGTATTTGGGGTTTATAAAACATAGTTGCTAAATAGGTTTAGTTCTAAAGCTCGCTTATTAAATCTATTCCACTGATCCACTTTGCTTTCTTTTTTTTTTTCCTAGTGTGGACAGGCATGTATATGTGTCAATCCACATCCCTGGAAAGAACGTCCAAATCAATGAGATCATTGACATCCACATATCTGGTACCAGATGGTTTAATAGTCTAATAGATCTGTTATCTCTTTGATATTCTTGTCATCTGTTCTCTTCATCACTGTAGATTTTAACTAGCAGACATTTGTATGATTCTTATTGATTTCTTTTCCTCACAGAACCTTCTCAATAATTTGGAGGCCTTTGATAATGGTTTCTTCAATATTTCAATTTAACAGTTCCATTCCTCTTATATTTCTCTTTGGCTATGGATGCAAAGTAAACACAATTATAATAATAACAACAACAAAATGATTGTTAAGAAGTTTATAATCAACCAGGAAAGAAATGCGCATGTACATGTACACATGTATGTATGTATTGCACATGTGTGTATATATTGCACACGTGTATATATGTGCATATATATTTACTAAATAGAAAATAAATACAATGTAATTATGGAGGAAGGACATTAGCAGATGGGGGATCAGCAAAGGAATGGAAAAGGAATTTCTCGGTTTGTTCCTCAATGCTAGTGATCCTAACGTCTTCATCGGAAATCATAATTGCAACTCCTGCTTTTTTAGATTCAGATGAAGCATAATCATTTTCATTCTAGCCTCTCATTTTCATCTTTATGTGAATCTCTTTCCCCTTCCTTTTACATAACACTATTTTTGGTATTTTCACTCAATTGGCAAATATCTATTTATAAATGAATCCAATTCATTATGGTTAATTCATGAATACAGCATCATATTTTTTTTTAATGAAAGATATAAACTAGGCTATTTCACTAGTGTCAGTTCAGGTAGTTACTGTGCACACACATGCATGCACATGTGCATATACATACACACACACTCACACACAGGCCTCCATTTCCCAACTTCCAACACTAAGTATAGCTCTCATGATTCCTCATTTATGGGGCAAAAAATATTTTCCAAACTCTTCAAAGTTTCCTCCACTTCTGAGAAATTTTCTTCTAGAATCTCCTGAAATAATTGTATTCAGATGTGTTTGTTGTTTCTTATTTTAGCTGGAGGCAACCAGTGAAATTTTCAGACTGTTTCACCTTGAACTTAGTCCTAAATCTCTATGATGTCACTGACCATTTCCTTAAGGCTGAAGAGGCACACTGCCACTGAAAGGAGTTCAGATTTTACTAGGAGTCACTAAAAGGTTTTAAGAAGGGGATGAATGCAATTGTATTTATGCATAAGGAAGATAAGATTTTGGCAGTGGTGTGAAAAATGGATTAGGTGGGGAAGATAAAAGATTAGAAATCATATTAGGAAGCTCTTGAAGTAATTTTAACTAGTATTTATATACTCTAAGGTTTGTGAAGTGCTTTATTAATGTCCTTGTATTTGGCCCTCATGACAACCCTTAGAGGTAAGTGCTATTACAAAAACTATTTTACTGATGAGGAAGCTGAACCTGAGGGAAGGAAAGTAACTTGCCCCAAGGCTTGGAATTTGCCTGAGGTAGCATTTGAACTCAAGTCTTCTTGATCCCAATTTCAGCACATTATCTACTTTAACATCTAACTGTAATAATCCATGTGGATGGTCATGAGGGCTGATAACTATGATGGTGGCATGTAAATGGAAAAATAGTATAAATAAAAAGAACATTTTAACAGTAGAATCAATAAGATTATTCATCTATTTGAACAGGACAAGTAAGAGAGAGGGGAGAAAAATAAAGATTACATTGAAGTTGTCAATATAGCATGTTGAGAAGTGCCACTGTCAGAGGCAGAGAAATAATAGGGATGTTCTGGGAGCACCACAGGATTTCTCCTAGATGTGAAATCTTAAATATCAGAAAAACAATTCATAATCTTCAAGAGAATGGTCAAAGGACAAGAGTGATTCATAGTAAGAATTACCTATGAGAAGAATGTGGCAAGCAAGGCTTACCAACACGTCACTCCATGTTCAACAATATGAATCAGTCATATCTATAGATTTTGAGATTTGCTTCAACAATCTTTGTTCAGATTTATCAGAGGACTTAACAAAGCAAAATACAATATGCATCTCTGTTATTGCTTTATTTTCACTCATTTATGGTACAAGACATTTTTCTATAAGAAATATGGAGGAAGACAGGGTTAGGGACCTGCCATTATAATTAAGATTAAGAGATCTTACAATATCTAGAGTGAAAATGCTTAATTTGGCATTTTCATTTTGAACGACAGTAAAAAAAAAATGTTCATGCCAACAGCCATATCATCATTAATATTTTTCAGTCACATTTTGTCTTCCTAGACATCCCATATTACTCCCTGTCATACACCCTTACATTGCAGACAAACAGAACTGCTTGCTTCTCTCTATAAACAACATTCCATCTTCTACCTCTGTGTTTTTGTAGATTGTCCCTAATGTCAGAGATGCCCTCCTGCTTTACATCTGCCTCTTAGAATCCCTTGCTTCCTTCAAGTATAAGACCCCATGCTAGGCAATGGAGGAACAAAGAAATAAAGGAAAATCTCTGATTTTGAGGACCTTGTATTTCACTAGGTTGGGGGCTATCTAAAGATGATAAAGTGAGGAGGGAGAGAAGAACAACCACAGAGATGAAGAAAAGCTCCTCATAAGAGAAGAAAAAAGAGTTAAGTCTTGAAGGAAGCTAGAGTTTCTAAAGGGTACATGTAATATCTATTCATGTCTATGAGGAATATTTATAAATCACGACCCTCATTCATAGTAAGTTGGCACTTAGAAAAGTAATGGTAGGATACAGGCTTATAGTACTAGTTTCAGAGCAAAAGTCTTTTAACATTGGGTTGGAGGTTGACATCTCAGCCCTGCTCTAGGAGAGGTAACTAAGTCTCTAGATCTCTCCTGGGTGACTCCCATTGTGCCATGTCACAAAGGGACAACTAGTAATGTAAGATTACAGTCAGTCACAGGTGTTTATAAGAAACCATATAAAATCTTTCTAGCAGAACTTTCAAAACTCAATTAAACAGAAATAAAGGAAGGGTGGAGTCCCTTTCTGCTGTTTTGTTTTTCTCAGTATTCCTGCTTCTGCAGTCAGTGCATATCATTTAAAAAAAGAGAGAGAGAGAGAGAGAGACAATCACACACCCCCTATTTTCTCCATTTAGAATTTATCTCTAATGAACTTAAAGAATTGCACATGCATAAGTCACATGGCTACAAGCAGATAGTCACTTCTCCCTTATTTTTTCCTTAAATCCCTGCATTTGCCCCTATGTGAAAACCCCTGCCTTCCTATCCAGGGTCTGATCCTAAGTTAGCTTTCTCTCTTCTCAAACTAGGAAGAACTAAAAACCCTGGGGTTTTTACAGTCAGTCAACCCCATCACACACATATGAGGAGTGATTGTATTCCACTGATGAGGGACAGCCTCTAAAATGTCATAAAGGCAGGAGAGAGAACGATCAATTATGGAAAAAATAAATATGGAGTGTGTGAAAGAGAATTATGCAACAAGCCTAGATAGGTTAGCTAGAATCTAATAATGAAGGATTTTGTTAAATTATAGAATTGGCATTTTATTCTAGAGCCAACAGAAACCATAAAAGTTCTTAAGTAACATGATCAGGATGGTCGTTTAGGAAAATAATTTTGGCAGGTGAGTGTGGATAAACTGAAAAGAAAAGAAGGTGGAATTAAATAATGCAAGGAGGTCTTCTCAACAGTAATCCAAATAGGAAACTATAAGAACCTGAATTAGGGTGGCAATGATTTAAGAGCAAGAAATGATTATAAATGTAGTTATAATTAAAACAACATGGAAAGTAATTGGATTTGTTGTTTCCATCAAGCAGAAGGGAAGTCCTTTGAGGGAAGGCATTTTGTTTTAGTCCTCCTATCACCAGCATACATAGCAGGATGCTTATTACATAGCAAATATTCAATAATACTTGTTAAATGGGATTGCAATAAATTGATCTGAGGCAATAATGCTCTACTCACAGTCACTGATAACATCATTTTCTGTTTTTAAACCTACCACCATAACACAGTGACAGGCTTTCAAGTGGATATTCCTCATTGCTTAAAGTGTTTCAGTCCAGTGGAGAAGGGAATCAGTAAATACAGCACTATAGTACCATGATTTTATTCCTTTTGCATTCCTCTTAGTGTTCAGCTCCTCTGAGTCTTTGTAGTTTGCTTGCTGAAGTGATTGTAGAGTAGGGTTTGACCCTAGAAAAGTTTTGCTAAAACTAAAGAATTGTCACATTGAAAGTCTAGATCAGGTGTAGGGAATCTGCAGCCTCCAGGTCTCATGTGGCCCTCTAGGTCCACAAGTGCAGCCCTTTGACTGAATCTGGACTTCACAGAACAAATCCTAGTTTGACCAATTTACTATTTGGTCAAAGGGCTGCATTTGAAGACCCACAGGGCCACACTTGGCCTCAGGGCCTCCAGTTGCCTGACCCTGGCCTTGATCTTTCTACTGACAACCAGCATAGTAAAAGAGGTAGGTCCATTTTCAGAAATATGGCTGCCACCATGAAAACTTCCTTTCAAAGCAAATTTTTCTTATGTCACTCACTAGTCAATACCTGGGAAGAATAGGCATAGTTGACTTTTTTTTATTTGTGAAATAACACAAACATTTCCATACATAGCAGCACAAAAAGATGACTGCACAAGAAACATTAAATCTCTTATTCACAACTTTATATTCCTCTTAAACATATAATAAAGTTATCATGTCACTTTATTTTTTCTTCCCCTCCCCCCACACACTCTAGCAATAGCTACATACTCAAATTAACTACAAAGGACTTATGAAGGAAAAGGTTATCTGCATCTAGAGAAACAAAGTTACACATACTAAATTAGACAATATTTCTGTCCTCATGGAGCTCATTATCTATTATATGAGATAGGACACATATATAATTAAGGTAAGAAGACTGATGCATGATGAGTACATTGGACAGATGTTTCTAAGAGTTTCTAAGAGATGGAGAAAGAGAAATCATGGAATAGCTGATAGAGTGCTGGCTTTAGTTTCAAGAAGACTTAGATTCAAGTCTTGGCTCTTATACTGGATAAATACAAGTCACTTAACTTCTCACTGAGTATCCCAAACTATTCTCTAAGGGTTCTGGCTATAGAAAAATTATGGATTTCCATTGCTAGAGGTATTTTCCTCCATGGAAGTTACCTAAACCAATGAAATCCAAATTCCAGTAGAAAATAAAAATAAAAGAAGGGAAGCCACGGGAGTACCATCACTGATGTGTGTGAGTGTGGGAGGGGATCAGTGAGTAAGCCAGCATTTATTAAGCACCTACATGTTCCAGTCACTTTGTTAAAGAAATGAGTATAGAAAGAAAATCAAATATGTGTGAATGTATATGTGAATATGTGTGTATGCATATATAAGCAGTCTTTACTCTCAACGAGGCACAGATTATTGGGAGGGGGAGAAAAGTCTTCATGGAGAAGAAACTCTTTCTTTTGTCTTATTTCACCAGTGGACTGACTAGCTAGAACAAGCTGCAAGAGAAAAAGAATTTGTTGTTCTTAGCTTGTTGCAGATTGTGCACATTGAAGAAATGAAGAGTGACAGTATTAGGAGATCTTATTTATTATCATCTTTTATTGTTTGTTTGTTTTCCCTAACACCAAGTCACTATGGGCTTTGCAATGCCTGATTTTTTAGAAATGTGCTTTTTTTTAACCCCCAGTGTCTGCTAATTTGAATAGACTTCATATTGATAAGTATCTTCAGTCAGTGCAAATCTCACATATATTGCAGTAACAGGAAAGGATATGTCACATTAGATTTTGTCATGAATAAATGAATATAATCACTGTAATTTGATCCATAGATAGCTATTACAAATCTAAATTTTATTTGTTTCCAGCAGCTAAGGAAACTCATCTTCTGTAAAAAAAAAGTCTTATTTTTTTCTCTTTTTGAATATTTAAGTTTTCCCCAATCACATGTAAAAGCAATTTAACCTCTTTATTTTTAATTTTGAGTTTAAAATTCTCTCCCTCCTCAGGGTAGCTAGGTGGCACAGTGAATAGAGTACCAGCCCTGGAGTCAGGAAGATCTGAGTTGAAATCTGGCCACAGACACTTAACATTTACTAGCTGTGTGACTTTGGGAAAGTCACTTAACTCCAATTGCCCTGCCTTCTCCCCTCCAAAAAGCAAAAAATAAAAATTCTCTCCCTCCCTCTCTCCTCTACCTATCCGCTCCCTGAAAGACTAATTTGATATAGGTTATACATCTATAACCATGAAAAATATATTTCCATATTAGTCATGTTATAAAAAAGACATGAAAAAAACAAAGAGTGAAAAATAGTATGTTTTGATCTTGCATTCAGATTCTAACAGTTCTTCCTCTGGAGGTGGATAGCATTTTTCATCATGAGTCCTTTAGAATTGTCATAGATCACTGTATTCCAGAGAATAATGAAAGTCTAATTTTTCTATAATTTTACCCATACAATGTTTCCTGTATTTGCTTGATTTTATCCCATGCATCTTTTAATAGCCCTTTCAAAAATAGTAGGTACTCAAATTAAGATTATCTTGCTGTCTGTTGAACAGATATTGCAATGGCATAAATGCTAAAATTTATGGAATTATTTTGGTATTATTATGCTAACTGTAGTGTCTAGTGTAATGACTGGTGTAATACTGACTGCTTTTAGAAGTAAAATAAGTAATACATTGAATAATTGTATAGAGCAAGTCATTCATTTTCTGAGACAGAAGATGTTCTGTATACAATTTGTCTTTGTTTTTACTTCTAGTTTTTAGGAAAAAATCATTTGTTTTCCTTGCCACAATTTATAGCTTAGATACAATGTTTTTCTTTGGGATTGTAGGGATAAATATTAATTTTTATGCTTTGGGATAAGTTTTCAGCTAAACTATTTTAATATTTACAGCACCTGAGGAAAAACACTGTGTGTCTAAGTACCAAACAAAAACAGTTGAAAGTATCGCTTTGCTGGTCCCTTAGCTGGTTGTGAATCTGCACTGTAAATCTAATTTAAAACTGTTGAAAACAGCAAAATGTAATTAGATTTTCATCAGAGTTGCAAACCCTAAAGACTACTACATTATCATATTATGGAAACCCTTTGTGAATATGTTAATATTTGTTTCTAGACAATTTCTTGACACACCAGCCACCTAAACAAAATGACAGCTGCCAGAGGCAAAAAAAGGTTCTGTGATCTTCACCATAAGACTTGAAAGCTCATAGTTCTCTTGTTCAAAAACTTTCAGGTTTTGATTAAGAAAACAAAACAATACATAAAACATTAGAAAAAGACTTGAATTGTAATCTTGAAACATCTTTCCCCGCTTCCTTTTTCTTTTTTCCTACTGCTTTTATGAAGGCTGAAAATTAGTTCTAGTTTTTCATAATTCTATTTTTGGTAAGAGAGTTTGGTAAATGTATGTTCATTATATAGCATATTTTCCCTTCAGTGCAATGAAGTGCCATGAAAATGGCTCTAAATAGACACAAGCTTAGCTATGGAGTCAATTCAATTGACTTTCTTGAGAGCAGCTAGGTGGTGTAGTGCATAGAGTGTCTGGCCTGGAGTCCAGAAGACTTATTCTCCCTGAGTTTAAATCTGGCCTTAGACACTCATTACTTGAATGACCTTGGATGAGTCACTAAATCCTGTTTACCTCAGTTTCTTCATTTAGCAAAGAAAACTCCAAAGGGAGTCACCAAGAGTCATACAAGATTAAACAACAAAGGACAAAAAAAAGTCTCTACCTTCAACGAGGTCATTCTGCTTGATAATCTGGATATGTAAGAAATCTTAACAGTCAATTGATTCTACGTTATTTTACAAATGAGAAACTGTCTCAAAAAAATTTAAAGGACAAACCAAGGTCACAGAGGTAAGTAAGAAAGTGAAAATGGGATCCCATATCTTCTGACTCTCATCCCTGCTCCAACCCTGCTTCTCTTTATCCTTTCTAAGGTCTCTATTGCCTACCTGTATATTCTCATGGTACATACCAATTCATCATTTGTTGTTTGGTCATGTTTTAGCCACGTTTGACTCTTTGTGATATCATTTGTTTTTTGTTTCTTTGTTTGTTTTGTTTTTTGGCAAAGATCCTGGAATTGTTTGTAATTTCCTTCTTTAGTTCATTTTACAAATGAAGAAACTGAGACAAATTAGGTTAAGTGACTTGTCCATAGTCACACAGTGAATTCTGAGTCCAGACCTAGCACTTTTTCTACTGCACCACCTAACTGTCCTTATCCATAATCAGGAAAGCATATACTCAAAATATTTAAGAAGCACATGTGTTTATGCTTACCTAGGGAAGTCTTCATCATAATGTTGGCATTAAAATCAAGACAGAGAAGTAGAAAGCATTTTTCTATACCAATAATCAATAACAATAAATCATTTGGGGGTTCAGGAGCTTGGCTAACTTTTAGAGTGATTATAAGGCTATAGACCAGTGGTTCTCAACCTTCCTAATGCCACGACCCTTTAAAGTATGTGGGCATTTATGCATGTGGACACACCCACCTGGAGACAGATAGAGGAATGGTGTCTTGGCTCCTAAAACCATTGGAAATATGTGTTTTCCAATGGTGACCCCTGTGAAAGGGTTTTTAAACTCCCAAAGGGGCCGTGACCCACAGATTGAGAACCAGTGCTACAGACTTACAGAGGAAAGAACTAAGATATCTGTGCATGCCTGCCCTCATAATGGGGAGCAGAGTCCTTATTTCATAAGTCATTTCACACCTTTTCTGAAACATTTTCTCAGCCTCTTTTATGTAAGCCAAAATCCTGCAGGACACAATTCACATCAGAAAATATATTATAACCACTGTATGTTGATAATGATGAAAAAAGAATGAAATCAATGAGGAAAAATGAAAAACTTAACATCACACCACAAGGAAATCAAAGAAAAAAGTGGATGAACAATAAATTAGTTTAGTCTATCCCTCCTACTTCCCCCCTCCAACAAAATTAAGACAAAACTACATTGGCCCCTATTCCAACTTAAATTTATAGTGTTCTCATTTTTGTTCATTTGTTTACAGAGAGTTCTAACTGTATTATTTCACTTGATCTTCCCAAAAAACATGAAAATATATTTTGTATATAGTTAATAAAGTATCTTCAAAGTCTTAGTATAGTTTTAAGCTTTAATAGATTAAAACTACACTAAGGTGTTTTGAGATGATCCTTATAACAATAGCACACACAGGCATAGTAGTAGTTGTAATTATAGCTATATGTACAGATATAATCCTTATAACATACAGAATATAAATTTTATAGTATCTACATTTAAAGTCCGTATATTACACGTGTAATTGACGTCTGCTAGTCCCTGGGTTTTAGCATGCGTTGTTCTGAAAATCTTTCTTCTCCAATGGAGAGACAGGAACTGTCAAAAAGTTCATTGTACTTTGCTCCATGACAGCATTTGAATTTTGAAAAAAAAAAAAAGAGACAAAGAGATGGCTATCTTTAAGGACAGAAATGCTTATTATGCATTACAACATATGAAATTCATTTTAAAAGACAAGCTTTGAAGCTACGTACAAATTCACCACAAATCTGTTACTAGAGAAGTAATATTTTCTGTGGTAAAATATCCTGGAACCCTCAATAAAAGGAAAATGAACAGCAAGACAATGAACATTGTTGTTCAATTTATTTTCTTGGCTATGCTGGTGTAGTTCCCTTTGATAATAGCAGAAAGAATACAAGTGCAACTGAAAGTATATTATAATTATTATTTGATGATTATGATGAAAAAGAATGAATTAAATCGTTGAAGAAAAATGAAAAACAACATCAAGCTATGAGGAAATCAAAGAAAAATTACATGAAAGATAAATTAGTTTAGGCTATTCCTCTAAAAAAAAACTGAAACTTAGAATATCCCCCCTGCCCCTTGTAATGTTAATGAAATCAGAAGATCTTCCATGCCCCTTTCTATTGGCACCTACTAAAGGCACTTAGCACCTCAAAGGCTTAGCTCCTTACTTCCAGTTAACTCCTTGGGAGTAATTCACACCTTAACAGGAAGGGGCTGAACAGGGAGGAGCTACACTGTATGTAAGGAGAGAACCAGGAGGACCTTGAGCCCTTTT
>CM053600.1:47067683-47098417 GCA_028646575.1 Pseudocheirus occidentalis | reverse complement strand
CCCTCTCATTTAGTCCATCTAACCCTGATATTTCATATTTCTCCTACCTTTTATAACTAATTTCCTTGAAGTCCTCTTCAAAAGGTATGTCTGTCTACTCCATCTACTCTCATTTTCTTCTTAACTCTCTATAATCTGACTTTTAACTTTATCATTTAACCAAAGTTACTTGCTCTAAAGTTATCAACAATCACTTAATTGCCAGATCCAATGGTTCTTTCTTTCTCAATCCTCAGTTCTCTTGATGTATTTACAATTTTTGGCACTTGTTGATAAAGCTCTTCTCAGGGTCTGGCACATATTAGGTGTTTAACAAATGCATATTGATTGATACTCTCTTCTATCTAGGTTTCCAGGACACTGTCCTCTAATGGTTCTCATCTTACTTGACCACTCCTATGTCTCCTGCCAGATCATTATCTGGCAGAGTATCTGACAGGGCTTTGTCCTGGGCCCTGTTCTCTTTTCCCACTCTAATTTTGCACTTGTTCTCATCAACTTGAGGGAATTCAGTTTTCATCTCTATGCTAGTGATTCTCAAATAAGTTACTTATTCAACCCTAACTTTTCAAGTCCAGCCCCACAACATGCACAAGTAATTCCATTCTATCATATCTCCTCCAAGAATTTCCCACCATCCCCAATCTCTCACTTATCTTTAATCTCTACTGCCTAAAACCATACTAATGTCTGCCCTGTTCTAAAAAACACTCACACTTAATCCATCTAACCCTGATATTTCATATTTCTCCCACCTTTTATAACTAAATTCTTTGAGGTCCTCTTCAATAGATATCTCTAATCTTTTATCTCCAACTGCTTATTAAACATCTTGACTTGGATGTTATACAGACATCTTAAACTCAAGATCCCCAAAATTGAATTCATCAGCTTCCCCCAAAACTCACCTTTCTCCAAACTTTCATATTACTATTGAAAGTATGACTATCCTCATAAGACCCTATACTTGAAAGGTAAGTGTTACCTTCAACTTTTCATTCTCTTTCACTTCCCAAAGCTGAGCAGTTTCTAGAACCTGTTTTTACCCTTGTAGCATCTCCCCTATACACATTCTCCTCTCCTCTGACACTGCCAACATTCTGGTATAGGCTCTCATCCCCTCATGCCTAGACTACTGAAAGAGTCTTCTGATTGGTCTCCATGCCTCAAACTTCCTCCAGTCAACTGTCACATCACAATATTCTAAAGAGAAGGTCTTATCACATCGACCATCAACACCCATGTCCCCATTCAATAAATATCAGTGGCTCCCTATTACTTTGAGTATCAAATATCAAGTCCTTGCTTGGGCATTCAAAACCCTTTATAACCTGATCCATTCCTACCTATTGAATCTTTTTTTCACCTCCTTCCCACTATTTATTCTGTGATCAAGTAAAACTGACCTCTCTGCTATACTTTAAACTAGATACTCCATCATCTGACTTCAGACATTTTCACTGACTGTTCCCCGGGTCTGAGCAATCTCCCTCCTCTTCTATGCTTCCTGAATTCTTTAAAGTTTAACTTTTTGTAAGAAGGACTTTCCTAATCACAATAATTCTAGTACCAGGTTTGAGAAGAATTAAAGTCTATCCTAGACCCAGATCTAGGAGGATGTAATTAGCCAATGGAATTCATTGTACCAGCTACTCTTCTCACATTATATCCTTATATCATGAATCTTGAATGTGATGCTTCAGAGTAGCAGTATTTTCCTCATATCTTAGAAGACCAGGGCAAAATTTGGTTTTCCAGAGAGGTTCATCAGTATTGTACACCAGTTTCACAGTGATGTGTTTGCACAAGTCATTAGGGTCATTAATGGTGCTCTTGTACCTTACCAATCAACAGCAGAGCAAAGCAAGAATGTGTGCTTCTTTCCATGATTTTTTAGCATGATGTTTTCAGTGGTGTTGGTAAATGCCTTCCATGAGGATAAAAATGGAACCAAGGTCAGCTAACACTCTGAAGATAAATTATTTAACTTGAGAAGGCTACAAAAGCCAAGACTAAAACAGAAGAGCTAATATGTAACTTTTTGTTTGCTGCTGATTATCCATTCAATGCAGCCTTTGAGCCTGAGAAGTAACACAGATGGGTCTGTTCTCTTCTTCTTGTGCTAATTTTGGCCAGACAATTAACAACAAGAAAATAGAGGTTCTCTACCAGTCAGCACCTCACCATCCATACATGGATATTGGTTACAGCAAATGGAGGAATTTTGAATTCTATAAATAATTTCACTTACTTTGGCAGTATACTTTTAAGGGATGTACATGAGATTGACACATGCATTGCAAAAGCTAGCTCAGTATATTGGAGGCTCCAAAAGAAAGCATGGGAAAGAAGAGGTATTAGATTGCCTACCAAATTGAAGGTCTCATGGAGCTACTGTCCTGGTCTTATTTTTGTATGCCTATGAAACCTGGACATTATACCAGTGCCATGTCAGAAAATTGAACTGCTTCCATTTGAACTGTTTCCTGAATATCACTTGGAAAGATAATGTCCTTTCTTAAGCTGAACTGCAAAGAATTCAAACTCTACTGCAGGAAACACAACTCCAAAAGGTTGAACATGTTATTCAAATGCCAAAGTATGTTTGCCTAAAAATGCCCTTTTATGGAGAACTCACACAAGGTAAGTGCTAACATAGAGATTAGAAGAAGCAATAAGGACATTCTCAAGGTCTCTTAAAAGAATTTTGGAATCAATTATGAGAAATGGAGACACTGGAACAGGACCACCCAATGTGATGTGGTCTCATCAAAAAAGACACTGTGCTCTATTAGCAAAGCAGAATATATTGACCAGCTCAAAAGAAAAGTGGAATGGGCAAATTTAGAGATATCTCCACTCTTGTAGACTATTCAAGCACAAAGGACAATAGGATTTTCTTCACATAAAATAAGTCTAAATGATATTCAGAGGATCACATACTAAATTTTCATCATTCTTCCTCCTGTGACCAAAGGTGGTATGATATTATCAACATCCCCCCCCAAAAATAGAATACCTAGTCTAAAATAGATTGATATTTAGGGACAGAAACAATGTTCATCGCAGAGACTTAGATGAAGGAAAGTTTGGGATGAAGGGAATATTGAGTGGAAAAAACTTATTAGTGTACAACTATTTGTATAGATGGAATTGAGAACATTTAGGGTTCTTATATGATGTGACAATAAAGAATAAGGCTAGGGAATTTGCTTCAGGAACAGCATGGTTTTCAAATGTGAAGAAAAAGACATCTGAAAACAGAAAAATGAAAGCCTAAAATGAAGTTAGCTATAACAAAACATTTTGTGAAAAAACAAATTAATCAAAATCTAGCTGTCTGCTTTCTTTCTGTATTTAAATATAGACATGATGTATTTCTCAATTTAGACAATATAACTTCTATATAGACTATTTTAAAAACATCACTGATTATTCTAATAAACTGCTAGTGCAAAATTTATATTACACTTTAAATCTTAAAGTTCTAATATTTCTAGAAAATTCTTCCTCTTATAAAATACATGTATTATATCTTAATTGAGTGAAAATTCTTTCTCTGAATTCCATGGTAGATGAAGTGCTAGACTTGGAGTCAGAAACACCTAGCTTCAAATCACTCTTCATACCTTACAATACTGAAAACTTGCTATTCCTCATACTTGCCATGTCATTCACTAATATCTCGCCTTTGCAGATGGTATTCCAACATCTGTCAAGCATTTTCTTCTACATGAGGTCAACATAAGGTCCTCCAGTTGCTAGTTCATATACATACATAGACACACAGACACAGACATACACGCACACACATACACACACCCCTTGTAATTTTCCCTATTTTTTTCTAAAGTAAAAGTCTGACCACATTATTTCCCTTTTCAAGAATCTTCAGTGATTCCTGTTCTCTCAAGTATAACACAAACTCATCCAAAAGTCATTTAAAGCCCTTTGTGGATTCTGGTTCATACCATTCTATGTTCTATCTCCTGGGCCCATTTCTTTACCAAGACTATCTTTGACATTCTTAGAATTCAATTTCTGCTCAGTGCCCCATCACAGAATTGCTAGCTTCCTTCAAGACTTACCTCATCTGCTACCTTTTATAGAAAGACTTAGCCCACACTCTTGTTAGTATTCTCCTGATTCTTATTGTCATGCATATATTTCACTCTTTATATGCTATATCCCTCCCCACTTCCTATTAAATATAAACTTCATGAAGACAGGATCTGGTTTTAGTTTTAGTTTTTAATTTTCTTTTTATATCCATTATTGACCAGCATGATAGGCATTAAATAATTATTTAATTGAATAAATCACATTTGCATAATAAATCAAATTTGTGTATCTGGTATGGTTTCTCTTATGTGTGTATACAACATTAATTCATAAACTTATGAAATCCTATGCAATTTCAGAGCAAAGTAAGAATGTGATGATGTAACAGCAATCAGTTTAGCAGATACTTAGTCCTTAGAAACTTAGGGCCAAGTATGGAAGGTGTGAGCCCTGTACCCTGTTGACATGGAAGAAGGAGATTGGCTGAGGCAGGAGGCCAGTGTGTGTATATAAAAAAGAATTACAGAGACAGAGTCAAGTATGTTCCTGGTGGCTCATGGTGGAGGGAGCAGAATTGCCTCAGCATCTGGGAGCTGGGTTGCTGGACTGAAGAAGTGAGTTGGAGTTTTCTTGAAAGAGAAAAAGAGAGACAGAGACAGAGACAGAGAGAGAGAGAGAGTGACAGAGACAGAGATAGAGAGAGACAGAGAGAAAGAGACAGAGAGAAACAGAGAGAGACAGAGACAGAGAGAGACAGAGAGAGACAGAGAGAGAGAGAGACAGAGAGAGAGAGAGAGAGAGAGAGAGAGAGAGAGAGAGAGAGAGAGAGAGAGAGAGAGAGAGAGAGGGAAGGGAGGGAGTTTTTCTCCCAGCATCTGGAAGCTGACTGAAGACTGAGATGGAGTTTTCTGGAATTCTGTCTCTGGAATTTTTCTTTATATACACACACACCAGCCTCCTGCCTCAGCCAATCCCCTTCTTCTGTGTCAACAGGGGAGTTCACTCCCTCTCAACACGGGACAGGGCTCACACCTTCCAACAGAGCTCACTCCTTCAAATACCTGCTAAACTGATTGCTGTTATAGATGATGAGCCCTGAGACTCTTCTCTGCTGGATAGACCCACTGAGAGAAGAGAACATGCACTGCAATAGTGGAACCATCAGTCACTGAAAACCTTTCTCAAAATCTTTCTCAAATAATATATAATAATAAGTTGAAATGAAACCCTGCAAGTTGCAAATAGTGACAGAATTCTGTTGATAAATAAAAGTTTTCTTTAAGGGATTGTGTCAGGTTGAAGATGAATCAAGAAAAAAAAGCTGGCTGGCTTTGAAAATACTATGTAGCATTTATTATATAGGTTTTCTTAAAATGGAATTTTATTGTTTCATATTAAATCCTCTCCTGTGTTCTGAGATACCTAGCTAGCTAGCTATTTCCTTTCTCATTTTGTATTTGTTTAAAATGAATACAACTTTATATGAAAAAAGAAAAGAAATCAGCAATAGAAAAGAGATTCTGTAATGGTGTGGGGTAACAAGACAAGATCTATGTGAAGGAAAGCGAACTCAGCAGTTACCCTAGGGACTACAAAATTCAGCTGTGGCCCATCTTCATTGGCTTTATGCTTATTATAGAATTTCCCTCAAAGGGTTTCTTCTGTTGAAAATTATAGACATTTTTCCCTTTTGGATATTGTAAAATTCTGCAAGGTAAAATAGCTTCTTTAGTTGGCAATAAGAATGCAATCAAGTTCTCTAGAAAACTGCTGAATCTCTCAGAGAAATTCTATACTTTAAATGGGATAGATTAAATGTATCCTTTAATATCCTTTTCTTTTTATAGTGCTCACCTTTTACATATTGAGAATCATTTCTTTGATTATTTTTTCCCCAAATTTAAGTGATCAATTTATCACTTCACACAACTTCCAATCTTTTTTTTTTAACTTGTATGAACAGGAATTTGAATTGTGGCAGAATCCTGGTTTTATTTCACAGTGAATTTAGTATCATTCATCTTAGGGGGTTTCTCAAGATTTAATTGAGTACCAGGTGTAGGCTTGGATTTTTCTCCACTGATACTCATTCCAGCTGGTTGGTGTACATGCTTCATACACAGTTAAAATCATCTCTCCTGAATCAAAATTGCCAGAGGATTCACTCCCCCACTGAGGTTCTACAGTCAACTGCAGGTGCAGAATCTTGGCACGATATATCTAGGTCAGCAACAATTTGGAAGTTTCTAGTAGTTAGGGGCACTAAAAAGACTTTTTCTTTCAAAAAAACTTCAAAAACAAAGGTAATTTTAACATTTCTTCTCATAGTTATTTTTAGACAGTCTTATCCTTTTATAACTCACATTTTAAATATCATATACTGAATCTTCATACATATTTGTTTAAAGTATCCTGAAGTATACTGGCGGATAGAACCCTTTGTGTAGAAATCTAAACTGGTTACTGATACTGAATTTCTCAGTAACTTGCTGCATGATTGAGGGCAAATTAGTTGGTCTTTTTCTAAATTTTATTATTTATAAAATGTAATTGAGTCTCCTTGACCTTTCCCTAAATCATCAGATTAATTGCAAGGAAAATATAATAGGTATAAAGATACCTACTTTATCACATTCAAGTTCTGAGAATAACAGAGGACTCTTATTTTTAAGACAACCTCTTAGCATTAATTATGTAAAGTATTTGTCATCTGATGTGAGAAATATTAAGTTATGTACTTCTTCCTCCTAACTATTCTTGCATGTGGCAGAAGGGGATAGAGAAAAGCAGCTGTGCCTTCATGGAGAAAGAGCTGGACTTACAGTTTTCAAGTTCTACTTTTAAATATATTTGCTTGGTGAACCTGGGAAAGTCACTTAACAAATGCCAGGAAACATTATAAAACAGAAGCTATTAACCTAGAGGCTATGATTTATAGATAGATAGATAGATAGATAGTTATATATCTATATATATAGACATATATATAGATATACACACACATACACACATACATATATATATATATAATTGTATGCATTAAAAATATTCTGAGAAGAGGTCCAGTCTTCACCAAATTGTATTAAGGATCCACAACACAATAGGATTAGTTAAAAATTCTTGCTCTAAGATTCTATGTTGCAGTGAAGAATGCCTACCTACTTTGGGAGAGCAAGTTTCCTCATCTGAGAATTCTCTTTATCAATTAAATTATCCCAGATCTAGCCCCTATGCCCTACAAGTGCATGCGCAAGCAAGGCTGGACAGAGTCACACAAACTCTTGCCACTCCTCCTGATAGTGGGAACCTGAAAATCAGTGCAAGCAGAATTGTGGTGAACCCAGAAAACTGAAGCACAATAGACTTTCAAACAGTGGTTCTCAACCTGTGGGTCACGACCCCTTTGGGGTCGAATAACCCTTTCACAGGGGTCTGCCCAAGATCATTGGAGAACACATTTCCAATGGTCTTAGGAACCAAGACACTTCTCTGTCTCTAGGCAGGTCCGCCCACATGTAGATACACCCATATATGAGTAATTAAAGGGTTGGGACATTAGGAAGGTTGAGAACCACTGCTCTAAAAAGTTCTTACTGTTCAGTGCATGGTTCTGTTGGGATCAAGTTAACAAGTGGATCTTACAAAATTTTCACAGCCTATAGTAATGGTAATTAATTTAAATATGAAAACACCTTTTTTTGCTACGTCAAGTAAGCATGCACTTATCCCTTAGTAACTCCTGTGAAAGAAACAGAAGTTCACAGAGTTCACCAAAGTGGTCACACTGTCTCCTGTTGCTGACATAACAGGAAGGGGTTGGCTGGGACAGAAAGCCAATGTGTATGTGTGTATTTAAGAAGAACCCCAGAGAAAAAAGAATCAAAATCAAGAATTTCTTCTCCTGGTGCGCTCCTGGTAGACAAAGAAGAATTTTCCCAGTATCTGGAATCTGGGATGCTACTGGCTGCACTGAGAACTGAGCTGGAGTTTTCTTGAGACTAGAATCTCTAAAGGATGAAGTTGCTGCCAAGAAGGCCAGCTGGAAGGCAGAGACTTCTTCTGAGTCCTAGGGCCAGCTGAACTGCTGGAGGACTGAAGAAGCATGACTGGGAAAAGACTTTGTTTGTTTGTGGCTTGGTTGATCCTTGAGTGCCAGCAACAGAAATGGTGAAAGTTTTGAGATGTTCTGGACCCTGTGAACTTCAGCATGTACCAAGAACTGCCGGGAGGACTGGGCAAAAACCTGAGAGCTGTCTTCCTTTGAATCCAGGTGACTCGTTGATGGATTCAGGTAGGAGCTGGGACTATGGAAAGGGATCCAGGGAATCTGAGAGACTACCACAAGTCAAGATGAAGAAAAGGCCTCTCCTTGAATATTGAATGTGTGGTGAAACTGAAGTTTACTAGACATCTAAGGGTAGCAGGCTTGTATAGTTTTCTAATGATTGTACTTAATGATTAAAGATACTTAGTGATTGAATGCTAGATAAGTGACTGATTAGGTTAATCTGTAATTGCCCCCATGAGTGGAAGACTGACTTGTATTGTGAAATGATTGAATGATTAAATAAGAAGGCAAACCTCCTTAGTAATATCAGATGACTGTTCTTTTGTTTTTTGTTCTTAATACTGTGACCACTTTGGTCAAAACTATGTGGCCATTCTAATGATAAGCTGTAGCGAACACTATATTGTGATTTTCTGTGATAATATGTAATGTTGTGAACATTGTATCTGGGTTTATTATGAATATTTGCCTTGATTTGTTATGGAATAAATGGAGTGTTCACTGTACTGTGTAACCAGAACCTTAGAGCTGTTCACAGCAGCATTCTTTTGGGAAGCTGCTTGTGCATCACATTACACCTATCCAGTCACACTATTTGCTTTACACACACACACATACACACACACAATCACATGCACACTGTTTTATGAGTCAGGAAATGCTATGAAGTCTTTAAGTAAAATCCATTTGGCCACTTGTCAGAGATATTAAAAAGGTTTAGGCACAGATTATATTAGATGGACTCTGAGATTCTTTACAAGTCTTAAGCCTACTTAGCAACATATTAATAATTAAACAAAGGAAAAGCATGATAAATGTGTGTGTAAGTTAACTTATAAAATAAATTAATTTCTTGATAAAGTTCTAAAAAATAAAATTCACCAAAATGCATGAAACATTATTACAGCTATTAAATACATTATTTGTGCAGGTGTTCACATAATTTAGGAAATAATTCTTAACAAAATAAAGGACAGAATGATCACACACACAAAACAGGTAATATCATTTACATGAAATTATAAAACATTTGTATATGGAAAATTAATGCAACTCTTAGAAGTAAAATCAGACAGTTTGATAGTCAAGATATATAGGGAACATTCATAAATATGTAATACCAAGAATCATTCATCAGTAGTTAAATAAATAATCAAAGGAAAACCAATCTGAAAAAAAATGTTTATCCTGAAGTCATATAAAAATCATACCGAAGGCCACTAGGTGGTGCAGTGAATAGAGCACCAGTCCTGGAATCAGGAGGACCTGAGTTCAAATTTGCCCTCAGACACTTAACACTTACTAGCCGTGTGACATTGGGCAAGTCACTAAACCTCGATTGCTCTGCTCTCCCCCCTCCAAAAAGAAAAAAAAAATCACCAAATCATTAATAATAAAACCTGCACTCTGAAGTATCCTCTTACACCCTGAAAACTGGCAGTGAAAAAGACAGACAGGCTACACTATTGGTGGATCAGAAAATTGATCCAATGATTCTGTAAAGCAATCTGGAACTATTCAAGTAAATTTACTAGATTCCACTGCTTGCCAAAGGAGGTCAAAGATAGAAGGGTCCAATATATACAAAAATATTCATTTGCTTTTAATAGCAAAGAACTGGAAACGTCAAATCAATTGGGAAATGTTTGAAAAAATTTTGGCAGATGAATGTGATGGTATATGATTCTGTTCCAAGAAGCAATTGGTGTAAGGAACATAGAGAAACGTGGGGAGACATATGAATTGAAATTTAAAAATAAAAAAACTGAACTACCAGAAAAATAATACACACAGTGCCTACAACAATGTGAATGAAAAGAATGACCAAAAAGTGAAAATAAATCATGTTCAATTGTGAGAAATACGAGACTGTATCTGCCCCCTTTCTTTCTGTAAAGATGCATGAGGAACACTAGATACACTTGTTAGTCTTAGCTGATCTGTTGCTTAGTTTTCTTGAACCATTTTCTTTTCTTTATTTTATTATTTGTTGTAAAGATTGGGTCCTTGGATGGGCAAAAGGAGATATACTGAAACATGAAATTATGCAAAAAAGGACATGTTTCATATCACATAATAAAAACTATTTTCCTGCAACCTGCATAATTTAGGACTATCAATAATCTAGTCATACAGAAGCCAGATGAGTTATTTCCACTTTTAAATTGTCCTTTTCCAGATACTTGAATCAAAGAGGCATATATCTCAGTATAATCACACTCTTTTCTCCTTTTTTCCACAAACTGTACACATCTGTGCCCAAGAAGATGCTGTCCAGCTGTGAAAGCCTATTTAATCTAATTGACCCTTAAGTAACTCTTGAATTTCAGCTTCTTTTATACAAAATGTTTAAGTTGAGGCAATGTAGAAAAATCCAGACCTAGTAGATCTCCTAACATCTTTATTATTAATGTTTTCTCTTACTGTTTGCTGATTGAGTCAAGGAATCAAAAAGAATTCATTAAGCCAATACAACGTGCCAAACATTATACTAAATAGTAGAGACACAAAGAAAGGAAAAAAGACAATCCCTCCATTTGAGTTCACAATCAAATCAGGGAGACAATAGGCAAAAACAGATGTAGAAAAAAGTGATGTACAAGCTAAATAGGAAATAAATAACAGAGAAATGGGAAATGATTCTAATGGAGGAAAAAAAAAACAGTAACAGTGTGAGAGAATGGGAAAGGATTCCTGAAAAAGGTGGGGTCTTAGTTGAGACGTATAGGAAGCCAAGAGGCAGAGACAAAGAGGGAAAACAAAGAAAATAACCAGAACCAAGAGGCAGGGAGGGTTTCGTGTATGGAACAGCAAGGAGGCCAATGTCATTGGCATTTTCCCAAATGATAAAAGACTTAATTTATTGCTAAGCAAATCTTACCTGCAAAAATAAAATGGTATTTATTCCATGGCAATTCTTGGAGGTTATCTGGAGAACTCTAACACTACTGCTACCTGGCCCTAGGGGTACTTTTCATAGTCCTACTTCTTATGTGGAAAGTTTTTAATTCTGGTTAAAGAGCTACACAAGCAGAGGACCAGTGTTTGGAATGACATCAGTCTAAGCTATGAGATCAAATTCTGTCTCATCATTATGGATTAATTAAACTCTTGAAAGACTGAAAGGATCTCATGGTTAGGAAAAGCTTGATGTTTCTCAATCAACAGGTTTCAGAATGCCATTCAAAAGCAAGTTTGGTAATTTGTCCAAAAAGATGTCTTACTTAGTCTAGTTTCCTCTCCATTCTCACAGCAAGGACTGTTCAATCCTTCTTTCATGGGGCATGTCACAGAAAAATTCTCCAGCTTGGAAGTAAAAATTGTCTTTGTCAGTCAAATGTCCATCATCGTTATAGGATTACCTGACTATTAGACACACTTAGATTTTTAGCAACAGCTTACTATGGTCAAAAATCTAATTTAATGTATGTTGGTGAACCAACCTTGTGACCCTAGAATAAAGATTACTTTCCATGTATTATAACTGGAAATCATGAGATTGGAGACTGAATTATGAGGCAGATGAATGGTGAAGTGGATAGAGGGTGATAACCTAAAGTTTAAAAAAAAAACCTGAGTTCAAATCCTGCCTCAAATAGCTGTGTAACCCTAGGCAACTCACCTCTGCCTGCCTCAGTCTCCATGTATGTAAAATGGGAACAATAATAGTTCTTATCTCCTTGATTTGTCTAGAGGATAAATTGAGATTATGATTTTTAATGCTTTCCAAATCTTACAGCATGATATAAGTATTAGTTATTATTAGAATTACTATTAATTGCCCATAGGGAAAGTAGGCCAGCCAGAGATTAGCCTTGCCATCTAGTCATAACCAGGTACTGAATCCTATATTCTTTCACCCAGAAAGTAAGTGTGTTAAAACCCTTTGTGATGAAGAAAGATCAAATGGAATTCCAAAGTAAAAGAAATCTAAGTAACATTAACAGTATCTAAGCTTTGGCTTGCTGATGTCTAACACTTACATCTCAAGTAGCTAAGAATTAAAAGGATTATAAGGAACAAGTGAACTTGGAATTTAGCACCAATAAAAGAAGAGAAGAATAAAAGAAAGAAGGAAAGTCAACAGTTCAAGCAAAATGGTGTCCTAGACTACTTCAGTGTGTGTGTGTGTCTGTGTGTGTGTCTGTGTGTGTCTGTGTGTTAGAGAATGTTTGACCTATTCCAAATTGAATTGTTTGGCTTAGAGGTGTCCTAGTCAAAAGAGGTAAAATCCACCTCAGGGAAAAAGCTTTTAAATTCTGGTACTTGGAGGCTGCTAAATTTATTTTATTTTATTATTTATTTTATTTTATTTTATTTCTTTTTTTTGTAAGAAACCAATGGTTATTTTATATCAGCATTTTTCTAACATTATTAGAGCATCTGGGTTTTAAGACCATTCTGTGGTAGTTCCTACACACTCAGCAGTAGGAGCAGTAGAAGCAGCAGACCAATCCTCAGTAGCCACCTGAGCATTCCAATCTTTGGTGGGGCACTGTTGAATGGGTGCAGATGGGACCTGTACTCCCTTGGACCAATTAGTCATCTCTGGTTGAGTAGCAGTGAATTCTGGGGCAGGTGCAGTCCATTCACCCTGAAATTCCTTCTTTGTCACTACCTTCTCACCTGCAGGCTGCTCTTCCTTTTCAATCTCCTCTATATCCCTGTAGAAGTAAAGATCAGGTATAACCTCCTATGTGTGTTGAAAGGAGATGGTACCATGCTTCCGCAGGACTTCACAGGCCAGTATCCACCACATCAGACCCATGGAATGAGCTCCCTTGTTGTTACATGGAATGGCAATGTCTACATAGTGAAGTGGGGAGTCTGTGTTACACAGTGCAATGCTTGGGAGGTTAACATACAATGCTTCAGTCGGAGACTGGTAATCTGCCCGAGGATCAGTGACCACAAAGAGGTGAGGCTCCCTGAAAGCAGCTGCCCGAATCTGGTTAGTGAAGGTGCCCAGTGTGAAACATCCAGCAAACATCCAGGTGTGGCGCCAATGGCAGCAACAAATTTCAGAACAGCTCACTGGCCAGCATCCCTGGATGAGATGACACTAACATCGGCTGGGTTTTCAATGGCAACAATGGCACGAGCTGCCAGCAGAAGTTTTTTCCCAAGTTCTCTTCAAATTAATGATGTAGATGCCATCACTCTTTCTTTTGTAGATGTACTGTTCCACCTGGAAGTCCAAATTGGTGCTACCCAGAAGGGTTCCCACCGCAAGGGAACTGAGGACATCCTTCTTCTTCATCTGCAAGACATATAGGGCTCCGGACATTGTGAAAGTTTCCCTTTAAAGTTATGACGGAAACTCAGAACAATGCCACATGGAACCCTCTTTGGGACAGGGCAGAAAGCCTTATCTAATTTTAGATCAGGTACTCTTAACAATTTTTAAATCATAGACCCCTTTTTAGGTCTGGTAAAACCTAAAGACTGCTTCTCAGAATAACGTGGTAGTGTTGTTGCTGCTTTTAATACATAAGTTTAAGAAGAAACTAATTATGTTGAATATTTTTTTTCCTATCCAAGTTCATAGACCCTCTTAAATCTATCCAAAGACCACCAAGGGGTCTATGGAACCCTGGTTAGAGGACACCTCTTTTAGAGGATGTAGTCTAAGTAATTCTGAAATTTTTTTTAATTCAAAACTTTATAAAAGTTCCCAGGAAAAATTGAGACAAGATACCTTAAAATCTTCAAAATAGCCTCCAAATCACACTTAGATACTTGCTTAACTAAAAAAAAAACATAAAAAAACCAACCCTCAGATGAGTCTCCTCATTTAGAGGAAAGTATCCTTGACCAAGTATATCCATCCCAATGTCAGAAAACACTTAAAAACCTATTAAATCCTGCAGAGGACTGGAAGATATAAAGATCCTAAAGACCACATCTAATCAAATACAGTATCCCTAGTCTCTGAAACTTTTAATACTTTTATATTTACTTATCTTCCAGTAGATGTCTTAAATCTGTAAATTATCCCTATAGCCTCCTATTCCATGATAAGTATACCCAAAGAAGCAGTCCCTTAATAATAGCCTTGTGAGGGGCAAAGATCATGAAAATCATCAGAGATAAAACAAGATATAACCATCCCATACCAGGAGTCAGCAAGAGGGGTAATGCTTATTATGGCACATACTTTCTAATTGACAAATGATTACAAAACATTAGTCTCAGATTTTCTCCAAACTAGTACTGGCTTAATAAAATTCCAATAATTATATCCTTGCTTTTTACAACCCAAATTTATAATCATCTGATTTTCCACTTCCACTTCTCCTCCTGAAAAAACTCACTTTCAAGGTATTATGGTTCAAAGACTCTAATCTGTGCATGAGCAGGAGAGTTTTGAAAGATCCCAAAGTATTTCTGTCTATTGTTGTCATAATTGGCTAGCACAAAAAGTTATTGGACCAAGATAAGTGTCTGCAAATAGGAAAATATATTAATATTCTTGTGCTTTTATGGACAGATTCACACATAAATTAATTATAAATGAAAGTAATTCAGGTTTTGAGTATTCTTTCACAAATACTTCTCTATTAAGCCTGCCTTTGTCAGTGGATGCCTCCTTAATATTCAATAGTATTTCAGAAATACTACTATAGACTGGGAAAGACCTTGAACACTTCAGTCTGCCTGCCAGATCATCACACTAGATGCCAGCACAAATGGGACTGGTATTTAAAAAAGAAGGAGGAGAAACAGGAGAAGAAGCTACTCTTCCTTCAAGAGCAACAATTCATGCAAAAAAAAAACCACAAAAAAGACATGCAGGAGAATAAAACCCACAGTTATACAACTCTTACTCATAACATTACAGTTCTGTACCTATATGTTCATGGGTTCCCCTTTATCAAATTAAGAGCTTAATGATGATTCAGTCATTTTTACAGATTGGTCCTTTCTGTGGATTCCCCAATATAAATCTTTTTGTAGTACATGAAGTTACTTCCAACCATAAATTCTTTGAGAACTCCCCAATATCAATAGTTTGATCTTCCTAAGTAACTAAATTAGCTGCTCTGACTCCAACCTGCATCTTTGTAAAAGGTTAGTCTGCACCTATCCATTAAGATTCTCATTCTGCCTTTGGATACTTTTTCAATGTTGGTGACTTTGTCATGTAAAGGATAATATGCTTTGCCATTCTAGACATAAAGCAAAAAAGGTCAGAATTGTCCTAGGGGAAATGTTGAATCAAGACCATTTGTCGATTCCTTTCTTTTCTATGAACAGGTCTCAATATAGCAGCAGACATGTACAAAGAATACAAAAGCCTCCAGCCACAAGGTCACGAAGGAGGACCATTTCCTGGAGGGTCAGGACAACGTGAATTCTACTTAATGTTTTAAAAAAAAGTATTTCTTTAATAAGTTGTCTTGTAAAATATGTGCTCCTCCAGTATCTTTGCAAAGAAAACACCAAATGGAGTCACCAAGAGTGAGATATAATTGAAATGAGTGAACAACAAGAACAAACCACATGAGAGGGACAGGGGTGAGCCTCAGTGAGGTATGAAATCACTGAAAATTCTTTTATTTCAACTCTGAGGAATCTTCCTTTTTGGTTAGAGTATGCTTTTATCCAGTCTGAAAATAGAGGCTCCACAAAAAGACAATATTTGTAGAGTGTCTTCAGATAGCCAAATAAAATATACCTCAGAAGAGGGATAAAGTCCATAGAAAGCAAGGGTTTATATCTTCAGAAATGTGAGATTTTTGTTTAAAAAAATATTGGGGGAGGAGCCAAGACGGCAGAGTAAAGGCAGGAACATGTCGGAGCTCTCCTCCAAAACCCTCCAAATACTTTTTTTAAAACATCTGTAACCAAATTTTAGAGCAGCAGAACCCACAAAAAGATAAGAATGAAACAAATTTCCAGTCAAATTTAATCTTGAAGGTTGACAGGAAAGGTCAGGCTAAGAGAGGGGCATGGTCTAGAAAAGGTCATGCCAGTGTAGGCCATGCCAGTACAGACCTGGCCCCAGTGAACACAGAGCAGGCCACAGAGGACTAAATCAATGGCCAGAGTGGTGGTTTCTATGCTTCTCAGTCCACAGATGCCAAAGACAACTGAGAAGGTCAGCAGGAAAGGTCTATTAGACCTGGGTGTGAGATGAGTGCAGTCCAGCACTGGGGCCAGCACCTCCTCAACCCCAGTAAATCAGGAGTAGGCCTTCAGAGTGACAAAATCAACAGCAGCAGCAATGGAAGTAGAAGTCATGGAGGCAGTGGTAGATGCTTTTGGAGCTCTCAATCCACAGAAGGTAAGGGAATCAAACAACTGGTCAGAAAGAGATTAAAATGGTCTCTTTGCTAGCACTGAGGCAAGACTTTGTTGCTTTTTGCATGCTTGGAACTGGGTCACAATTCTGGACGGCAGTCTTGAGGTAAGGAACGCTGGCATACTAGAACTTGGGGAGGCAGTGGAGAGCAGACCCTCCTCACAGTTCCAGGGAGGAAAAGATTCCTTGTGGTCACTCACAGACCAGAGTACAGGCTAAGATATGAGTAAACAATTTGTCTTAGATCATACCACCATGGAAGAACTGAAAACTTACCAGTGCCTAGAAATATCTCTGAAAACAGCTGCATAATCCCCCACCCCAAAGTTTGAGACAGAAGGTCCTCCATACTTAAAGCAGAGTGCTACCTTAATGAAGATTTAAAAAATCAAGTAATAGCCTGGGAAAATGAGCAAAAATGGAAAAAATTAGCTCAGACTACAGAAACTTAACTGTGGTGACAAGGAGGATCAAAACACATGCTCAGAAAAGACAACAAACCCAAGGCTCCTACATCCAAAGCCTCCCAGAAAAATATGAATTGGTTTCAGACCATGGAAGAACTCAAAAAGGATGTTGAAAACTATATAGTAAAAGTAGAGGAAAAATTGGGAAGAGAAATGATTGATGCAAGAAAATCATGAAAAATGATTCAGCAGGCTGGTAAAGGAAACCAAAAAATATTGAAGAAAATAACACCTTAAAAAACAGATGAGGCCAAATGGCAAAAGACAACTAAAAAGTCAATAAGGAAAATAATGCCTGAAAAAACAGAATTGACCAAATGGAAAGATAGGTCCAAAAGTTCAGTGAAGAACGTACTGTGTTACAAATTAGAATGCAGCAAATGAAAGCTAATGACTCTATGAGAAATAAAGAAATTATAAATCAAAACCAAAAGAATGAAAAAAATAGAAAACAATCAATATCTCAATAGAAAAACAACTGATGGGGCAGGTATGTGGCGCAGTGAATAGAGCACTGGCCCTGGAGTCAGGAGGACCTGAGTTCAAATCCGGCCTCAGACACTTGACACACTAACTAGCTGTGTGACTTTGGGCAAGTCACTTAACCCCAACTGTCCTCCAAAAAGCAAAAAAAAACTGACCTGGAAAATAGATCCAGGTGAGATAATTTAAAAATTATTGGACTACCTGAAGGCCATAATGAAAAAAAGAGCCTAGACATTATCTTTCAAGAAATTATCAAGGAACGCTGCCCTGATATTCTAAAACCAGAGAGTAAAATAAAAATTGGAAGAGTCAACAAATCATTTCCTGAAAGAGATACCAAAATGAAAATTCTGAGGTATATTATAATCAAATTCCAAAGTTCCCAGGTCAAGGATAAAATATTGCAAGTAGGCAGAAAGAAATGATTCAAGTATTGTGGAACCACAATCAGGATAACACAAGATTTAGCACTTTCTGCATTAAAGGAGTGGAAGGCTTGGTGCATTATATTCCTGAGGGCAAAGGAGCTAGTATTACCACTAAGAATCACCTGCCCAGGAAAACTGAGTATAATCCATGAGGAGAAAAATGGACTTTCAATGAGATAGAGGAATTTTCTGCCCTCTTCGGACAAGATCAGAGAGAAATAGAAAACTGACTTTCAAATACAGGATTCAAGAGAAGTATGGAAAGGTAAACAGAAAAAAGAAATCATAAGGAATTTACTAAAGTTAAACTGTTTACATTCCTACATGGATAGATGATATTGGTGACTCATAAGAGCTTTCTCATTATTAGGACAATTAGAATTATATATGGACAGAGAACACACATTTGTGTTGAATATGAAAGGATGATATCTATGAAAGAAAATTAAGGGATGAGAGAAGAATGTACTGGGAGGAAGAGAAAGGGAGAATTAGAATGGGGTAAATTTTCTCACATAAACAAGTTTTTATACTGCAACAGAAAAGGGGGAAGATGAAGGGGAGTGAGTGAACCTTACTCTCATCAGAACTGGCTCAAAAATAGAATAATATACACACTTAATTGGGTATAGAAATCTATCTTACCCTACAGGAAAGCAGGCAGAAAGGGGTTAAGAGAAGGAGGGTGATATAAGTGAGGACAGATTAAGGGAGGGATAAGGTGAAAGCAAAATACTTTTGAGGAGGGATAAGGTGAAAGGATAGAGAAAATAGAATAAATGAGCAGATAGAATAGAGGGAAATATAGTTAGCCTTTCACAACATGACTATTATGGAATTGTTTTTGCATGATTACACATGGATAACCTATATTGAATTGCTTACCTTCTTAATGTAGGGTCAGGAAGGGAGGAAGGGAGAAAATATGGAACTCATGTTTCAAAAATTAATTTTAAAATTGCTTTTACATGTAACTGGGGAAAATAAAATGCTAAATATTTTTTAATATTGTGTAAGTTTTATTTCAATATAATTAAATTCCTTTATCACCTATATAACACCAGAGGGAAAATTAGTAAAAGAATGAGAAAGATATAAGAAAATTATGAAAAGAGAATCAACAGTGTGGTAAAGAAAACACACACACTCACAAACACACATGTGCACACACAGATACCGAAAAAAAACCCTAAAAAACCCCATAAGAAGTAGCCTAATGGTAACAGCAGAATAAAAATCCACTGAAAAGAACTCCTTAAAAAGCAGAATTGGATAAATGGAAAAGGGGATACAAAAACATACTGAAGAAAACAACTACTTAAAAATTATAATTGGGCAGAGGAAACTAATGATTCCATAAGATATCAAGAAACAGTAAAAGTAAATCAGAAGAAGAAGAAGAAGAAGAAGAAGAAGAAGAAGAAGAAGAAGAAGAAGAAGAAGAAGAAGAAGAAGAAAAAGAAGAAGAAGAAGAAGAAGGAGGAGGAGGAGGAGGAGGAGGAGGAGGAGGAGGAGAAGGAGAAAGAGAAGGAGAAGGAGGAGAAGGAGAAGGAGAAGAAAAAGAAGAAGAAGAAAAAGAAGAAGAAGAAGAAGAAGAAGAAGAAGAAGAAAGATGCCTAACTGTAAAAACGATTGATCCAGAAAACAGATCAAGAAGAGATGATTTAAGAATTATTAGGCTACCTGAAATCTATGATCAAAGAAAGAGCCTAGTAATCATCTTTTAAGAAATTTTCAAGGGAAGCTGTTACACCAATCTGAAGCTACCAATCCCCTCCTAAAAGAGACCTCAAAATGAAAACATTCAGTAATATTATGGTAAAATTCCTGAGTTCCATGTTCAAGAGAAAATATTGCAAGCAAATATAAAGTAACAATTAAATACTGTACAGATGCAGTCAAAACAATACAAGATTTATCAGCTTGTACATTAAAGCATCAGATGTTTTGGAATATGATATTCAAGAGGGCAAAAGAGCTAGTATTACAATCAAGCATCAACTACCCAGCAAAACTGAATGCAAATCCCTCATATGGAAACAGAGGATTTCTGATGAAAAGGCTGGAGCTGAATAGAAAATCTGACTCTCAAATACAAGCCTCAGGAGAATCATAAAAAAAGTAAACAAGAAAAATAAATCATTCAATAAGGTCAAATTGTTTACATTCCTACAGGGGAAGAAGATACTTGTAACTCCTAAAAACTTTATCATTTTTAAAGCAATTAGAAGGAGTATACATGGATAGACGGTATTTGTGTGAGTTGATGTAAACATCAATAAAATGAAGAGCAGATCCATGAATTGAGCATAAAAGAAACAAAAAATGCTAGAAATAAAAAATTCAAAATTCCATGTTAAAAACAAAATTTGTCATCCCAAAAATCTAAGGAGAGACTAATAACATTTAAAATATGAAAATCATTGAAGTAATAAATAGAACTAGGAACCACTTTTATGAAAAAAAAAGAAATCTTGGGTTCAATTATTTTAAAAAGGAAGAAAGAAGAAAATAGAAATACTAGTATCAAAAATGAAAAATTTAATTACCCAGCAAAGAAGATAAAGTCAAAGCAATTATTAGAAGCTATTTTGATATTGTATACACCCAACTCTCTAAGTGAAATGAACAAATATCCATATATCCATAAAAATATAAATTGCCAAGATTAACAGAGGAGGAAACAATACTCACATAATTCTGTTATAGAAATATAAGTTGAACATGCAACCAGTGAGCTGCCTAAGAAAAAATCTCCAGGAACAGATAGCTTTACAAGTAAATTCCATAAAATATGTAAAGAACAATTAACTTCAATATTATATAAACTATTTGGAAAAACAAACAAAGGAAATATACCAAATTATTTTACAACATAAATTTATGCTAATTCCTAGATAGGGAAAAGCAAAAACAAAGAACATTAGTTATAGACAAATTTCTGAAATCATTATTGACACAAAAAAATAAAAAAAATGTAAGTAAGGAAATTACAACAATGTATCACAGAGAACATTCACTATGAGCAGGTAGGATTTATATCATGGATGCAGTACTTGTTAAATATTAGAAAAACTATGATTATAATTGACCATATGTGTAACTGAAAAACATGATTGTCTCAATAGATGCAGAAAATTTTTTTGACAAAATACAACACTCACTCCTTTTAAAAATAGTAGAAAACATGGGAATAAATAGTGCTTTCCTTAAAATAACAAGTAGTATTTATCTAAAATCATCTGCAAGCATTATTTGTAACAGGGATAAGATAGGAGCCATTCCAATAACATCAATAGTGAAGCAAAGATTATCACCATTATTATTCTATATTGGACTAGTAATGCTAGCTATAGCAATATGACAAGAAAAAGAAATGGAAATAATTAGAATAGGCAAGGAAGAAAAAAAAATCCCTTTTTATAGGTGATTGGTGATATACTTCAAGAACTCTTGAGAACACTAAAAAAAAGTTGAATTAAAAACTTGAGCAAAGTTGCAGGCCATAAAATAAACCCACATAAATCATCATCATTTCTATATATTACCAACAAATTCCAACAAAAAAAGAGGTGGCAAAAGAAATTCCACTTATAATAACTGTAGACAAAATAAAAGACTTGGGAGTCTACCTGACAAACCTGGAACCTGTATGAAGACAATTATAATATATTTTTCCCACAAATAAAGTTAGACCTAAACAGTTGGGGAATAAAATAATTGCTTATGAGTAGGCTGAACAAATATAATAAAAATGATAATTTTACCTTAGTTTATTTATTCAGTGTTATATTAATCTAACTATCAAAAACTATTTTATAGACCTGGGGAAAAAATAACACAATTCTTCTGTAAGAACAAAAGGTCCAAATATCACAGTAATTAATGAAAAAAATGTATGAAGGAAGGTAACCTAATAGTACCAGATCTACAACACACAATAGTAAATGATCATAGTAATATTAAGTTTTATGAACCCCCAAATCCAAGCTTTTAGGATAAAAACTGAGTGTTTGATAAAAAATTGCTAGAAAAACTAAGGAGCAATTCAACATGAATTAAATATAGATCAACATTTCACATCAAATACCAAGAAAAAGCCCGTATTGGTACATGATTTAAACATAAAAGGCAGTACCATAAGTAAATTAGGAGAAAATGGAATGGTTTGCCTTTCAGATCTATGGGTAAGGGAAGACTTTATGACCAAACAAGAGATTAAGAACATTACAAATTAAAACATTTCTGAGTTACCACCTCACACCTATCTGATTGGCTAATTTGACAGTAAAGGAAAATGACAAATGTTGGAGGGAATGTTGAATAACTGGGACACTAACCCACTATTAGTTGAGTTGTGAACTGATTCAACCATTCTGGAAATCTGTAATTATGTTCAAAGGGCTATGAACCTGTGCATACTCTCTTACCCAGAAATACCACTACTAGGTCTATATCCCAAAGACAGATAGATAGGTAAATAGATAGAGAGATACAGATACATACATATATAGATAGATACACAGACAAATATAAAATTAAAGAAAATATAAAATTAAAGAACCAACACATACAAAGTTATTTATAGCAGCTTTTTTGTGGTGGTAAAGAACTGGAAATTTAGGGGATGCCCCAAAGTTGGGGAACACATAAATAAGTTATAGAACATATTGTAATATAGAATACAACTGTACTATAAAAATGACCAAAAATCCAGAAAAAACTTTTATGAATTGATGTAAAGTAAATGACTTAACTATTCTCAACAATACAATGATCCAAGAAAATTTGAAGGATTGTGATGAAAAATGCTATCCACCTCCACAGAAAGAACTGATAAAGTTTGAAAGTAGATGGAAGTGTGCTTTTTAAAATTTCTTTTTTTCTTTTTGTCAGTATTTTCTTTCACAACAATATGAAAATATGCTTTTCATGAGAGCATGTGTATAATGTGTATCAAATTATTTGCCTTTGAAGGAGGAGGGAAGAGAAAGAGGAAGAGAATTTAGAACTTGAAATTATATATACATATATATATGTATGTATATATATATGTATATATATATATATATATGTCATGATTTGAGAAAACAAAATAAAATATTTCAAATAAAAAAGAAATAAATTATATTTTTTAAAAGAGAGAAGAAAGAATAAAACCTTGGACCAAAGTAGGGTAAAGGAAGAAATTGGCCACTAGAGAAGAAATTTACAATTCGTTAATTGATTTCCTCTATTAAAAAAGAGGTTAAGAGTAAAAAGAGAAAAAATACAAAAGGACAGGATGCAGTGAAGTGCACTTAAGTTATAGCACTGAACATGAATTAGATGAACTTGCCCATCAAAGAGGAGACTGTATACCAAATGTAGGCAACAGTCTGCGCAAAGATAAGGAGGCTGGAGATTAAATGTGCACAAAGAATAGCAATTTGCCTAGAACATAAAGTACCTGAAGAGGAGTAATCTGTAATCAACCCTGAAAAATTGCACTTGGATTGAAATTTTTTTTTTTTTTGGAAAATGTTTTGAAGTGCTCAGTGGAATGGTTTGAATTTTTTCCTAGAGGTAATAATAGGGAACCATTAAAGTTTTCTGAGCAAGATGATGACATGATTGAACTTTGACAGCTACATGGAGGATAAATTGGAAAGAAAGCTTAAAACAGGAAGGAAGACTAGTTAGTAGGCTGTGATATAGTATAAGCTAGAGATGATAAGGTCCTGAATTAGGGTAATTGTGCTATTAGTGGAGAGAGCAGTAACAGTATGAAAAAAGAAGAATGAAAACTCAGCAATTGATTTGACAGTTTAAGCAAAAGATAAGAGTTAAGGATATGTTAAGGGTATGACAGACTATGAACCAAGGTAATTGGAAGGATGGTGATGTCTTTGACAGAAAGGGGAGATTTAGGAGGAGGAATAGATTTTAGAAGAAAGAGTAATTCTTTTTTTTCAACACACTGAGTTAGAGATGCCTCTGACTCATTTAAAAGTGGAATTGTCCAGCAGGCAGTGGGACAGAAATGAAGGGTATATATGTGGATTTGAGAGTCATCTGTATAGAGCTGACATTTGAATCTGTGAATGATGATGAGAGTACCAAGTATATACAAATAAAATGCAACAATAATTTTTATGATCATACATAAAGAGATAATATATGCGAATTTCAAACCTTAAAATATTATATATAAATGTCAGCAATTTTTATCATCAGTAGAGGAAGATGAGGAAAATTATGTAGATGATGTCACCATTCTTTCAGTCACCTAGGCTCATAGTCTCAAAGCAATTATTGACTCACCTCTATCTCACCTTTCACATCTAATTAACACCATATATCCAATTACTTACCAATTCCAATTGATTCTACCACTGCAATACCTTTTGCATTAATGCCCCTCTCAATAATCTTAATTAACCCAATATTGTTCAAGCCCTTACCTCTCACAGGGTCACAATCTGAGAGTTGCAAGGGACATCAGAGACCATGGAATCCAGCCCAGAGAAGCAGGATGGTAAGAGAAGAGCACTAAATCTAATAGTACAAGACTAGAATTCAATTCCTTGCTTTGCTATTTATTATGCCTATGACTTGGAAATAGTTATTTAGTCACACTGGGCCTTGGTTTCAACATCTATAAAATAAGAAATTTGGACTTAATCATCTCTAAGTTTCAATATAGCTCTAGATTTGCCTTACCATGACCTATGAACATATCTGGATAGAAAGTCCCTGATAGTAATAACTTAACATTCATTGTCTCCTCATTACCTCAGTAAAAAGTAAATTATTAATGTCTCTTCTAGTCTCTTTTCACATCCAGCTTATCTCTTACTTTTCCATATTCATTTTCAATACAATCTAGACCTCACTTCCCTGTTCTTCATTTGCTTTTTCCCCTTTCTACCTTGGCTCCTACTCTTCCCAGTACCTGGAATTTTCTTCCCCCATCTCTATCAGTTAAAATTATACTTTTTCATTTATGCTCAAAATCTGATTCAGCTTCTCTCGTAAAAGTCTTCCATTAATTCTCCCATTGAAAGTTATGCCTTCCTGCCCAAATGTTTTATACTACTTTATCTTTACCTATTTTTTTTTGCAATTATCTCTTCTGATCTCTTTTTTGTAGTTAGTTGTATAAGCTCTTCACAACATTCTAGGGCCCATTAAACTTTAAGTTACCTATGAGCAAGATCTGTTGTGGATCTCTGTAGCATTAGTGTAGAAAGAATGTATTATACACTTGCTATTGGTGAGCCGTTTCAGTTGTTTCCTACTCTTCATGACCTCATTTGTTTTTTCTTTTGTTTTGGTGAAGGTGGGCAAAGATATTGGAGAGGTTTGCCATTTCTTTCTCCAGCTCATTTTACAGATTAGGGAAATGGAAACAAAGAGTATTAAATGACTTGCCCGGGATCACTAAGTTAGAAAATGTTTGAGGTCATGTTTGAACTCAGGTCCTCCTGACTCTAGGGCAGGTGCTCTATTCACTTCCCCACTACACACAGCAGTTATTTTTTTTAATCATTTGGCATAACACCAAGCAAAAGCAACTTCCAGGTTCTGATTACAAGCATAGTAAGCCTTCATTCATTCAGTAACAGATTAAGGCAAAAACATTAACAGAAAAGAGAAAATCAAAATACAGAATAACAATCATTTAGTAAGTTCTCATTTCATTCACAAAGTACAAAAGTCAAAGTACTCCACCCCTGGGTAGCCTCAATTGGAGATTAGTTTCCAATCATAAACAAAGTATATTCATTTGGTCAGCCACAAAGCACAAAAGGCATCCACCCCTAGGTCACAACTAGGTTAAGATATCATCACAGCATTCAATACCCAAGGAGAGGTCTTTTCTTCATCTTGACCAAAGCAAGTTCTCAGCAGTTTCTGTTCCTGGGAAGACAAGGCTTAACAAAGACACAACATATATACACATTTCTAGAGTCATCATCAATTCATTCTCTGCCTGTGAATCAACCTAGACCCAACAACAAGATCTGAGGAATTAGCACAAATCATCACTATAGTCCCAGGACCCCTGAAAACACCAACAAGATCCTCCTCCAGGAGTGCTGTAAACATACAAAAGAAAATCCTCTTTCAGTGCTTCTCAACCAACAGTAAAGTCCCAGGACTTCTGCAACAATAGCAACATCCTCCATCAGCAGACAAATCTGACAAAGTAACATCAAAACAGACAGACCAAGTACTGGCACCACAGTCATGCTTCCTTCTTCCCAGTTCAGTCCTTAGTTCTCATTTCTCTCTCTCCAACAGTAGCAGTAACCTCCAGATGCTGGCTCCTAGAAGTTCTTCTGGCCTCTCTCTGCTTGGGCCTCTTTCTCTATCCAATGCACCAGCTCCTCACAGTTCATCCCTTTCTTGTCATGTCAACAACTCCATCCCATTGTGTGATTCAAATTCCATTACCATTACACTTGGCAGTATAGATAGAGAACTACTGAATATACATACTCAATTGTCTTGGGTGTTCATGATCTGAGAAACAACTGACTCAGAATAGAAGCATACAATATTTAAACTCATACATATATAAGCAATAAAGAAATATACATTATAATTACATGATTTAAAGTCACTAGCGCATTTTAGATGAGGAAAAATGAATAACCAGAAAAGACTCAAGGCAAAAGGATCTATAAGAAATCCAAATTCAGACAGGGTTAAGGAAAAGAAAGCACTTTTCAAGGGAGTCTTTCATAATCCCTTTTAAAAGAGAATCATTGATTTAAAAAAGTCAAACCACAAGAAGACCTAGTGCTCTTGACTGGCTTTTAGAACTCTCAATTGCATTCATGGGTCTATTCTTCAAGATATGGGTTGTGATGTAATATCTCTAGAACCTCCCTAAGTGAGACTACTTAAATTTTTACTTCAAGAAAAATACCATACCTGGGAGTTAAATGAAAAGAACCCCAAAGTAGTAAAGCTATATCATGAATACAAACCAATCAAAATAGGAGAGGGGATGGGATAATCATTGCAGTAAGCATATATTCTCCGGTCAATGTATTAAAAACAAAAATATAGGTACATAAACTTGCCCTTCATAAATTACAGCTATGGTCTTCATCCAGCAAGATACCACGGTTAAAAATTATGACCATTAACATTTTCTGCTGGTTTTTTTGATCAGGAGGACAATTTAAAAACTGGAACTTAACAACTTTGGAATTTTGCTTTTACCACCAAAAAAAACCCCTAAATCCTAAGGAACTATTTCAAGTATTCCAATAACAATATTCTTTATTCAGTTTCTGAAAACAATAATTGATAGCATACATATCAACAACTGAAATAAAACTGTAACAAAATCCAGCAACATAAATACAGGTGAAAATGATCAGAAAGGGGGTGGGGGGAGAAGCAAATAAAATGTCCTCCCTAAGTTTGATTAAAGGTATTTATACATGTTTCCTCCCTCTTAAAAACAGTAAGTAGCTTAAAGATTACATTTCAGAAATTATATTATTTTTATAAACAAATACATATATTGAGAATTTATTATATTACTGCTTAATTTTAAAGTGGAACTGATACAGTTTTAAATTAAACTCATTAAAATAATTGTTAACAAATATCTGACTCATTTTTATAAAATCTTCTTACTGAGCTCTCTCTCTCTATATATATAGTCAATGAATCATCACTATAGAAAACAGAAAAAAGGGGGAAAATAGTAAAAGAGTTTACCTGGCTATTGTCTTAGTATTTCACATTTTTGGTTTGTGTTACTTCTGTTTTCATAGATTATACAAAAATATCAACTAGTTTGATTTCCTAACATGCAAAATTCACCCAGAAGTAATGATATTACATCACTGATAATTTGAAACTCCCAGAAACACAAATGATTCTAGTACCTTTTATCTCAAATCATTCCATTAATGTTTCACATGCCAGAAAAGAGATGTCACAAATCAATACTTTGCAATCTATGCAGAAGTGAAGGGTGATAAACATGAAATATCATTCCTAAATAAAAAAATGAGCCCTTACATCAGTAATTTGCATCTCTCTCCAAATGTTGTGCCTTTCAAAATGATTTAAGTATGCTATTCATTTCAATGAAAAAATATATATATGATTTATAACAAATTATTTATATTTACACATGCCACATGAGTAATATTTAAAATTATTTTATGTTGTCCAAAAATAGAATGACATTTGTATATTATAATTCTCACAGGGAATGGGCTTGAAGAAGTCTTATCAAATTAGTGATTAATTTTCAGAATTCTTAAAAGATATTCATTTAGTGTTATCAGTTTAAAATAGGAACACTACACAAAGTGACAGTCACAGTCTTCAGTAAACATGCCACAAGAAAATAGAGAGTTAAAAGAGAAGACAGAGGAAGGAATCAAGACGAAAATATAGCTGCCACAATTTTTCCCTCTCCTTTCCTGGAAGCTATGAAGTACTTTAAAGATGCCATTAATAAATATTACTAATAAAGATGTCATTGATAACATTTTATCTGCCATCACTTATGAAAACTATTAACATAAAAAAGTATAAGCATTCTTAGGAATTCAGGTGAGACATAATTCATTAATGAAATGAAAGGGAAAAATAACATGTCAAATTTTGAACAATTGAGAAGTCTAGAGAAGATATTGTGTTCTTATATTAGGAAACTTATCTAAAAAGCAATCTTACCATTATTTACTGGTTCTTGCTTCTGATCATCTTCAGCAAGTGGTTTTTTGGGAATCACCACTAATTTTCGTTGTTCTGATGATTCAAAAACTACGCCAGTTAGAAGCACTTGTACTGTGTCTTCCACTCGATCCCTGGCTCGACTGCTTATACTAGCTAGAAACAACAAAAATGTCATTTATTATTTTGATTCATGATTATTCTCTGATGATTTGGAATCCTTATGACATGAAAGGATGAAAATTATTTTTCTGTTTCCAACAAATTATTGGCTTTAGTGAAAAGGCATAGGAATTTATGTCATGTTCAAACATAGAAACTACAGCAAAAGAAGAAAAATGTTCCAGAATTCCGGGGCGAAAAATTCTTCAAGATAATAATCAGAAAACACAACTCTGGGGAATGTAGAATAGTTTGTGGAATAAGTCACAAGACTTGGAGTTGGGATAACTATTCCAAGTTTGTTCTAACACTGGATTTTTAAGAGTAAATGACTTCCATTTTAAGTTTTTATCAGCTATTACATATAAATAAAATCATAGCAACAATCTCATAATTACATAGCAATGGTGGGGAAAAATAAAGTGAAAGTAGGGACTGAAAACATTTAATAAATGCTGGGAATAAAACTGAATTTTCTTTACAGTAGGATTTATTGAAAATTGATCAAATAAAATTTCTGATATTAGAGATTAATTTACATTACTTCTTTAATTATATAATTTATGTACTTCTTTAATTACATACTTCTTTAATCATGTAATTTCTTCAACTACTACTTTGACCAATCTAAATTTTTTCACTTAAGATATTTTAATTTATTCTACTTTAACAATTATAAAATTAACTTATTTGTTTCAAATATTGTGAAAACTAACAAAAATATGATAATTAGGTAAAATGTAATCTGAGCACATATTTATATTTACCTAACAAATGATTCTTATTTAAATAAGGAATATCAAGGCACTAAATCTGTATCTTTAGAAAAATAACATTTAGCACCTTTGATTGTTACATAATCATCCTATACTGAAAAATCAAAACATGATTTTAGGGTACAGGAATGAGTGAAAGCCAGCAGCTCCATTTTAGAACAAAGTGACACAAAGAGCTTGAAAATCTTTTTTGTTTTGAAGGAATTATTTTTTTTTTTTGCTTTTGACTACTCTTTCCACTGGAACCAAGTCTATAGGAACTTATATAATATGAATTGGAATCATATTTCAATTTTTATTGACATTTTGATGTTTGCATATTTGAATTAATTGACTAGATGGATAAATGGGTGGATTGGAAACTATTTCTTCCAGAGTACTGTTGTGCAATAATCCTGGAAATATAAGTTGGAGTCAAACTGGAAAGGGCTTTATATGCCTAACCAAGGAGTTTGAATTTGATCCTAGAAGTAATAAGGTGCCACTGAAGTTTATTGATCAGGAGTCACATGGTCAGGTGAGGTCTGACCTTTAGATGATGTGGGTAGAGTTTTGGGGACAGGAAGAATAAACATGGCAACTGTTGAATGTATGGACTGAAAAAAGTTAGGAGTCAAGTATAATTCTTAGTTTCTTAACAATGATGAATAGGATGGTCAGGGTCCCTATAAAAACAGGTAACAACCACCTCCACCACCATCACAATCAAAATAGCTAATGTTTGTATGGTGTTTTATTTTTTTTTGTTTTTAAATTTTTTAAATTTGTTTTCTTGTTTACATCATTCATTTTCTTGACATTTTTGAATTACAAATTTTCTCCCTGTCTTGCCCCTGCCCAACCCTAAAGCAGCAATCCCAGTGTAAAGCCCCTACCCTGCTCTGCTCTCTTACTTTCTGGTAGGGCAGGGAGGGTCACCCTCCCCCAGCCCCTATATATCTTAATTCCTAGTTGCAGGTATTGCAGAACTTTAAATTCTAGATTCTTTTGATTCCTCCCTTGTCACCCACCCCCACTGGAAGGACAATCAATTCAATACAGGCTGTGGATGTGTGATTATACAGG
>CM053600.1:47028475-47067183 GCA_028646575.1 Pseudocheirus occidentalis | reverse complement strand
GGCTTTCTGGGCCTCTTTTGCCATTTCAGTTAATCTATTTTTTAAAGTGTTGTTTTCTTCAGTCAGATTGTTGACTTTCTTTTCATGATTTTCTCGCATTATTCTCATTTCTCTTCCCAATTTTTCCTCCATTTCTCTTATTTGGTTCTGAAAGTCATTTTTCAGTTGATGTGTAGCTTCTAGGCATTCTTTAATCGTCTTAGAAGCATTTGGTGTTGGAGTTCTGACTTTGTTATCTTCCTCCCGTTCCATGCTTTGATCCCTTTTGTCCACAAAAAAGGATTCTAGAGTTTTATTGCTATTTTTATTTTGCTTCTTTTTCCTCATATTGACTAGTCAATTAATTGGTTGGGTTTTTTTTTCAGCTTTGTGGAACTCTGCTTCCAGGGGTAAAAGCTCTGTTCCAAATCACTGGGGTTTTCCCCAGTGACAGAGCTATTAGGGGGATGTTGCAGTCCCCACCCCCAGTTTTGGCTTGCTGAGAGTGCACCTCAGGACCACCACCCAAAACCATGATCCGGATTCAGGACGCTCAATGCAAGAGCACTTGGCCCTGATCAATCGATTCAGCCCCCCTGGTGGGTGCTCAGGCCAAGTGCTTTGAAGTATCCCAGTGGGGGTGGTTACAGCATTTCCTGCCCTTCCCCCACTGCTTCCTTGCCCTGGGGGCAGATTGGCCAAACTTCTTTTCTTCCCCCAAATTAAGTTTCAATGTTTCACTTTCACTGACCTTCCATAATTCTAGCTTGCTAAATGTGAAGATTCCTCCAGGTGCAATAGATTTTCTCTGAAGTAGACTCAAGCTGCAGCTTGGGAGGCTCCTCTCCTCTCCTCCTTCCTGCCCTGGGGCCTGGCTGTGGTTTCAGTTTTCGGGCTGGGCTGGTCTTGGCTCCCAGCCTGCCGGCGCCTGCCAGCTGCAGGATGAGCCCCTCCTGTCGAACTAACCCTCTCTAATCCTTGTTTTTCATGCCTTACTAGATGTGGAGTAGCTGGAGGTGCGGTAGATCTTCTTTCTTGTAGACTGGCTGCAGCTCTGCTTGGCTCCTCCTGGCTGCCCTGGAGCCTGGCCTGGCCACGTTTCCGTTTCAGGCTGGGCTGACCTTGGCTCCGGTCCTGCCATGATGAACCCCTGCTGCCAAGCTGCCTTCAGTGAGAGATGTGTTTTCTATATTTTTGTGAGTTTGACTGTCCTAGATTTTGTTTAGGGTCATGTTCTATGGGTATTTTGGGTGGCTGGGTGGGAGCTGAGGATCCTTGCTGCTTCTATGCCACCATCTTCAGCAGAACCCAATTGTAAAATAAAAGTTGAAAGACAAGAAATAACCTGGAAAAATGAACTAAAAAAAAACATTTGATCTGACAAAAACTTCTGGGAAAAGTGTAAAACAGTATGGCGGAAACAAAGCATAGACCAAAATCTTGCAGTGTATACCAAAATAAAGTCAAAATGGATGCATGATTTAGATATAAAGGCTGATAATAAAACAAACTGGGAAAGTGCTCTCTTTTTTTGTTTCATTTTGTTTTTTCTTTCTCATTAGTTATAATTCCATTGGTTATAATTCTTCTTTACAAGATGACTAATGTGAAAATATGTTTAATATGAATCTATATGTAGAATCTATATCAGATTGCATGCCATCATGGGGAGGGGGAAAGGGGGAAAGGGGAGAAAATGTCAAGCCCCAAAGCTTGTAGAACTGGATGTTGTAAACTAGAATAAATACATTTTTTAAAAAAAATTTATTTATTTTTCATTTTCAACATTCATTTCCATAAGATTTTGAGTTGTAAATTTTCTCCCTGTCTCTCCCCTCCCTGGCCACAAGACAGTGTGTATTTTGATATAGGCTCTGTATATACATTCATATTGAAGCTCTTTTCACATTAGTTATGGTGTAAAGAAAAATTAGAATCAATCAAAGAAAACACAAGAAAGACTAAGTGAAAAAGAAAAGAAAGACAGAAAACAAATAATATACTTCAATCTGCATTCAGGCTCCACAGTTCTTTTTTTCTTGATGTAGACAGCCTTTTTATCATGAATATCTTGGAGTTGTCTTGCATCCTTACATTGCTAAGAAGAAAGAAGCCTATCAAAGGTAGTCATTGCACATTGTGGCTGTATGTGTAGTGTTCTCCTGGTTCTGCTCACTTTGCTGTACAGTGATTTTATTTTGATATACAGTATAAGATATTGGTCTATGGCCAGATACTGCCATACTATTTTCCAGTTTTCCCAGCAGATTTTGTCAAATAGTGAGTTCTTTTCCCAGAAGTTGGAGTCTTTGGGTTTATCAAACAACAGATTACTGTAGTCATTGACTACTGTGTCCTGTGTACCTAACCTATTCGACTGATCCATCATTTTATTTCTTAGCCAGTACCAAGGAATCTGGTGATTACTGCTTTATAACACAATTTTGGATCTGGTATGGCTAGGCCACATTCCCTAGTATTTCTTTTCATTAATTCCCATGATTTTCTGGCTGTTTTGTTTTCCCAGCTGAACTTTGTTATTATTGTACTAGCTTTATAAAATAAATTTTCATAGTTTTATTGGCATGGGATTGAATAAGTAAGTTAATTTAGGTAGAATTGTCATTTTTATTATATTACTTCTGTCTATCCATGAGCAACTGATGTTTTTTTTCTATTATTTAGATCTGCCTTTATTTCTGTGAAAAGTGTTTTGTAAATGTGGTCATACAGTTCTGGGTTTGTTTTGGCAGGTAGACTCCCAAATATTTTATAATGCCTACAGCAACTTTAAATGGGATTTCTCCTTTTACCCCTTCATATTGGGCTTTGTTGGTAATATATAGAAATGCTGAGGATTTTTGTGGGTTTGTTTTATATCCTGCAACTTTGCTAAAGTTATTTATTGTTTCAAGGAATTGTTTTGTTGTTGTTGTTGTTGAATCTCTAGAATTCTCTAAGTATATCATCGTACCATATGCAAAGAGTGATAGCTTTGTTCCTTCTTTGCCCATTCTAATTCCTTCAATTTCTTTTTCTTCCCATACTGCTAAAGCTAGCATTTCTAGTACCATATTTAATAAAAGGGGTGATAATGGACATCCTTGTTTCACCCTCAATCTTATTGGAAATGCTTCTAGCTTATTCCTCTTACATATAATATTTCCTGATGGTTTTAGGTAGATGATACATATCGTTTTAAGGAAGACTCCATTTATTCTTATGCTCCCTATTGTTTTTAGTAGGAGTGGGTATTGTATTTTGTCAAAAGTTTTTTCTGCATCTATTGAGATAATCATTTGGTTTCTGTTAGTTTTGTTGCTGATATTATCAATTATGATGATAGTTTTTCTAATATCAAGCCAGCCCTGCTTTCCTGGAACAAATTCTAACTGATCATAGTGTTTTATTCTTGTGATAAGTTGTTGTAATCTTTTTGCTAATATCTTATTTAAATTTTTTTTGCAATTTTATTCATTAAAGAAATTGGTCTATAATTTTCTTTCTCTGTTTTCACTCTTTCTGGTTTAGGTATTAGTAGCACATTTGTATCATAAAAATAATTTGGTAGGACTCTCTCTTTGCCTGTTTTTTCAAATAATCTATATAATATTGGAATTAATTGTTCTTTAAATGTTGGATAGAATTTGTTTGTAAATCCATCTGGCCCTAGAGATTTTTCCTAGGGAGTTCATTGATGACTTATTCAAATTATTTTTCTGATATGGGGTTATTTAAATATTTTACTTCCTCTTCAGTAAATATTGGCAATTTATATTTTTGTATATATTCACTCATTTAACTAAGTTTGTCGAAATTAAGGGCACAGATGTGGGCAAAATAGTTCCTAATTATTGTTTTAATTTCCTCTTAATTGGTGGTGAATTCACCCTTTCCATTTTTGATACTGGTAATTTGTTTTTTTTAAATCAAATTACTTAAAAGTTTTCCTGTTATATCCCTCTAAACCAAAGGTTTGTCCATCTATATCCAAGGTCAACACTTAGTTTTATTTATTGGTTCAATAGTTTTCTTCATTTCAATTTTTTTAAACTCTCTTTCGATTTTCAGTATTTCCAATTTGGTATTTAATTGGGGCTTTTAATTTGTTCTTTTGTCTATTTTTTAAATTGTATGTCCAATTAATCAATCTCCTCTTTCTCTATGTTGTTCATGTAAAGATTTAGAGATCTAAAACTTCCCAAAAGAAATGCTTTGGCTGCATCCCATAAGTTTTGGTACATTGTCTCATTATTGTTATTCTCTTGGATGAAGTTATTGAGAGTTTCTGTGATTTGTTGCTTCACCCACTCATTCTTTAGGATTACATTATTTAGTTTCCAATTAATTTTTAGTCTATATTTCCATGGTCCTTTATTACATGCAATTTTTATTGCAACATGACCTGAAAAGGATGCATGTTTTTTTGCTTTTTTGCATTGAATTGTGAGGTTTTTTTTATATAATTAATTATTTTATTTATTTTCTTGTTTATGTCATTCATTTCCACAAGATTTTGAGTTACAAATTTTATCCCCATCTTTCCCCTACCTACAACCCCAAAACAGTGATCCCATGGTAACGCCCCTCCTGAAATCTGCTTTCTTTTATGTCCTCCTCCAATGCCCCTCTAACTTTCTGGTAGGGCAGGGTGGGACTCCCTACCCCAGTGCCTGTACATCTTAATTCCCAGTTGCATGTAGTTAATAATAATAATAATTATATATATATATATACACATATACATACACACACACACACATATATGCACACATATACATTTGATTGTAGAACTTTAAATTCTAGATTCTTTAAGTTCCACCCTTATCACCCACCCCTACTGGAAGGACAAGCAATTCAATACAGGCTGTACATGTGTAATTATGCTGGACATCTCCACAGTGGACATATTGCAAGAGATTGATTATATGTCCCTCCTTCCTATCCCACCCCCCACCTTGTTCTATTCTCTACCCTGTCCCTTTACTGAAGTGTGTGCTTCCAGCAACCCTCCTCCATACCCTTCCCTCCCCTCAATCATCCCACCTCTCATCCCCATTCCCCTACTCTCCTGTGTGGCAAGATACCCAGTTTAGGGTTTATGTCATTCCTTCCTTAAACCAAATTCAATGAGAGTAAATGAAAGTAAAGTTGCAGCAGTTATCCCTTGCCTCTTCTATATTGGATGATTAATCCTATTTTGTCTCTCCCTGTCTCCTCTCCTTCTAGTCCTCTCCCATCTCAGAATTTCACCTTTTAAAGTATCATCCCTTCCTATTCAATTGATCCTGTACCTTCTATATAAACATATACACACATACTCAGATATGTATTCATATGCATATATATCTTCCTATATAGACATACGTGTAGGTATACATAACTATACATTTGTATTCCCTTAACCTATCCTCATACTAAGAAAAGTTTCATAAGTTACTATTATCATTTTACCATATTGGCATGTAAATAGTTCAAATTTGTTAAGTTCCTTATAATTTCTTTCCCATGTTTGCCTTCTCATGCTTCTTGTGTTTGAATGTCAAATTTTCTGTTCAGTTCTGTTTTTTTCAGCAAGAATGCTTCAAAGTCCTCCACCTCATTGAATTACCACATTTTCCCCTGGAATATTATACTCAATTTTTCTGGGTAGGTGATTCTTGGTTTTAATCCTAGATCTTGATCTCTGGAATATCACATTCCAGGCCCCTCGATCCCTCAGTGTAGAAGCAGCCAGATCCTGATTGTGTTTCAATCCTAATTGTGTTTTGACAGTATTCAAATTACTTTCTCTTGGCAGCCTGTGATATTTTATCCTTAATCTGGGGATTCTGGAACCTGGCAATAACATTTCTAGGAGTTTTCTTTTGTGGATCTTTTTCAAGAGGTGATTGGTGAATTCTTTCAAGTTCTATTTTGCCCTCCAAACCTAAAACATCAAGGCAATTTTCCTTGAGAATTTCTTAAAGGATGCTTTCTAAGTTCTTTTTTTTATCATGGCTTTCAGGTAGTCCAATCATTTTTGAATTGTCTCTACTAGATCTATTTTCCATGTCAGTGGTTTTTTTCAAGGAGATATTTTACATTACCTTTTATTTTTTCATTTGCTTGTAACTGTTTAATAGAATCTTGATTTCTCATAAAGTCATTTGCTTCCATTTGTTCCACTCTAATTCTGAAGGAATTATTCTCTTCAGAATGCTTTTGAGATTCTTTTTCCATGTGACAAATTTCACTTTTTAATGCATTCTTCTCCTCATTGGCTTTTTGGGCCTCTTTTGCCGTTTGAGTTAATTTGTTCTTTAACGTGTTATTTTCTTCAGTCAGGTTGTTGACTTTCTTTTCACGCTTTTCTTGCATCATTCTCATTTCTCTTCCCAATTTTTCCTCCACTTCTCTTATTTGGTTTTCAAAGTCCTTTTTAAGTCAATCTATGGCTTGTAGGCAGTCTTCATGTTTCTTGGAAGCATTTGGTGTGGGTGTTCTGACTGTGTTGTCTTCCTCATTCCATGTATTGATCCTTTTTGTCCCCCAAAAATGGATTCTAGAGTTAGGTTTCTATTCTTACTTTGCTTCCTTTTCCTACTGATATTGGCCAGTCAATTAATTGCTTGACTTTTTAGCTCTGTGGAATTCTGCTTCCAAGGGGGAAAGCTCAGTCCCAAATCACTGGGTTTTTTTTGGCTGCCAGAGCTATTAGGGGGGTGCTGAAGCCCCTACCAGCTTTGGCTCATTGAAAGTGCTCCCCAGGACCACCACCCAAGACCATAATCTGGATCCAGGCCACTCAATGCAAGAGCATTTGGCTTCTGAACAATGGTTTTTCCCCCTGAAGTCTGCAGCCCAGGAGCTCTGAAGCAGCCAGGTGGAGGCAGCTGCCGCTTGCAGCTGTTTCTGCTGCTACTGCCACTTCCACTGCTTCCTTGCCCTGGGGACAGTTCAGCTGGACTGCTTTTCTCCCCCAACTTTAGCTGAATCCCATTGACCTTTCTCTTGGTCCTTATTTCTCCTGGCTTGATAAATCTGGAAATTGCCACAGGCACCACCAATCTGCTCTCCTGAAGACTCCAGCTGTGGCTCCTCCTGACCACCATCTTCTCAAATGGAGATTAGTTTCCAATCATAAACAAAGTATGTTCATTTGGTCAAAGATCACAAAAAGTCAAAAGTTTGCCACCCCTGGATCACAACTGAATTACAATGTCGTCCATTAATGCCAAGCACTTTCTCAAAAGGGGCAAGAGAGGACAAAAGGCCATCTACCCTTAAGCTACAACAAGGTTAACATATCATCACAGCCTTGAAAACCCTAGGAAAGGCCCTTCCTTCATCTTGACAGGAGGCAAGTTCTTCACAGTCTCTGTTGCGGAGGAGACAAAGCTTAACAAAGCCACAATATACATTGCCAGCATCCTCATTAATTCACTCTCTGCCTGTGGAATGGTCATAGAACCCCTGAAAACATCGGCAAGATCATCTTCTAGGATTTCTATTGACATGCAACAAGAAAATCCTTCTTCAGGGCTTCTGAACCAACGGCAAGCTTCCAGGTCCTCTACAACAGCAGCACTGTCCTTCACCTGCATATGAGTCTGGCAAAACAACATCAAAACAGACAGATAAAATACTGGCATCACAGCCATGCCTCCTCAGTTCTGAGCAGTTCTTGGTGCCAGTTCTCAAAAGTCCTTGGCAGCTTCAACTGGCCCTCAGTAGCCTTTCCCTCAGCAACTCTGGCCTCTAGAAATTCTCCTCTCTGCCTCCATGGTACTGCATCCCCAAAGTCCTTCTGGCCTCCTTGTCTTGGACCTTGTCTCTGCTTGGGCCTTCTCTCTGCTTTTTGTATCAGCAAGCACCCTAGCATACCTAGGATGCCTACTAGAACAGGTTCTAAGATCTGCTTTTCTAAAGGAAAGCAACTCAAAATGGGTTAACAGTATTATTTTGATAACAATCAAACATATATCATTTACCTAGTTCAGGGGAAAGAAGTCAGCACCCTGAACTTCAGAGAATAAAAGCAGAAGTTATAAGCAGACAAAGAAACAGATCAGCAGATGGGGTTTCAGCCATCTGACCATTACATACATACCTAGTTAGTTACCAGAGAGGGAAGCACCAACATCTGGCTTTTCAAAGCCAGGGGGCTCAACAGCTTCCCAGAGTCTCATCTGGCCAAATCACATAACTCTTTCCAAAGTGAGCCCCAAAGCAAAACCTCACATGAGGGTGTGTATAGCCTTCTCCTGGGTCATAGAATGTCACAACCCTCTTGACCAACTGCTCAATCACAAAGCAATAAGGTGTGGGCATTCCTGAAGAACAAGCTTCCTGCTACAGGCTCCATAAGACCACATTCAGTCCATTAGGGGGCACAGTACATTTTCAAATCAGGGAAGGTTCTCAGAGTCACTTAATCCTATCAAAGAGCCTAGGAGCAGGGAAGATCTTCAGATTCCCATAACATAACACTAACCCAAAAACCAGCCAATACAGGGGGATCTTTAAATTACATTACCATTACATCGCCCCAGCCTCCCAAACTAAAAGACTACTGTACCCTATCTTTCTGCTGGCTCCACTTCTCCAGGATTTTACCTGGGATAATATTCACTGGGTTTTTCAAAGTCTATATGGCAAGGTGACTTATTTCTTACTCTGCCATCTTTGCTAATTAATAAATTTTTTTTAAAACTGACTTTAAAATCTACTACTGTGGCAAGGAAGATTCCATAATGTAATCTCCCAGGAATATTATAGCCAAATTCCAGAGATCCCAGATTAAAAACAAAATTTTGTAAGCAATTAGAAAAAAAATAATTAAAATATAATGGATGCATTGTCAACAGCTTCCAAATCAAAGAAGAAGGTTTAAAATATGAAATTCCAGGAGGCAAAAGATTACAATTAAGAATCACCTACCATACAAAATAAAATGTAATCCCTTGGAGGGAAAAACTAGATATTTAATGAAAAAGAAGACTTTCAAGAATTCCTGATGAAAAGACAAGAGATACATAGAAAATTTGATATTCAAAAGCAAGTCTCAAGAGAAGCATAAAAAGGTAAGCCTCAAAGAGGAATTATAAGGGACTCAATAAAGTTAAGTTTTTTATATTATTATATGGGAAGATGATACATCTAATTCCTAAGAAGTCTATAATTATTAAGACAATTAAAAGGAGTTATCTTCAAAGGGCATGGGTGTGAGTCAATTGCGATGATATGATCTTAAAAAATGGAGGTGTGGAGGAAGAGAGATGTGCTGGGAGAAAGGATAAGGGAGAGTTAGGAAAGGAAAAATTATCCCACATTAAAGAAGCATAAAGGAAAGAGCCTTTAAAATGGAGGAGGAAATGCCAGGGGTGGCAGACAATGATTGAACTTCAGTCTTATCAGAATTGGTTCAAAGAAGGAAGTATGTATACATACATGCATACGTACATACACATATATCTATACATCCAAATATGTGTGACTGTGTATGCATACACATATCTACATATATGGCTCATTCTCCACCCTAAAATTATGACTTCTCTGCAATGGATAGTATGCTTTATAATCAGTTTTTGCAATCATGAATGGTCATCCAATTCTTACAGCTTTCAAATTATTTTTACCACGTTGCTATTCCTGTAGAAATTGTCCTGTTGGTTCTGTTCATTTTATTCTTCATCACTTTATAAAAGTACTCAAAATTGTTCCTTTTTTATTATTGATCTTATAAGACATTCTTCTGATTCAGCTTATTTACTCTGAATCAATTAGGGTCTTGTTTGAAATAATTTATTTCCTTCTTTCTTATAACAAAATGGTACATATTCATATACAACTTATTCCTGAGTTCTTCAATTAATGGGCCTACCAGTAATTTCTGGGTTTTTGCCATCACAAAAGGAGCTGCCATAAATATTTGTGGCCAACAAAGAATAATTTTCTTCTTTTTAATCTTTTAGTAATTGTTGAGTCCAAGAGCATGTACTGTTCACCAACATTTGTATATAATTCCAAATTACCCTCCAGAATCATTGGATCCCTTTACAGATCCTCTAATTACACATGAGTGGGTCTATTTTCCCTTGGTTCCTTCAATATTTATCTTTTTCTCCTGTGGTGTTTTTCTGAGAAAGAATGGGCAGAAGTCACAGAGAATGAAGTGTAGGTGGTTTGCATTGTTAGAGGCTGCACTTTCTATTGATGAGATATAAAATCCACTGGAGCATGAAAACAATAAAAGTTAAAATTATTTTCCCTTCTTAAATAATTCCCACTTTGTTTTTAAAGTGTCTACCCTTCCATTTTACAATTATGTTGAAAAGCAGGAAGGCACCGTGGTAAAATAAGAGCCACAGTTTTTTTTTATTTATTTTTTGGGTACTCTAGTTACCTGCTCCATTTGACACATTAGAAAACCCACATGTTTTACAATGTAATTGCTAATTACAGACCTATATGATTGTATCTTGTATTCATTTTGGTGTAAAATTAGTCATTAAGCATCATAGAAAGGCTAATTCTGTAGTAACACTTTAATCCTGCTACAGATGCTCACAATTTTTCACAAGCCTTCCTCTTTTTTTAAACAGCTTGCAATATAATCTCCTACAGAATAGGACATGTTAATTCTTGTTATTGACAAAGATCATTAAGGCAAAGAATGATTTTCAAAAATACATTCTGATTTTAAAATGTCAGCATTTAATTTTCATAGACACAAGCCAATATTTTTTATTTTAATAGATTTTCAAACTATGCTATCTACTGGTTACAATAAATTAAACTTATGAGAGAACATGGGAAAATTTGCAATTACTTTTACTAGCTACTTACTATAACCTTCCTGATACATCTCAGACCACTAATAATGTTGTATACATTATTCAATCTTGTCTAACTCTTTGTGATACTGTTTCAGGTTTTCTTGACAACAATACTAGAGTGGCTTGCCATTTCCTTCTTCCACTCATTTTACAGATAAGGAAACTGAGGCAAACAGGGTTAAATGACTTGCCCAGGGACACACACCTAGCATGTGTCTGTGCCCATATTTGAACTCATAAAGATGAGTCTTCCTGATTCCAGGTCTGCCTCTCTATCCACTGCATCACCTAGCTGTCTATAATTTCACATATATATATATATGTGAAATATATATGATATATATCACATATATATGATTTCTATATATTATATAGAAATTATAAATATATATATATTGTGTGTGTTGCTTATATGCCCCTTCTTAAATTATATTTTGTACTCCTATGTATTTTGTTTTATACAAATATAACTTAAGAAGGGATATATAGGCTGTACACACACACACACACACACACACACACACACACACACACATACACGTCTATATATCAAGGGACAATACCTTTTCACTGTTTGGTATGTCTTTGGGTTATTGTCCTCTAATAATATTACAAAAATGATCATTTAAATTTGAAAAGTATACATAAAGATATGAATAGAGTAGATCTTAACAGTTCATAGGCAAAATAGAATTTACACTCTGAATTGCAATATATTTTCATTCATGGGTTTTATACTTTTGCTTTATTCTCAAATGTACTTAAATTTAACAGTATCCTTTTTACACTTTTCTAGGGAATGAGGGAAATGTTCCTAAGTGAAAAAGTACATCTTGAGATAAACTAATAAATTACCCAAGAAATTGTTTGTACTTTGATATCAGGAAAACAGTTATAGTCTATTGCTACCAAAGAACAAAGCAGCCACTGGAGATATTCTCATTGCACATAGATTCAGATAGGTATAGTGTGTTCGCAACTGTTATATCAGGATCTCTTAATGGACATCCACAAAGCTATTTAGAATGATTCACAGTTAACACAGGGACCTCAGTCTTTGGGATTCCTAAGAAAAATTTGTAGGTATTTTTTTAAAGCACCAATCATTGGCAGAAGGGATGAGAAACATTGGACTATTATGAAACATTTTCAGAATAAATAATGCCAAAACAAATGTACTAAACATTTCTGAGAAATTAGGACACATAGGGAACAGTATACGGGTAGATAAGAAATGTAATGGGTTTGGAAGTAGAAGCTTAAAGTGTGATAAAAAGGTGGAAATCAGGTAGAAATTCACTGAGATTGCTGCAATTATATTATTTGCTTATTAAGAGCTAAATATGTTACAGGAAATCTGATATATTCTGAAGATTCAAAAACAGAAATGAAATGGTCCCTAACCTCTCGAAGTTAGCACTCTACTGGAGGGATATTACAACATTTATGTGCAAAATAAAATTGAATTTGAAATAGAGAACACTAGCAACTAGGGAGATCAGTTGAGTTTTCATAGAGAAGGAATAACCTGAGCTGAAACTTGAAAGAAAATACAGTTTGTGAGAGGTAACTATGAATAAACTATCATTCTAATGCAAGAGGGATGTAATTTATAAAGAATATATGTATATAATATATAAATAAAAATAATAAGTTTGTCTTGATAACAGAATATATGAAGGGAAGGAATGAAAAACAATAAAAGTAGAAAGGTAGGTACAATCAGACTTTGTGATGGACCCTAAAAGATAGTCTGAAAAGTGATGAAAATCTTTGTGGCAACAGGGGGCTAGTGAGGGTTCCAGACAGAGGAGCAAGGTGATCAGATCTCAAGGGGAGCATTCTGGGAAGATGGCCGAGTAGGTCGAAAAACTTTCATCTCTCCAAATTTCCCTTCCACTTTAGAGGGAATGTAGAGCAACAGAAATAAACAAAAGTAAGGGGTAAAGCAGTTGTTAAAGGAAAGACCTGTGCTTTACTGGTGGAGGTTTGGCCTGAGTGAAGTGCAAAGACCCTCAGGCCAACTCTGCAGAATCAAAAAACAACAAGGGGGGAGGGGTAGGTGGGGTTGGGAGGCAGCATCATACTTAACAACCTTCATCTTAACAACAATGTGAGGGGCTGAAGGATGAGTAAGAGAAGACTGAAGGACTTTCTGCTGTCTAGGAATGCCAAACACAGCTGTGCTGATCAGACACTTCCTCCTGCAGGGAAAAGGAACTAGTATACACCTGGTGAGTGCAGTAATACAAGGGACCCTGCTGGCTGTGGGCACATGCAGGAGAGCAGAATCCCTGGTTTTGCTTCCAAGGTAATGAGATTAGCTGTAATTTACAGCCACTAGAGTGAGTACAGGGAGCAACATCATTTGTGGGAAAGCATGGCTGGGGGCTGTACCCATGACTTAGGAGCAGAAGGAAGAGCCCAAAGTTGAGCTCCAGCACAGATTTCAAAAAATAACAATAAGGGGCTGCCAGGTGACTCAATAAATAGAACACTTGCCCTGGAGTCAGGAGGACTTGAGTTCAAATCTGGCCCCAGAGACTTAACACTTACTATCCAGGTGACCTTGGGCAAGTCAATTAACCCTGATTGCCCTGCCTTACCCCCTCCAAAAAGAAAAAAAGAAAAGTAAATGACAATAAGAAGGAACTGAAAGTTGGGGCATCATTCCTCACAACTCAAAACTAGAACTTAATGATACTAATAGCTGCTAAAAAAAAAAAAACAAGAAAAGACAATGAATGAATGAATGAATGAATGTATGAATGAATGGAAAAACAAATAAATATAAGTAATGAAAAGCGAAAGAGCCCAGTTATAGGATAGCTGCTATGGAGATAGAGAAGAGCTGGGTTCATATTCAAAGGAAAATAATGGAACTAAAAATGCCACTCCTTTTTCAATGAGAAATATCAAATGATCCCAGGTACAAAAAGAGTAGAACTTAAAAAGGACTTTATAAACCAAATAAGAAAGGTCAAGGAAAAATAAGAAAAAAGAGTGATCCAAGGAAATCAAGAAAATTATGAAGAGAAAGTCAACCAACTTGAAATAGAGAATCAAAAACTTAAGGAAGGAAATAATTCTTGGAAAACTAGAATTAGGCAAAGGGAAGCTAATGACACTGTAAGACACCAAGAAATAATAAAACAACATTTAAAAAAAATGAAAAGTAGAAAAGAATGTGAAACATTTGATCAGAAAAGCAACTGATTTGGAGAACAGATAGAAGAGAAGTAATATAAAACTAGTTAGACTAGCTGAAAATTATGAGAAAAAAATGAATCTTGATACAATATTACAAGAAACTATCAAGGAAAATTGCCCTGAAGTTCTAGAATAAGAAGGCAAAGCAGAAATAGAAAAAAAATATTCCACTGGTCATCACCTGAAAGAAATCCTAGGACAGTTGTTCTCAACCTTCCTAATGCCAGGACCCTTTAATACTCAGTATGTGGGTGTATCTGCATGTGAGCAGACTCACCTGGAGACAGAGGAGCAGAAACATTTCCTAAGACCATTAGAAACATGTGTTTTCCAATGGTCTTAAGCAACCCCTGTGAGCTCTGTAAAAAGGTCATTCTACCCCCAAAGAGGTCACAACCTACAGGTTGAGAGCCACTGTCCTAGTAGGAAAACTTAAAAGAATATCAGAGTCAAATTTCAAAGCACCCAACTTAAGGAGAAAATATTGGAAGTAGCAAGAAAAAAAACAACTTGAATATCATGGATCTATAATATGAATTACACAAAACCTAACAGCTACTATGGTGAAGGGGCTGTAGGTCTTGGAATACTATATTTCATAAAGGAAAAGAACTAGGGTTACAACTAACAGTAACTTACCCAACAAAATTGAGTATACTTCTGAATGTAAAAAAAAAAAAAGGAGGGAGGGCATTTAACAAACTGAAATACATTTAGGAATTTGTTACAAAAACAGCAGAAATTAAGGAAAAATTGAACATCTAGTATCCAGGAGAAATATAAAGTAAATATTAAAGACCAATGATAAGAGACTCAATAAGGTCAAATTCTTATATTATAACTGATCATAACCATAATCATTATTTGGGTATTTTGAAAGAAATGATTGGGCTGTGCTGAGTATAAATGGATGATTCTAAAAAAAACAGCCTAGGAAGTGATTAAAAAGGAGTAATTATACAAATGTGACATAAAATGAAAGACTGATATGTAAGAAGCTAGTAGGGAGAGATCAGGTAGTACTGGAACCTTACTCTCACTGGGAATGAGTTAAAGGGAGAATGGTATATATAGATAGAATGGTTTAAAAGTCTAAATTTAGGACAAAATAAGAGGGCATAAAAATAAAACTGCTAGAAGATTAAAAATTTGAATTCAACAGAATGCTGCTTTCAGGAAATATTATAAAAATAAGAGATGCACAAAGATAAAATAAAGGTCGGGGTAGATGTTATTATGCAAAAAAAGCAGGGGTAGCAATCATGATCAATGACTAATATAAAGCTAAAACTAGATTTCATAAAAAGAGAAAAATAAGAAAACTATACTGTATATCAGGAATAGAATGCAGTATTATTTTAGCCTATTTAACATAACCAAAGAGCATAAAATGCTTGAGAATATACCTGTCAAAACAGACACAGGAACTATATGATCATAAACATTAAACTTTTTTTTATAAAAATAAGTTCGGATCTAAATAATTGAAGTAATGTTTATTGTTCATGGGTAGGTAAAGTCAACAACATTTTTAAAATTACAATTTTATCTAACTAATCTATTTACTCAATCCTATCCCACTTGAATTACTAAAAAATATCGTACCAAGTAAGAAAAATAGTAAAAAAAAAAAAAAAAAAAGGTGGGGGATGTAAAGGAAGCAGACTCAGCAATATCAGGAAATAAATTATTTTACAAGATGAAAGTGTTGTTGAAGAGTAAAATGAATAATTTTGATTATTTTAAATGAAAATTTTCTTATGTAAATAAAATCTATGCAGTCTAGAATGAAAGGAATACAGAAAACTGGGGGAAAACTTTCATGGACAATCTTTTAAATGTGATTGAGTTGGAATATGGGTATGGTGTAGGAAATGATGAGCTATCCACCTTAAGAGAAATAGATAGCAAATGAAAGCATAGCTTGATCTTACTTGTGTGTATATATTTATGTCTACAGATATCTATGTGTGTGTTTGTACACATATATGTATGTATGTATTATTCACATGTATGTACATATACATATATGTGTACATACACATGTGCATACATGTTTAATTGTAGCCTTCCTTGGCTGGGGCAGGTGAAAAAAATTTTAAAGTACATAGTACAGAACAAAAGAAAATGTATAAGGAAGCAAGGAAAAGGTTGTCCAGCTTTGAAAACAATGTGTAGTACTTATTATACAGATTTTATTTAAATGGAAATTGTTTTATATTGACTCCTCATCATCTTCTGTGCATATGATAATGATTTTTCTTTTTGCATTTCATATTTATGTTTAAAATAATTTTTAAAATTTGCTCCCAAAATGATCAGATATGACATCAGACTTAGTATGACTATTCTTATAGCTGTGAGACCAAAAAATTGGAAATTGGAGGTTATTACAACACAATGACAGCACATAAGTGCTTACTGAATGCATGTTGACAAACTGATAGGTGAAGGCCTGAATGTGATTATTAATAACTTGAATGGAAAAAAATGTATAGATGGAAGAGATTTGTTGGAAGTAGAAGGAGAAAGAGTGGCAAATGATTACCACTAAGGATTGAAGGACAGGAAAGAGACTGAAGGACATTCTTGAGGTTGAAGGCCTTAATGTGAACAATTTGATTATGAGTCAACATTAGAAGCTATAGGAATGGAATGAGATGACCAAGGAAAAGAATATATGGAAGGAAGGAAGGAAGGACGGAAGGAAGGAAGGAAGGAAGGAAGGGAGGGAGGGAGGGAGGATAAAAGAAAAAGAAATGTATGGATGGAAGGATGTAGATAATTCTTGACATATAGAGAAAGAGAAGGAATTCAAACTAGTTGGCTTCCACTGTTTTTTCAGTAAAGTAATCATGGAAATTGTATTATGAGTGATAGTGGTATCTGTGTCATGGACAAAAGTCTTCCTGATGGGGAAAGAAAACCTAAGATTTTATTTCCATTAGTAGAACCTTCCTTAAATAGGTGAAAGACTGATGTCAGTCAGAAGTACTGGCTCTAAAATCAAGTGATAAGGTAGTTTTGGATAAGAAGAAAATTCTGAGAACTGAATTAGAGACTCAGGGAGAGAATGTAATAAGGCTTTCTCCTGAGGTGAGATGGTAGAGCCCTGACATACCCATTCCTGATGCAAGTCACATGAGTGTGGTAGATTCAACTCAGACACTATCCATCTCTCAAGCTTCACTGCTAATATGACCTTGATGAATTAACAAAATTTTCTAGGCCTCCATTTCCTCATACATAAAATAAAGGGGATAGATTAGATGACCACAACACTAAATCTCTGATGTTAGTACTCATTAATACCTGAAATTTATAGTGGCTTCAATAGCTAAATTAGGAATATCTGTAAAAGATTTCTATATTATATAACATAATAATCCTATACTTTGTGTCATATTCATTTCATATTATTTCCTTTAAATGCTAGCAAAATCCTTCAAAAGTAATGTCTCCAAATTAACTGATATAAATATAGCTAACATTTTTAGAACACTTTAAGGTTCACAAAGCACTTGTATAGCCTCACTTTATTTTACTCCTACTCATACTTATTATTCCCATTTTATAGGAGAAGAAATTAAGACAAAAAGTAGTTAAAAGATCTATCCATGGTCAAACAGCTTATATGTAAGAGAGAGGATATGAACCCTGTTTTTTGTTAGAGTTCTTTTCTGGCTAGGCCTGACTTAGGCCAGTGCCCTAATCATTTCAATTCAATATTGGAAGATAATGAGACAGTCAATCTTTAACAAGGGGTGATTTATTTAGCCATGGCAAGAAAAAAGGACATTCAAAAAACAATAGGGATTAAAAATCCTTTAAATTAATTCAATTGATTGAAGCTCTCATCCTCATCTACTAACCGTATTTGAGAACTCCTTGAGCTCTTCATGTCTGCTTTGTACTCAGAGGACTAGTAATGATGTCACTAGTATGAGCCAGTCAAGTCTTTAGGAATGGCTCAAGACCTTTTAAGAGAAAAAAAAAACTAACCTAATTTACGTGTGAGAGGGAGGAGGAATGGGGGAAGAGATCAAGATACTGAAACTATGCCTTGGTTTTCCTTAACCCCAAATAAAATAATATATCATGCTTCTTGTCAGGCAGGAAGTAGAATCAGGCAAGGACCGATGGCATAGGTAGAAAGATGCAGAAGGACCTATAAACCAATTCTTTTGAGGTTCAGGTATATATTTATCAACTGCATGAGTCACAGAGTTGGAAGTTGGCCAAAAATCCAGGTGGTATTGGATTCCAGCCAATTTTCCTGATGATAAGAGTTTCATTTCCTCATAGGAACATACCAGTTGCAAAATATGAGAATATTATCTCTATTTTTTTTTTTTGCTGTTGCTCAGTTGTTTCAGTTATATCCAACTCTTTGTAACCTCCTTTTGGGTTTTCTTGGTAAAGATACCAGATCAGTTTTCCATTTCCTTGTTCAGTTCATTTTACAGATGAGGAACTGAGGCAAATAAGGATAAGTGACTTGCCCAGGGTTGCACAGTTGGATAAGTGTATGAGGTGGGATTTGAACTCATGAAGATGAGTCTTCCTGACACTAGTCCTGGCATTCTCTCCTCTGTGTCACATAGCTCCTCCCCAAATAGATGTGCACACATTCACACAAATGCTCACTCATAGAGTAAACAGGTCTGTTCACATATGGAATACAACGTGTTCATCTCTTACACCTTTCCCCATATTTACATGACTAACATACTACTAGTTCCGTTATCATCGATTATTATTATATAATTATAGGATTATTATAGTTTATTTATATAGTACCCTATTTGATTTCCCGCTCTTTCCTCTTTTAATCCATGTTCCACGCAGCTGCTGAAGTAGTATTCCTAAAGCATAAATCTGATCATATCATCCTTCTGCCCCTAAAGTTCCCTATTTCCTCTAAGATCAAATATAATCTTCTAATCTGGCTCCAGTCTATCATTCCAGACTATAATGTTAATGGTAATTTGAAGATCTTCCCTATCCCTTAACATACCTAAGGGAATTTGAAGACCTTCCTTGTCCTTAATAGGGCAAATGTAATTACATGGGAACTACAGTGGGAGGAGTTTTCTGAAAGTGTGAAACAAGAAGGGTGGAACAGAAAGGAGCAGAGCAGAGCAGGAGAAGAGCTGGGAGCTCACAGAGCTGAGGCTGAGCAGCCAGTGGGATTGAGAGAAGGTCATTATTGCTTAAGGGGGCCTGTTTTGTTTTGAAGGTCTGACATCGGGAAGGCTTGGGGATGTCCATGCTCATTGCATTGGTAATGTGTACCAATTTCTTGGTTGCTATGATGCATTTGGCTTTCTGGTGTTCAGATTTATGTTTCTGGTGTCTGAATAAATGTTTTGGTTCTGTCTTCCAGGTAAAGAGTCTGCTAAACTTTGAGATTGAGAAATATTCCAGCATTTTCATAGCCACCATAGGTATGGTGAATATTGCATTGGTGTTATACAGACATTGTTCCCTTTTATATGCCACTTAAATTCAATCCTTTTATATTCCAATGAAACTCTTCTTGGTCATTGTACATGGCATACCATCTTCCACCTCCATTCCTTTGCCTAATCTGTGCATCTATACCCTATAATTCCACTGTACCTCATTCTCAGTTCTAACTTTAAGATTCCCTAACTCTCTTTAAGACTCACCTCTAATACCCTCTCCTTCTTGAGCCTTTTCTGTATTCTCATGTACTAGAGTCTCCTGCTGAAATTAATTTGTATTAACATTATTTATTATGGATTTACTTGTACAGTCATATGTTGTTTCCCCTGAAAGAATGCATATATAAAGATCTGAGTAGAAATCTGAACCTGGACACTAACTAGCTGTGAAGCCTCTATGTTTCCTCAACTATCAAATCAGAATAATAATAAAACCTACTTCATAGGGTTGGTATAATAACATATATAGAGTATATATATAATTAGCACACAGTAAGCCCTATGTAAATGTTAGCTGTTGTTGTTGCTGTTATTGTTGTTGCAATGGTTTAAGATAGGGATGGTTTTGTTCTTATCTTCCTGTCCCATGATATAAACATAATACTTATGTAAAAAAGACTTGATGACTTATTGATTGCAAACTGAATGAATTCTGCTAATAGCCTCTTTCTTCCTTTCAAACACTTTCCTGGTGAGATATTCATTTTTAGTAAATAATGTACCCTCATTCACATTTGATTGTTTGATAAATACTATTTGATTATACTCTGCACTTGCTACTCTTATCAACAGAAAATGGAGGGAAACATTTTAGTTGAATTTGAACTATTGCTACAGAAGGACATCTAAGTCCAAGAAATACAAATATCCCCAGAAGGCAGTGAGGGACTATACCAGGCAGAAAACTGTAAAGTGTAGTCATCTTGGTTTCCATAAGATACATTTATCATTTCCCTTTCATGAAATAACTTGGGAAAAATGTAAATCCTACTCACTCTCTTAGGATTAAAGCATCCCCTTGCTCAGAGAACTAGCAATAGAAAAAGGTTTTATTTGTGAACTTACATCCTACTCAGAGAGCCTATGACAACTTTTATCTATTTGATCTCACTTTCAGATATAACTATATGTGGAAATGTTCCTGGAAAGGAAAATGTAACCATTTCATTGCAAATGTAATTGAATTTTTGACATATTGGCTATAGTTCTGATTACAGTTGACAGACATATTTTTATTTTCACTTTAAATTTTTCTTAGTTGAACGACTTTGTTCTCCTTTGGAATTATGGTCTACAGAATAAAACATTGGCCTGACAGATTTTAATTAACTCTCCTGTGTCTGAATATAGTAACTATACTGTAATTAATCTTGATGATATTTTCATTCATCCCAAAATAATTGGTAAAATTCAACCAAATATTTATGTAACTTAATACAGGCAGTGTGCTTCAGGTGAGTAAGTACTGGACTTTGAGCCTGGAGACCATTGTTTGATTCTCTTTTTAATCACCAAAACAGCTATGTGACAATGAACATGTTTCTTGGTATTTCATATAATCAATTATTACCTCTGTGAAATGGAGGTAGTATTACTTGAAATACTCATTTCATAGGATTTTTCTAAGGAAGGTGCTTTAAAAATGGAGGGCTTGGGGACAAATCCCAGCTCTACAATGAACTATCTCTGTGACCTTGACAAATCAGCTTCTCTGGGCTTCAATTTACTCATTTATGACATGAGAAGGTTTACCTAGTTAACCTTTAAGAAGACTTCTAGTTCTAAATCTATGCTATTATGATACCTTAAAATATTTTATAACAGTTACTGCCATTATCATTATTATTGACTTGTTCTTATCTTGCTGAGCAGAGTTCAAACAGAAACAGTCCTGGGAGAAAACATTATCCTGCTATTCTTAAATATTTAGTATTCTACAGACTGTTGCACAAGGAGATAAAATAACTTTATGTAGTTTTATGGGGTTTTAAAATCATCTTCTTTGTAAAAATCCTCAGAACAACTCCAACTGTAGATAGGTTGATGGGGATGATAAAGACCTCATCCTGTTTCCCCATGACTTTGATTTCTCTTGCTGGATCTCTATATTTTAAAGCTTTTCTTTCCATGCAGTTTAGAGATTAGGAGTATTTCGAACGGTCCATCTATAAAAATATCATTCTTACGGTTTTATGGATCTCAGGCAATTTTGGACAAGTTTGTTCAAAGATAATTCTCTAGTTCCAGGACAATTTATTAGTAGAGAAAAACAAATTTATTGGTTTAGTGTGTGTCTGTGTGTACATGTGTATACATATGTGTATGTATATAAATGCTATATGTACTTATATGTACACACATGCACCTCTGTGCTCAAAACACCTGCATATATGTGCATACATAAGCATATACATATATGTATGTGTATGTATTTTTATGTAGCATTGCAGGTATATAAATAATGTCCTTATGAGGCTTGCAAGCTCATTTTCTGCAGCTTCACTGAACTCATACTTGGTACAACTCCTGTAGCAGACAATACAGCAGGGATTATATGTGGGATTTTATGGACCTTAACTCTTCTGATAGGGATTTGATCTCCTCAGGTTGAATTGGAGTAGTTATTAGGAATTCAGTGTCAGTTCGGCAGGAGGTCTTTAGTAGAGCACCTCAGGTATTTATACTTGACTCTTTTCTTTTTAGCATTTTTGTGAATTTCTTGCATAGAGAGCAGATTATAAAATTTGGAGATAACACAAATTCAGGGATAGGTAACTAACATCACAGATAACAGGGGCATGATCCAAAGATATCTCACCAGGTTAAAAGAATCTTTTAAGGTAAAATTCAACAGGAATACATGCTGTCATATACTTGTGTTAAAAAAAATTCTTAAGTGCAAGATAAGTTAAGCATGATTAGACAACTATTTGTTTTGGAAGTGAGGGAGATTGAGGGAAGGTTAGGTTTAGTGGATAACAAGCTCAAAATGAGTCAATGTTATGTGGAAACCAAAAGCACCCATATAATTTGGGGCCACATAAAGACAGGCTTTTCTAATAAAAATAAGATATATCCCATTTTACTCTACCTTCATCAGACCACATCTATAGCATTATGTTCAGTTTGAGGCATGTTACAGTTTTGGGGGGTCAGGCTGTATAGGTTTCACCTATACCCTTCCTCAACAGGCTTCGGGGGTCCCTGGCTCCCGGCTTCCGCTTTCTCCGGGAGAAACAGCTGCACAGAAAACTTAAGACACAGAGCTTGCTTCTTGTTACTTTCTCTTAGGCTTGGCATGGCTGGAACTCCCTCTCATTCTCTAAGCTTGGCACGGCTGGACTTTCTCTTCTTTACAGCACAACACTTGCCTCTAGCTACGTTCTCTAAACTTGGCATGGCTGGACTTTCTCTTCTTCTCTAAGCCTGGTGTGGCTCGGCTGGACCTCCTTCTGCCTCCGGGTAGCCTGTATTTAAGTCCTTTCTCCAGGGCCCCTTAGGGCCCCTCCCCTGGCCTTGTCCTTGCCACAGAGAGCCAATCGTGCATCACCCCGAAGGCAGAGAGATAATACTGCTTATTGCAAACAGGTGCCATTCTTCGCCCAGGTGATCACGGTCCTCCTTTTAGCTGAGGACCAATTCAATCCGTTACCAACAAGAGCCCCAACAGAGGCACAATCATTTAAAAGGGATATCGCTAAGATAAACATCATCTAGAGGAGGACAATCAGGATTGTGAAAGACTTTGAGTTCATGCCATATGAAGATTCCAATGTGTTTTACACATATTTCATTTCATTCTCATGATAAGCCTGGTGCTATTATCATCATCCTGTTTTACAGATGAGGGAAATTAGACAGGGAGAGTAAGTATTTTATTGAGAAATATAGGACTGAGGGCAAGATCTGAATTAAGAGCTTCTTGACTATGTATAGATTTTGTCACTTTTAGGGTTTCATGCTTTCGGTATTTTTTTCCTCTTGCAGGTACCTAAAGAAGTAACTTCTTAATGCCCTTGTTTCTAACATGAACTTGCTCTGTGTATATTAGGTTATACAAGGTACTTTCTCATTGTTTTGCCTTTTTTCCCATCTCTGCCTTTAGTCCCATTTCTATCTCCTCTGTAAGTGCATTGGGGACTATAATGTTATTCATTCTTCATTTTTGAAGACATGATTATGGTGATGTCTTTACTTATGTATTAATTGGATTTAAGTAAGGCAGAGTTGTGAAAAGTCATTAACCTTACTCTCCCATCCTGAATCATCAAAGTGCAATGACAAGACAAAAGTCAGGATGACAGGCAATAGCCAGGAATGAAGTGCATTACCATGGCATCATTGATAGCTAATCAAGTTCTAAATCAGGTGTCTGCTTCAGCTACCTTTATGGCCATGGGGGTAAGGGGTGTTTTCATCTACCCATTCTACAAGAGAAAGTATTCATATGTTTGGGGTAGACATCTCCTAACTTACCAACAGGTTTGAAGCCTATTGGTTATCCTAAGCCTGGTTTAGCCAGTCTGCCAAGATGGCTTGCTCTGCTATGGCTATTTTGAATGCTACAGCTTCTTAGAACCACAGGTGAGGAGGAAGTGAAAGTAGACACCAAAAGTGGGTAAACATCACTGAAAGGAGCACAGCAAGCTTTTACAAAGGAGGGGTTAGTCCTTCCTGAATTCCACACACCCCTGACTGTGATGGTAAAGTCCAAATGTAGTCATTTCTATTCTTTTTATTAGATATATTGTCATAAATCTACATATTTGTGATTATATATATATATTATTTACTATCATAAATATACATATTCATACAATTCTTTGGACTCATAATTGCTTGAATTAAAGAGCAGTTAATAATTACTAGTATTTAAATGAATTACTATTAGTAGTTAATAATAGGACTGTGATGTTAAAGTCCAAATATAATACTATCTATGCTACTTATTGGTGAAAAGCACTTGCCATAAGAAATCAGGTTTAAATATTTTTTTATCTATTTGTTGTCCTTCCAGTTTCATAATTACATGACCTTAGGGTATCTTTGTTTAGGAAGGTCTCTTGTCTAGTTTTTTTTTCATTTTTTAATACTGATTTTTCCTCCATTTTTCTCTATTTTATGAGATGAGATGCTGCTGCTTATTATCTTCTACCATATTTCTTTTCATAGTTTGACAAATGCGTTTATATTAAAAGATAGTGTTGTCTTTGGTTGCCACCTTTCTCCGCTTTGGCAAATTAGTTGTGTTTGCTGAATAAGTCAAATGTTAGGCTCTTTTGTCCTTCTTATTTTTAAATCTTTAAAGTTCTATGTGAAATTATTGTAATTAATGCCAACACCCTTTACTCCTTCTACCCAAATTACTGATGTCACCAAAAGTTAAGCCAGGCATCTTGGTGTTGTCTTCATTGCATGCATTTCCTCCTTTCTTTAAATTCTTTTTTAGCTTTGAATTTATTTCTATCATTAAAGACATCAAAAAAGTGTTTGTAATTCCCAATGAGGCAATCCAGCCCGTCCTATTCTTCCTTTTTCATTCTTAGGCCAACTCATTGTTTGATGACCTATCAAAATAAATAACAGACAAAGCTTAAAATTGGGCAGGCACACGTCCCCAAAGGCTTGTCCTAAAACATATACATCAGAATTCAAGTTAGAAAGAGATTTCCCTTAGACTTTCCTGGTTGTAGATGATTTTATGCTGACTGAATAAAGAACTGAAGCATTGCAGAGACTCCTGGATGAAATACATTATCAGTCAACAGTGTCACCTAACTTTGACATAACTTTGGGCAAATGAGTGGAAAATGCCTAGTGTCAAGATTGTGATATCGAGTCAGAACCAATACAGCTCATCCATTGAATTCCAAATGGAAAATTAATTGGGCCCAGAATTAAATTTAAAAAGAAAAAAGGATAAACTGGATTGTCCTGTTAGAAATTCTAAAGGATTTTTGTTTGTTTGTTTGTTTTTAATGACCTCAAACTTACTTGTGAAACAAATACCAATATTCTCTCAGTATCATTTTATGACTTTGAGTCAGAGGACTACAGTTTCAAAAAAAAATTAAAGGTGACAATCAGCCAAAGAAGGAACATGTCCCTAGTGAGCATGAACAGGCTGCAGTACAAAGGAATATCTAGGCAAAAAACAAAAACAAAAACAAAAACAAAAAACAGCATTGATAGTGAGGCAGGGTTGCTTGTGTACTCCACCAGTAACCCAATGATGTGAAGAGGAAGTAAAAAAGTACTCCATCACATTGGGTGGACACTATGTGGAGAACTTATTAAAGGCCATGGAAAAGTGTAAGCTAAAGCAGGCGGGAATAGTTTGTGACCTGTTTTTTTAATCAATGAAAGCACAGATTTATTTGTGTATCTGAGTACTGAAAGTTTTTGAAGGTAATAGTAATATTTTTGGTTTCCTTGGTCAAAGAATTCATCGTTAAATAGCTGGCCTGCTGGTGATGAGTCTTCCTATAATAAATTAGATTAATCACTGGATCACAGCACATTAGAACATGTTAAGAGTCTATGTTCAAATGAGATGGTCTTTAAGAATCCAATGGACACACTACTATGTTTGCACCTCTTCATGCCTTTTCATACTGAGTGATTTTTCTCCATTTTTTTCCTGTATAGGATCATCCTAATACAACAAGTGATACATTAAATAATTGTAAATAAATGCTTCCACAATATTTATTGCAGTAGTAGTTTTAGGATAAATGTAATATTTATTTATATGTGATGTGTGAGTGTGTGGGTGTATATGTGTGTGAGTGTATATACCCACATATATTAAAGGTCCTTTGAACAATAAGTGTATAAAATAAATTTATGACCATTTTGTATCGTTACAAACAAAATAATATTATTTCAAATTACTTTAAATTTTAAAGAGATCTCTTAGAGCTTTGGGTTGGAGATTTTAGGTATTCCTAATTTTATTTTATTTTCTCCCTTAATTCCTCCTTCATTAGCTCCTAAAATATCAGACCCAAGTTCAAGTTTTTCTTAGAGACTTACTGGCCACATGACTACAGGCTAGTTACATTGTCCTAGAACCTCTGTTTCTTCATTCTAAAATGTGGATACTAATACGTTAAATATCTGTTTCTTAGGGTTATAGTGATAACAGATATTTGTAGGTCTTAAAACTTTATATGAAGTTATTGTCCATGGCAATATTTTCCTACAAAAATCATACTAAATTTGCTGAAATTGTAACGACTACCTTCTAGTCTCACAACGGACAGATCCTAGAGCTTCCTTAATTAAACAAATCCAGAAATATTTATTCAAAATATGAAACTTTTATGACAGCAGCCCTTTTTTTTTTGCTCTATGACCCCATCTAAATATACAATTATCCCTTCTACATCTACATAGGGATATAGTATCCCATCATCTGGAAAATCTGTGTAGAAACTTTGGCCCTCCCTTTTTATTAGAGAAGTCTAAAGTTTTTCTTCCTTTTAGAGGGTGCTTACAGTACCTCATTGCAAAATCTGAATTAAGTATTTGATCATAGGTTTTGTGAAATCTGCTGGCTTTCTCCTGTCATCAATGGCTTCAGCAAAATTCCCCCAAAATTTCCATTTAATTTCTTATGCCAATATCTGTGATATTTCAGAACTATGATGGGGAAAGTCACAGTATAGAAGGGATAACAATACTGATAACTATTCTGCCTTTTTCAGTGTTCTCTTCTTTTTTTTTAATCACAGGAAAAATCTTAATTAGATGTAAACAAGCCTCCCATATCTTATAACTTCCTATTGTCCACAAAGCCAGAAAGTGGATAATCTCCCTTTTAACTAGAATGAACCTAAATCTCAAATCATTTGCACTGAGGGATAAGGGTTTTAGTAGGAGCAAGAAAGAACAGAGAGCTGAAAGAGAAGGTCTTAGAACTGTGTTTGGTCAGCAACAGAGAGTAAGAGATTCTTAAACTCATGATGTGTTGTCAGTGCATACATACAATATTAATTGCTAATCATAATTTTAATATTATATGAAGTCGTTATCATTTAAGTACTTATAATTCTAGCCAAAGTTCAATTACTAAAAGCTATATAACCTATTATGCATTATCATAAATCTTAGGGAATAACATTATTTTCAATCTAGGAGGGACCTTAAGAGATCAGAAACAAAAGAATAGAACTATGGATAAGCTTTCTCTTCAAAATGTTGGTTTAAGATTTCTCAAGAATGATCATCAACCCAGAAAAAAAAGTTAGCAGATTTTGTGAATATGTTTAATGGCCACAAATTAAACACAGACTCTGACTTTCCTAATTTAATTAAAATGATGCCATACCTTCCCTGCAGGTGCTCTGTTAAAAGGGAATGTAAATTTTAATCTTTGAAACTTTTTTTCTTCAAGACTAGCCTTGACCCCAAATAACTCACTGACTGGCCAGCAACAGGTCTCAGACCAAGCTCTACTTGGTCATTGTTTGGGTCAGATTAGCTCAGAATGAATGTAAACAGCAATTGTTTCTGTGTTGACCAGAAACCTTGAGGGTCTTCCTCTCTTAGACTGATTATTTTTAATTATTTTTTTTAAATTTTTGACTAGGTAAAAAGGTCATTCTCTACCTAAATTCTTACTAAGTCTTAATCACTGAATGGACATTGCCTCAGACCTGTTAAAGACCTTGGCTTTAAAAGGCCTAGGTGCCCCACTGCATTCTGGGACCTCTCCATTTGTCCTGAGCTATATCTTTCCACTGCAACTCACATGGCTCTGGAGGAGAAAGAGAGGCTAGTGACTTTGCACAGCCCTCCCTCATTTAAATCCAATTCACTTGCATGTTATTACATCACCTCCCTGATGCCATGGTCCTCTTCCAAACTGAAGGACAAAAAAGGATTTTTCAATGAATACTTACAGGATTTCCATTAAGTGTTTTGAACACTGGGTTAATCCTATTTATATAATACTGTAAAATGAAATATCAAGAGAAAAGAATTAGGCAAGTAGTTTGTATATGCTCTTCAATATAATTAATCCTTTTCCATAATGAGCAATTTAAAGGTTCTATTTCTGAAGAGGTAAAATGGGGTGCTCTCATCCTGCTTAGTTTAAACTTGATCTAACAAACAGTTAGAGCTAAATCCATCTGGTCCTAAGTTATTTTTTTCTCCATCAGGAAACTTATTTATGCCTTGTTCAATTTCTTTTTTCTAAGATAGGGTTTTAAAGTATTTTCTACTAATCTTCTCAATTCATATTTTTGTAAATATTCATCCATTTCATTTAGGTTGTCAGATTGTTATTTGTTTTTGTTTACTTAGGTGGTGATGTTGGTATATTGTTGGATAAAACAGTCCCCAATAACTGCTGTAATTTTATCTTCATTGTTTGTACATATATATCTTTTCATTTTTGATACTGGCACTTTTGTTTTCTTCCTTCTTTTTAAAATCAAATTAATCAGTGGTTTATCTGTTTTATTATGTTTTTAAAACAAAATCAGCTTCTAATTTTATTTATTAATTCAATGTTTGCTTTCAATTTTGTTAATATCCACTTTAATCTTCAGGATATCTATTTTGATATTTAAATGAAGATTTTTTATTTGTTGTTTTTCTAATCCTTTTAAGTTACCTGCCAAATTTGTTGAGTTTCTTTGTCCAATTTTATTGATATAAATGTTTAAAGATATAAACTTTCTACCAAGTACTACTTTGAATTCAACCCACAAAATTTGGTATTTTATCTTATTTTTGTCATTACTTTTAATTAAATTATTAATGATTTTATGACATGTTCTTAAAGGGGTAAATTTAATATTTCTAATTGGGAATTTTTTTTTATTTGAAAGTGAGGCCTACAGACACTGGTATGGGGGCTGATTGGGAGCACCACACTCAGGATGCAGTAGAAACAGCACAGACTCTTGGCCTTGGAAGCAGCAGCTATAGTAGCAACAGATAGCACCAGGCATGCCCAAGTAAGGGGAATGAACACTTGGTCAAAAAGAGATTCCAAGGGGCTCCTGTGCTAGCACTGGGCAGAATTGGATGCTTTTGGTAGCTTCATAGCTGCCCAGGTACCGTAACAGTTCCAGGATAGAGAGGAGTTGCAATCATAGGGGAACAGGGAACCTACCTTAGTAAGAACCAGAGTGCAGCCCAAGGTGGCAGTAACCAGACCACCCTGCCTCACCACATGCTTCATCATACAAACATGGAAGCATCAAAAACCTAGAGACTCCCAGACTGAACTATAGATCAGGTTTACCACCTACCTGTCCCTACCAGTGATAAGCAATTCCCAACTCTCACATAAAGTCTAAATAAAAGAAAGAGGCTGGGAAAACATGAGCAAATTACAAAGGCAAAAAAGAATCTGACTGGGGAAGCTAGGTGGTAGAGTGAATAGAGCACTGACTTTGGTGTCAGGAGGACCTGAGTTCAAATCCAGCCTGAGATACTTGATACACTTAATAGCTATGTGACTTGGGCAAGCCAATTAACAGCAATTGCCTTGCCTTCCGTCCTCCAAAAAAAAAAAAAAAACAAACCAAAAAGATGCTGGCCATCAAAAAATTGATACTGACAGGGAAGCCCAAGGCACAAACTCAAAGGTTCAGACATGAAGCAAGGATTCCATTATCACTGTTATTATTCAATAGTGTAATAGAAATGCTAACTGTAGCAATAAGAATAGAAAAAGAAATTGAAGGAAAAACATAAGTACAAGGAAACAAAACAATTACTATTTGTAGATAATAGGATGGTATACTTGAAGAAGCAATGAAAAAGTAGTCAAAAAAATTAACGACTTCAGCAAAGTTGTAAGATACAAAATAAACTTACATAAAGCATCAACATTTCCCTATTTTAACAACAAAACAAGAAGAGATGGAAAAAAAAAGTCCATTTAAGGTAACTGTAGAAAGCATGAAATACTTGGGGGATTTATCTGCTGAACCATACCCAGGAATTGTATGAACACAATTATAGAATACTCTTTACACAAATACTGATCTAAACAAATGGGAAGTGTTAATTGCTCATGGGTAGGCCACAACAAAATAATAAAAATGAGAATACTATATATGTTAATTGTATCACTTGGTACTATACCTATTAAACCACCAAAGAATTATTTTACAGAAAGGGAAAAAATAAAACTCATCTATAAGAAAAAAAATGAAGAGTATTACAAAAATCTATGAAAAGAAATATACAGGAAGAGTATCTGTGTGTGTGTGCATGTGTGTGCGTGTTTGTGTGTGTGTGTGCGTGTGTGTGTGTGTGTGTGTGTGTGTGTGTGTAGGGAGTGAGGTGCTAACACTACCAGAGCCCAAACTATACTATGAAGTCATAATCACTAAAATAATTTGATACTAGATAAGAAATGGATCAGTTGATTGATGGAATAGATTAGGTAAATAATATAGCGAATCAAATGAGCACAGTAATGTCATGTTTGGTAAACACAAAAACCCTAACTGCTATGGCAAGAATTCACTATTTGACAAAAACTGCTGAGAAAACTATAAAGCAGAGAGGCAGAAAGGAGGCATAAGCCAACATCTCATACTGTATACCAAGGTAAAAACAAAATGTGTGCATGGCACCCATTAATAAAAAAATAATTATTTCATTAATTAGAATAATAAATTATTTAATTAATAATAATAATAATATATAATAAGTAAATTAGGGGACAATTGAAAAAATCCCCTGTCAGAACAATGGATAGGAGAAGGGTTAATGATATAAAAGAAAGAGAAGTTCTGGGAAGTAAAATGAATATATTCAGGCTGTGAATAAATTGCATAAAATTAAAATTGTATAAAAATTGTGTAAAATTTAAAAGTTTTTGCCAAAAATACTCAATGCAGCCAAAATTGGAAGGAAAGGCAGAAATTGGGGAAAGTTTTTTTTTCTAATAAAGGTCTCATTTCTTAAATATATTGAGAATTGAACCAAAATAATAAAAATAATAACCAATCACCAAATGATAAATGGTCAAAAGCTACAAACAGCCAATTTTAAAAAGAAATCAAAGTTATCAGTAGTCATATGAAAAAATGTTCTAAATCTCTAATAATTAGAGAAATACAAATTAAAGCAACTCTGAGGCTGATGGGCTAAGAGGACAGAAAAGAAAAATGACAAATTCTGGGGGGGATGTGGAGAAATAAGTAAATTTTTGCACTGTTGGTGGAGTTGTGAATTGGTCTAACTACTCTGGAGAACAATTTGAAACGTTTCCCTGGAGATTATAAAACTGAGCATACCCTTTGACCCAGCTATACTGTTAACAGGTATGAAACCAAAGAAAAATGAAAAGGACCTATGTATAAAAATATTTATAGCAGCTCTTTTTGTGGTGAAGACCATAATTTCAGAGAAAAAACCCTAGCAAGACTTATATGAAGTGATGTAAAATAGGGTGAGCAGAACCTTAACACACTTCACAGTAACAGCAATATTGCAATAATAATCAACTGTGAAAGATTTAGCAACCTGATTGATATCGTATATCATCAAAGTAAGAATTATCAATCAAGTCTGATCAATATAGTAATCCATGACAATTTCAGTGTTCTCCTGAGAAAAAATATTGTCTACCTCCAGATAAAGAACTGATATTTTATGAGAGTAGTTTGAAACACATTTTTTTTCTCTTTTTCTTACATCTTTTTCATGATCTTAGCATGGCTAACATGGAAATCTTTCCCGTAACTTAATATACCTCACGAATAGCATATTTTTGTCTTGTCAATAGTTAATATATGGGGAGAGAGGGAGAGAATTTGGAACCAACAATAAAAATTAAAATACATTTCAAAATTTTAAAAAAATCAATATTGAAAATAACAGAAATAATAATAGCCTTTTATAGGGGATATATATATATATATATATATATATATATATATATATACGGGATATAATAATAGCCTTTTATAGCTTTCATGGGGAAGGAAAAAATGTAAATTTATTGACTCATATAACACTGTGATTTAGAACCAAAAGTTCTTATAGTGGAATACCTTAGTTATCACTTTATCTTTATAAGATAAAAATAGCAACATGTAGAGTCTCAGATTGTTCTCCTAAAATATATATATATATATATATATATATATATATATATATATAATTAAGACAGGAAACCAAAATGGTTAAATAAGGATAATAAAGCTATGAAAGAAGTTAAGTGATGGAGCCTAATTCTCTTTTTAAATGAGAACATTTCTTCCTTTAAGCTTTTCAGAAGGACATAATATTGATATAAAATATAATAATTCTTGTAAAATAATGATACTTCCTTATTAGTAGCAACCTTATCTTTGAGGAGGAAAGAGGAAGGATAGAAGCCCAACCACTCTTCAGGGAAGGAAAATTTAATTGTTAGGACTGTATTGGTAATATTATTATGAACCATGATTATGATATTCACTTTGGAAAGCACCTTAGCTTGTTTTTTTTGTTTATAAGTCATAAAGAAAATGAAGGTCTCCAGGGAAAGATTATTAGTTGGTAGCATACCTGTCTAGGCTGAAAGTCTAGTTTTCGCTGTACTTCTAACAGGAAGAAGGAACCCTGACTTAGTGAAATGAAAACTGCTAAAGAACTTTACATGAAATGGGAGCTGCCTCAGTGTTTATTTGGCTTATACTTTTATGTGTGCAGGTTGTTTTCCCTAAAAAAAAACAAAACAAAACAAAAACAAAAAAATCAACTTCCTGAAGGCAGAAAATGTTTCATTTTTATCTTTGTGTTGCCAGGGCCTAAAATAGTGTGAATTACATAGAACATGTAAAATAAATAATGCTTTTAAATTATTTATTATTGAAATTGGTAATTTAAATTATTTAAATTAAATTAAATTTAAATTTATTTAAATTAAATTAAATTTAAATTTATTTAAATTAAATTATATGAAATAAATGAGCGATTTTATTGTAACTTTTCAAGCAGTTTTTGACATGAATAAGATTTCTCTGGAACAAATTTATAACATTTGTATCACAGAACCAATATTTTCTTGAACCAACTTCTTTTTTCCCTCCCACAATTTGGGGAGATTATAACTAAGAGATAAAAAGCTATCCCCAGGGCCCACTTGGTCTCCACTTTCCTTTAGGAGCTTTCTGGTCATCTAAGAACATAAAAAGTCCCAGTCATGTAAAACCTGGGTCGTTTGGATTTGATGGACACAAATAATCTTACTCTGGCCTGCTGATCAGACACATTTTTATATGAAGACTATATTGTGTATTTGGATGTATATTTTCATATGCATCCAAAAGAGTTGTGTCACTACATTCTTATTGTACATCTTTTCCATTTTAGGGCAAACTAAACTTCTTAACATGAAATGATCACTGACTCAAAATTGCCTGATTTCATCTCAACATCAAAATTGAACTAAGAAAGTAATGGTGTTAGAGCATCATTTCATATAGCCTATAATCAAAGGGTCTGGCACATAGGCTAAGGCATCCTAGACAAGAGGAACCTTGGACTGGTTGTGCTTAAGAGGCAGACACATTCTGCCTAATCTCATCTGATAAGGTATCAATAGGATACTGGCTAATTCTTTAAAATGCATAAAAATAATTGTTTCTGTTTTGTTTTCCTGGCAAGCAATGAAACATAGTAGAAAGAATCACAGTCCTAGAGTCAGGGACCTTAGTTCAAAACCTGTCTCTACTCCCAACTACACATGTGACCATGAGCTAAAAATTGGAAAATCAAAATTGTATTTTTCTCATGAATTCGGTTAGTTGCAGTGGAATTCAGCAAAGAACATTTTCTATTACTCTTTCATAATCAACAGACAACAACAAAATTAAAAAGAGAGCTTGACTGATCCATAGACTTCACTCAAGATCCTTTCCGCATATCCACAAGGTAAAAACTATTTTTCTAATAATACTATGACATTGTTTAACTATTAAAATGCTCCCCTCTTTTCCCACTTAGTATTATGTGAGGTTATATTTTCTTTACATTTTCAACCAAAACATGTCTCAACAGATTTAAAGCAGAAGCAGATAGGAAACTCCAGCTGTCTTCTATTACATCAGATATTAAAACACTTCAGAAAAGATATGAAAAACAATGCCACTCGTTATTAAGTTATTTTTGGAAAATATTGTTACTTTCACAAACAAATTTTATGTTAACATGCAATGGGTTTATTAATTTTCAAATTAATGAGAAAAGAAACATAAATTTATCAGTTTAATTTCAAATATGGTGCACATCAATTGCATAACCTACATAAACTCTTTGAGTTTCCTCAATAATTTTTAAGAGTGCAAAGAAGTCTTGAGATAAAAAAGGTTGAGAACCACTGGCCTAGGTATTCATGCATAAATTTATTACAATATAATCCGCATCCACAATATACAGAAATTCTGAAGCCAAAATCCCATCTACTAAAGTACAGCAAGTGTTAACACAAAGTAATCATAGCAAATTGGATATAATTGTTACTAACAACCAAAGTTTCCAGGGTTGAAGTTGTCTTATTTAGTTTTATTTAGTTCTTTTATTTAGTTTTAAAAGAACTAGGAGCTATGATAATATAAAAAAATAGTTCATTGTTATTTTAGAAATCCAAATAGATTGTGCTGTGTGTTTCTTATGATACGAGATATTCTCCAATACTCAATGTTATCTATGATTTTAAAAATTGGAACCCTACTGCAACGATGCTGATAGCAAACCATCCAGGCATATATACCCATCCTCTGGGAATATTATCCTTATTCTCTCACAAGGTAACCACAGAGGATACAGCCAATGTTTTGTAGGATATACATATTATCTCTAATACCATAATGGTACCAATGGAATAATCTGCCTTTTCACCATGTCATGTGACCAACACATCTTTTCTTTTTATTTTAAATTTCTTGATGACATCTTTTATTCTTGTCCTTCAAAGTTGCTCACTGTGTATAGGATCCATCTTGCTCACTTTTGCAATTCACTTCTCAGTGATATTCACTTTTAATTCTTTAAGGAATGCTCAACACCATGCCTGAGAACCATGCAGCAACACAAGATAACTAAAAATATAGACTTTTGTTGCCAGGAGAATTTGGGGGTCATAAAAGAGCTTTTTTGTTTCCCAGAGGAAATTTTGCCTTTTCTCCTTCTGTTTAACAAGATCTTATGTACTTATAATAAACTAAATAAAGCTTCTTGATAAGAATCAAACGACTTTTTGCCACCCACAAAGTAAAATTTGGCTTACTTAATCAATAAGTATGAGAGATGCCAAAAATTAATAATTTATTTCTTCACATATTCTGGACAATTAGGATTATATACTATAAAGCTATTGTGTATATTATTCAAATTTTGGATAATGAAAATGTAAAAATAGAGAGGAAGGAAGGATTAAAGAGGAATTAAAAGAATAGGGAATTTGTACAAGGTTAATTTTTACAATCCACCTCTCATAACTTTTATTTCTTCCCTCTTACAAATATTTTATGAGTAATGTCCCATAAAAATGACATTAATCAAGATAAATAGATTGTTACTTCAAGTAGCTTCATTTCAAAACTAGAAAATGAATACTTCATAAAGGTTCTTCAAGGCACTTACCAGTTTCCTCTCATATTTTGAGCCAGATCACATCTTTTTTTAATAGAAAGTATAACATATTAATCCCCAAAATCTAAGAACTTGAATAATTACCCCAAATATAGCCCCATGAAGTATTAACATATTTACTTAAATCATTCACAGCTTCCTTGTCTCTCTGTAAGTAATCAACGTATTGTCTGAGTTACAAAAATGCTGTGCCCATAAGTTCTAGGTGTATAAAGAGCAAACTATTATTGATTTAAGAATTATTAAACAAATCTCTCAAAAGCAATGTACCATCTAAGATGTCCTTAATTATTATCACAAAGTCTGTAAATCAATCCCAGACTCATGATTTGTTCACATACTTCAAATATATAAAAATGATTCAAATGTAGTGAGAACACTGGAGTGTTTGATGTGCATGTGGAAAATTGTTCTCTCTTTATAAACTAATATAAATACAATAATGCCAGGTACAATTGATGTACAAAATGCCCTTTTGATTTTTCATTGAAATAGTTTAAGTCCATGATGGTTCTATTCACCTTTTAATCAATTATCATATTTCCTAAATAAAAGTTAAGTATGGCCTCGAGAATAGAGTTAAACCAAAGCTTTTACTTAGACCCTTGATTTATGTGACTAGCATCATGTAAATTGTATTGTGACTTTAAGAGCAGAAAATTGCAGTAAGAACTTTGGAACACGCTATATATGCATATAAATTTGTGTATTTATACATAGACATACAAATGTATGCATGTATGTATTGTTATATTTTGTATGCATGCACATATGCAAATATGGGCATAAATTTATCTTAAGGAATCTAATCTTCCTCCAATCATTTCAAAATATGCGGAATCAATAAATAAAAATTTTTATCATATATGAAGGGAAATAGAAACCTTTGAGCTTGAATCTGGACGTCAAATTAAACTGAAGGACAAAGATTATATATACAACTACTGTGGTTTATTCCAAGACAGACACAATAGCCAATAAATATTTATTAAGCTTCTACTATATGCTAGGCACTGTGTCAAGTTCTAGGGATACAAATATGAAAAGGAAAGACAGTCTCTGTCCTCAAGGATATTACAATATAATATATTGTATAATAATATAATATATATTATATATATTATATATTATATTATATTATATATTATATATAAGACAACATCCAAAAGGAGGCAGATAAAGGGTGGGGAAAGTGATCCAATGTGTGTGGTGGAAAAGTCAGGAAAGTCCCAAAGTAATGCAGTCAAGTGGGGAATGAAGTAATATCTGTCCTGAATCCCTCATTAAGTGGAGATTTTGGAATTTGCCCTCCAATCAGAGGTGAAAAGGTTGGTGATGAGGTATCAGGACAAAGAAAATTCTAAGGACAAATATTTTAACAAATTCAATGGCATCTTGAAATCAAAGGTAAATAAGAGCAGCATGTTTCAAATAATTACTACTAATACAACCTCAGTTTTAATATTCAGTCTGCAACTACAGAATGGAGAATAATAGATTTGGAAAGTATTCTAATCAAAAAGTCAACATTAATAAAACACAAGTCTTATTACTGTGAAAGAGCAATAGAAAGATTAATACTTCCTCAAAAAGTGTTAATGGGGGGAAGCACATACATAGTATATGTACACACACAAACACACACACACACACACACACACACACACACACACACACACATTGAAAGGATTATGATGGCAATGTCATAGACACCAGAAATGACAGAAGGGTTTCCTATATGGACTCAGCACTTACTGATCAAACACACTTAAATAGCATAATAGACAGAGGACCACCCTGGAGTCAGAAGAACTGAGTTCAAATCCAGCCTCAGACACCAGCTGTACAACCCTAGGTAAGTTGCTGAATTCTGTTTACCTCAGTTTTCTCATCTGTAAAAATGAACTAAAGAAGGAAATGAGAAACCACTCCAGTATCTTTGCCAAGTAAATAACAAATGGAGTCACAAGGAGTTGGACATGACTGAAACAATTGAACAACTTAGTGATCAAAGTAGATTATGAGAGAAAACTCAAATTATCTATACTGAAAGTAGGCCATTATCACAGACATAACTGTTGCTCACATTTGCCCAGGCAAAAGATTTATCGAGGGGGCGGAGCCAAGATGGCGGCTTAGAAGCAGCAAAGGGCCACAGCTCCCACACAAACACGCTAAAAAACTCATAAAATGGAACGCTAAACAGATTTTCAAGCTCCAAAACTCTGCACAAGACTGAAAGCACATCTGTTGCTACAGGCAGCACAGCAGGTGGGGCTCTTCTCAGCAGTCTGGGACCAGCGGCTGAAACCCCGGCCGGGTCAAGCCCTGGGGCATCGGGTGGGGAACTGCAATGCAGGAGAGCAGATCAGCTGCACTGGAGGCACAGTTACCACATTTATCAGGCCAGAAGAAAAAAAGGCTAAGAGAAAGGTCAGTGGATTTTGCTAACTGGGGAGGAGAAGAGCGGGTCCGGCCAAACTGCTCCCAGGGCAAGGAGGCAGCGGGAGGCGTCTGTAGCCGCAGGAACGTCTGAGAGCCGCAGCAGCCCCCACTGGGCTGCTTCAGAGCCCTCGGCCTGCAGATAGCAGGGGGGCTGACGCGACCCATC
>CM053600.1:47008541-47027975 GCA_028646575.1 Pseudocheirus occidentalis | reverse complement strand
ATAAACGCTAAATTGGGCATCATGCCACACAAGAGAGTAGGGGGCATGGGGATGAGAGGGGGGAATGATGGAGGGGAGGCCAGGGTCTCAGGGAGGGATGCTGGTAACACACACTTCAGTAAAGGGACAGGGACAGGGTAGAGAATAGAACAAGGGGGGGAGGGATAGGAAGGAGGGACATATGATCACTGTCACAATATGTCCACTATGAAGATGTCCTGTATAATCACACATCCAAAGCCTGTATTGAATTGATTGTCCTTCCAGTGGGGGTGGGTGACAAGGGAGGAATCGAAAGAATCTAGAATTCAAAGTTCTGCAAGACCTGCAACTAAGTATTAAGATGTACAGAGGCTGGGGTAGGGAGACCCTCCCTGCCCTACCAGAAAGTAAGAGAGCAGATCAGGGGAGGTGCTTTACAGTGGGATTGCTGTTTTAGGGTTGGGCTAGAGGAAGGACAGGGAGAAAATTTGTAATTCAAAAATCTCATGAAAATGAATGATGTAAACAAGAAACAAATAAAATTTATTAAAATGAGAAAACATAGTGTTAACAACATTGTGTGATGATCATCTGTGAAGGAGAAAATTTGGAACTCAAAATCTTGTGAAAATGAATGCTAAAAATTGTCTTAACAAAAAAGGGAAAAATAAAATATTATTAAAAAAGAAAAAAACATATAGGGTCATAGAGTTAGAATAGAAAGAGACTTTAAGAAGTAATCCCATCCAATAATCTAATTTTACAAATAAGGTAACAGGAGCCTAGAAAGGGAAAGCGATTATCACAGGTGACTCAGGCAGAAATGGCAGAGCTGGAATTGGAGCACAGGTCCTTTGACTCCGAATCCTGAACCCCTTTTTCACTGTGGCCATTGTCTTTCCAAAGGCTCTAACCATCCTCCTGTAACCTGGGTTTGTGACCTCTTTGATGTGGTAATTCTGCAATAATTCAAGCACAATTCAGTCCTGTCTGCCTTTTTATTTTTTTTTTTGGTGATTCTTATATCTTCCTCTGCATTCACCAGAGGAGGTATTTCTGCTGAGCCTGGGGACATACTTAGTTTTCCTATTTTGTTCTCAATAATAATTCAAAAGCTGTTTTTAAATTTAAATAGTACTTTATTTATTTCCCAGTTGCATATTAAGAAAAAAAAAACTTTTAGCATTAATTTTTACAAGATTTTGAGTTCCAAATTATTTCCCTACTTCTATCCCCTCCAATTTTCTGGAAACAGAAGGCAGTTTGATATACTTTATACATGTGCTATCATGTAAACCATATTTCAATATTAGTCACAATTGTGGAAGAAGAAACAGATCAAAAGGAAATAATACTATGAGAAAGAATAAAGTGAAAATATATGCTTCAATCATTTTTCTGAGTGTATCATGTCTTTATTTGGTTGTGGATTGCATTTTTCTTTATGAGTCCTTTGTACTTGAATGATGTTGCTGAGAAAATGTGAATCATTAATAGTTGATCATGAGATGATGTTGCTGGTACTGTGTACAATGTTTTTTCTGGTTCTGCAAATGCCACTTTGCATCAGCTTGTACACATCTAGGGTTTTATGAAATCTACCTCTTCATCTTTCTTATTGCATAATAGTATTCCATTACATTCTTATTGTACAATTTTTTCAGTCATTCCCCAATTGATGGACATCACCTCAATTTCCAAAATTTTGCCTCCACAGAAAGAATTGTTAGAAATAGTTTTGCACATGTAGGTCTTTTTTCTCTTTTTTATGATCTCTTTGGGATATAGATCTAATTGAGGTATTACTGGATCAAAGGGTATGCATAATTTGGTTGCCCTTTGGGCATAGTTCTGAATTACTCTCCAGAGTAGTTGGATCAGTTCCCAACTCCACCAACAATGCATTAGTGTCTCAATTTTTCCACATCCTCTCCAATGTGTCATTTTCCTTTTCTGTCATTTTAGCCAGTCTGATTTGTGTGAGGCAATATTTTAGAGTTGTTTTAATTTTAATTTATCTAATCAAAATTTAATTAGAACACTTCTTCATATGCCTATAGATATGTCTGATTTCTTCATCTGAAAGCTGCCTATTTATATCCTTTGATGATTTATCAGTTGGGGGATGGCTTATATTCACAGTTCTCTATATAGTTGAGAAATTAGGCCTTTCTCAGAGACACTTGCTATAAAGATTGTTTCCTGACTTTTTGTTTTATTTCTTATCTTGGTTAATTGGTTTTGTTTATGCAAAAGCTTTTCAATTTAATATGATCAAAATTGTTTATTCTACATTTCTTTGTAAGTATTTAAATGTTTTTCCCTAGTTACATCTCAAGAAAAATTTAAGTATTCATTTTTACAGGATTTTGAATTGCAAAATTTTTTCCCTATCTCCCTCCCCTTCCTTTTTCTGAAAATGGTACACAGATATAATTTATCTATGTGCTATCATGTAAAACATATTTCCATATTAGTCACAATTACAAAAGAAGAAACAGATAAAAATTCATGCAAAAGAGTAACATAAATGAAAAAATATGTTTTGATCTACATTCAGAGTCCATCAGTTCTTTATCTAGATATGGATAGCATTTTTCCTCCTGAATTCTTTATCCTTGTCTTGGATGATTGTGTTCCTGAGAAGAGCTGAGTCATTCATAGTTGATCATCACTTAATGTTGCTGATGCTGTGTATGTTTTCCTGGTTTTGCTCATTTTGCTTTGCATGAGTTTGTAAAAGCCATTCCAGAATTTTCTGAAATCTTCCTGTTCATCATTTCTTATTGTACAATAGCATTTCATAATAATCATATACCACAGCTTATTCAGTCATTCCCCAACTGGTGGGAATCCCCTAAGTTTCCAATATTTTACCACCACAAAAAAGCCTGCTAGAAATGTTTTTTGCACATCTATGTCCTTTTCTCTCTTCTATGATCACTTTTAGATATAGACATAGTAGTGGTATTGCTCAATCAAAAGGTATGCACAGTTTGGTTGCCCTTTGGGCATAGTTCCTAATTGCTCTCCAGAGTAGTTGGATCAGTTCACAAAGCTTATAACAGTGCATCAGTGTCCCAATTCTCCCACATTCTCTCCAACATTTATCATTTCCCTTTACTGTCAAGCTAGCCAATCAGATGGGTGAGGTAGTATCAGAGTTGTTTTAATTTGCATTTCTCTAATCAAAAGCAACTTAGAGCATTCACTTATATTTCTATAGATATATTTGGTTCCTTCATCTGAAAACTACTTGGTCATTTTATTTGACCATGTATCAATTAGAGAATGGCTTGCATTCTTATTAATTTGACAGTTTTCTATATATTTGAGAAATTAGGCCTTTATCTCTGATAAAGAGTTTTTTCACTTGATGGAAATATTGTTTCCCTGCTTTCCTTCGACTTTTGCTTATATTAGTTTTGTTTGTACAAAAGCTTTTTATTTTAATATAATCAAAATGATCTGTTTTGCATTTCATAATGCTCTCTCTTGTTTGGTCATTAATTCTTTCCCTCTCTATATATATGGCAGGGAGACTATTCCTTCCTCTTCTAATTTGATTTATTCATTATCTATGGTATATTTTCGTAAGATGTAGTTTCCTTCCTTATTTCTTTTTATTAAATATATTTTTATTTTTACTTTGTCTAAGACCAGGATTTGTACACCCATTTTTTGTTTTCTGATTTTTACTTCAGCTGAAGCACAATAGATTCTCTTCTATCACTATGCCTTCACTCTGTGTGTGTCTGTGTTTCAAGTGTGTTTCTTTTAAGCAACATATTGTGGGAATCTCTTTTTTATTCTACTCTGCTTCCATTTTATGGGAGAGTTCATCCCATTCACATTCACAGTTATGATTGCTACCTGTGTATTTCCCTCCATCCTATTCTTCTTCCTGTTTGTCCTCTTTCTCCTTTCACTCTTTCCTAGATCAACAGTGTTTTGACTCTGTCTACCACTTCCCCTGATCTGCCCTCCCTTATGTCAGGCCCCTTCCTCAACCCTACCTTTAATATCCTTCCTTCCTATTTTTCTGTTGGGCAAGATAAATGTCTGTATTCCACTTATTATGTATATTATTCCCTCTTTGAGCTATGATGAGAGTAAATTTCAAGCGATGCTTCTTACCCACTCTCCCATCTTCCCCTCCACTGTCTTGCTCTCCTCTTCAAAGATATATATTTTTTTGAAATCAGGAAAGTTCTTATTTTATTTTAGCCAATTATTTTACATTCCTATTGAATGGCCCCTCCCAAATGAAGAGTACATTTTCTTTAGACAAATGTTAGGCTTGTATGCCCTGCTTTCAATTTGAATTTCCTACCTGCCTCCTATTGGCTAGAATTCTGGAATTCACTAAATCCCACCCATGATTGCATCTTCTTATTTCTTCATTTCAGTTCCCCCCTTCCTACTCATCTTCATTTTTCCTTATATTTAAATAAAGGAAAAATGAAAAATATGTCTAGTCTTCTCCCCTTTTGTCTGCATCATATAACATAAGAAAATATTTTCTACAGTAGCTAGGAGAATTAACAAAAGAGTGAGATTGAAAATTGGAACCCAGCATATTGACAATGGAAGCCCCAGTATAATGGTTCTAATCCTCATTCTTTGTGAATGACATCTGGCCTGGCAGCTTTGTTTGTTTGTTTATTGTACAAGAAAACATCTTCTTAGAACAAAGAAAAGTAGTGTGTATGCTGATTTTTAGGTGTAAGCATTCTGCACTGCACTGCCCTCTACAGGCAGCTTCGTCCCCCGACATTAGCTGTCAGTATGACAAATGAGATAATTTACCCCCATTCTACCTCTCCTTTCCTCCTGCCCTCTTTGCATTCCTTTCTCATCTCTTAAATTTTTATGCCATTCCCTCAAATTTACCTTATGATTTTCTTTGTATTTCTTTTATGTTTTCTTTGTCTATGTATATTCTTTTTATCTGTACTGTTAGTGATACATTTTTTTGTCAATTACAAGTATCATCTTCCCATGTAGGGATATAAACAGTTTAGCTCTATTGAATTCCTTATGTTTCGTTTTTCCTTTTTACGTCTTTATGTTTCTCTTGGGCTTTTATATTGGAGGCCAAATTTTTGGTTTAATTCTGGTCTTTGCTCTATGAAAACTTGAAATCCTTCTATTTCATTGATGACCATTTTTTCCTTTGAAGTATTATGCTTAATTTTGTCAGGTGAATGATTCTTGGTTATAGTTTTAGCTCCTTTGCCCTCAGGAATATAATATACCATCACCTCTGATCCTATAATGTTGTGGCTGCCAGGTCCTATGTGATCCTGATTTTGACTCTCCAATATTTGAATTGTTTCAGAAATTTATCACAAGACTAGAAAAAACACATAAAGTGAGTATTTTGTTTTAGCACAAAAAATGCACTTGAAAAGACCATTTTTTTTCCAAATGATGAGTTTAGAGATACCTTACCTTATCCTTTTATTAAGAATTATGCTTGGATCTCTGATCAAAATGGTCTGCGTTCAAGAGGAGTTCAGCAAGACAACACACCAATTATCTACTTTGAACTTTAATGCTCAGTGAGGACAAGCCTATAAATGAAAAGTTACATTCTTCATTAAATACAAAAGCAACAGAACAAATAAATAATTCACTTAAACCTTTCATTGACTGGCAGATCTCTGAAACTTTGTTTCCCTCATCTTGCGTATCTGCTTTCAAATAATGATGAATCTATAGGGTTTTGTGCGAACCTCTGCTTTGATCAATAGCTCGTCTTTTCAGTTGCTTTGTCCTGAACCCCTGAACCTTTCCAGTGTATTATTCTCACCTTTATGATTTTTATTTGTCCTGTTTATCCTTGAATAATTTCACTTGTTCCATTTTATTCAGTTCCTTTGATAACTATGCTCTGTAAACTGATGTCAGATCACCGAAGGCACTAATTATGTGAATATTTCAAAACAGTATCTTTCTTATGAATGAGTATATATAGTCAAAATGGATTTTTTTTCTTTTTAAAAGATATATTTAGAGTTTGTTCTAGAATTGGCATTTTGGAACAACTTCTGACTTACAAAAATACACTAAAAAAAACCTAACTTGAATTGATTTTTCTCCCTGGATTTAAAGTGTCAACTGACACTTTAAGGCATCTCATTGCTGAGTAGCTGACTAATCTAAAATCAACTAATGGCTGTGCTTATAGTATAAGCTTTAACTGTTCCTGATTGTGTCTCTTTGCTGAATTGAGAGAAATTAGTATAGGTTATTATTTGCTTCATTTGTTTCTGGTTTGGATCTCTGAAGAGCTCTACACAGTGAATAGTCCACTTCAGGCTGTAGTCACATGACTATACATTTCAAATACTAAAATGAATTTTGTTGTGGCATCATAAATGAAGCGGCAGCTTAGTTATATGTTCAGGTAGTAAACAGGCTAGAATAGCAGGCATTCTTAATGCAATAGAATTTTAATGTAGTGAAATGAGGTTAGTAGGAAGGCACAATCAATGTGGGATTCTAGCAGGCTCTTCCATTAGAATGTATCAACTATCTTGTGCTGACTTGTGGTTTTCTATGTCTTTATTCATTTTCTTCTTAAGCATGGCCATTCTTCACCTCAATTTCCCTTGATTTGTTTGACTTTCTTCACCTAAAGGTCAGTAGATGAGAAATGAAAAAGGAGTATTTAAAATCATGAGGCTCTTAAATCCCAGCATGAGTCAATGATCATTGCAATCTGTGTCTATGGAAAACTCTGCTGATTTCTGCCAATCCTGATGGCCCCTGTAGCTCTGCTCAATGTGCAAACGAGATTTGTACTCCATTATCTCTAGCCTATTTCATCTTGTACAAGCATCCTAATAAGAACTTTAAGGATTCCAGTGCAGTTCTTAGAGAAGCATTAAGATGAGACAGTCAACTATTAATTTACTTTATGTATAAAAGAGTTATCTATATATATACACATGGTTTCCTACTTTAATTTTCTCCTATGCTCTCAAGTTGCTAATGTAATCAATTTGAAGGATATTTGTTCTCGTGGATAGCTTTGACAGATATCAATATTTTTAACTCAGAGGTACTTAACAGTTTGACGTAGCTGACAATTTAATTGAAGTTTTCAATATGCTTTAATTTTGACATGTTGAGCTGCCCCATCACAGATTGTTTGGTGAAACAGGAAGCATATAGATAAGTAAATATGAGCAAATTAAAGATAATTCTGTATGTACATTAAATATCCATACTGGCTTTATAAGTGATTGCCTTAAAGACTGAGAAAATCTATTGCTAGTTTCCACAAGTAGTCAGGCTGAGAAAAATATAGGTAGTTTAGAAAATTAAAAACACAACTGAAAATTCCAAAAGATACACTTATCTATATAAAAATATGCACCTACATGTGTTTATTTGTTGGTTGTTTATTGGGATCTTTATTCTCTTATTGATTAATTGATTGATTCAGTAAGCCAATTGTTTTGTTATATATTTATTATATGGGGCAGCATTTTGTTCCATGTGTACTTGAGTGATACCTAAACTGAGTAATTGTTCTATAGGAAACATTTAGGTCCAGATAATTCACACATCAAAATGGAAAAACAAACAAAGTGTTGAGTCTTTTGAAAATCAGTGCCACAACTGGAGAACAGTATACCTGGATCTTCCCATGTCCATAGAGAAGTAGCCCTAATACCATTACTTTAGTGGTCATTGTAATTAAAGAGAGACAGTTCTTTGCAATGGAGGCTGTGAAATAGCATCACACTGAACTTTTGGTTATTTTCCTTTTCTATAAGGGTAAAAGCATACATTGTTTTCTTCCCCTCATGTAATAAAATCCCTATCACATTTGGCATCAGGTTCTAGTTTTTGGAAGCTACATGCAGGGTTTATGACTCGGTTTGTTGCATGAGTTAATTAAAAAAGCCTTGAGCAGAAATATAAGGCTTTCCATTAGAGTTTCTCTTTTATGTTGCCATAAATAGCCTTCTGTGCTTTAAAATGAGCTAGACATTTGAATATTGTCAATTAGCCCCCTTTCCTCCTCAGTGGGAAAACTAATCAATTGTTTTTTTTAGTGAAGTACAGTAATGTTTAGGGAAAAAAAGACAAGGCAATTGCATAGACATATAATGAATACCAAGATGTAAAGCATCTCAACTGCAAAAGTGGGAATGTGCTGTGAACATAGCATAAGAAGTGATTCATTAGTCTAAATATGTCAGATTCATCATTTATTTTATTTTTTAATAGCTTGAAGAATGGATATTTTTCGTGTCTGGAAGAGGCCTTATTCCTCTACCCTTGGAACCAGTGACCATATGTACGTGTATTGGTCGGCATTTGTCTGTAATTATACCTTTCAGGAACCCCACTACTGAACATGTTCTTGTCAATATCTTATTGAAAGGTGAGTTATTGGATTCCCACCCCCTTTTTCTTATCATTAACAGTGCTAATCAAATCAGTTCTTTTGTTGTTGTTGTTTAGTTGATTAGCTCTGTCTGACTCTTTGTGACCCCATTTGGGATTTTCTTGGCAAAGATATTGGAGTGCTTTGCCATTTCTTCTCTAGCTTACTTAACAGAGGAGGAAACTCTAGCAAACAGTTACTTGCCCAGAGTCACACAGCCAGGGCCTGACGTCTGATTTGAATTCAGGTCTTCCTAACTCCATGGCTAACACTTTACCCACTGTGCCACCTAGTGCCCAGTTTATGAGTGTCCAGTTAGTTCCCCAAACCAATATATTCTAGAGATAGAAAGATCTTATCATTTATCCTAAATGCCTGATTTTAGAGATGATCAACTGAAGCTATGAAAGGTTAGTTGAATTGTCTAAAGTAACACTGCTAGTTAATGTCAGAACAAGGATTAGAGCTCAGATCTACCTATTCCCTGTTTATTATTCTTTTATTGTGATTTTTTTATAATATGAATCTCTGAGGCTCTAATTTCAGAGATCTTTATATGCACTCTCAAATCAGTAATACAAGTCTCCAGGGCAGGAGCTGGGGCTCTAGACTAGATATGAAGACAGGATTCTGCTTCTTCCCTTTTGGGGATCAAGAACAGATCTGATTCTTTTTCCATATGACAGATGTTCAAATGCTTTAACAAAGTCATTGCGTCTCCACTTACTCTTCTCTTCTCCAGCTTAAGCACCTTTACATCCTTCAAACAACCCTCAGGTGGTACAGAATCTAAGTTGCCTTCATCTAGACTCTCTCCATCTTGTTAATGACCTTTCTAAATTGTGAAACTTGTGATTGAACCCAGTACTGCAGATGAGGTCTGATGAGGGCAAAGTGTAGCAGGACTATCACACTCTTGTCCCTTAAGTTATGCTTTTCTCAGTGAAGCCTCATATGTCATTAGGTTTTTGGTTACCGCATCACACTATTAACCCATATTATGATCATAGTTCAATAAAACCACAAAGTCTTCTCTGGGTATATTGCTGCCTCTCTCAACCTATACCAAAGAATTTGATTTATTTTCTGAGTATAAGAATTTAAATTTGACTTTATTGAATTTAATCTCATTAGGTTTTTGGCTAATGCTCAAGCTTTAGAAATCTTTTGAGGTCCTGACTCTTCTAACTAGTGTGTTAGTTATCTGTTCTGGCTTTGTGTCATATACAGTATAATGAACATGTCATCTATTCCTTTAACCACATTAGTGATAAAACTATTGTAAAAAAAACACCAACCTAGGGCCAAGTACAGATCCCTGGGGTACTCTGCTGGATATCTCTAGCCTCATTAACAATGAACTATTATCAATTACAATTTGAGTATGTCTATGGCACAAGTTCTGAGTCCAGCTAATTGTATTATTGTTTTGTTCCTACCTCTCCATATTATCTACAAAATAATCATTCATCTAATGTTTTACTAAAATCTAGGTAAACTATGTCTCTAACATTCAAAAAGGGAATAAGTGAGTCTGGCATGATCTATTCTTGATGAAACCATCCTAATTCTTTATAATTATAGTTTCTCTTTCTAGAGATTCACCAGTTATTCCTTTAATGATACTGTTTTAAGCCAGCCCTTACTAAGATCAGTACAATGGTTCACATTTGGGGCTCAAATAAAATGAGACATTTGTTGACTATATAATAATTTACAAAATGAAATTCACTTAACATTTACTTAACAGCATGGAAAGGTTGTTTATCAAAGATACAACATTGATACAGTTCAATATACTTCACCTTATCATCATATTTGAAGTACTTTCCAGAACAGTGGATTAATGTTTACTGCATTAGGGAACTGATCAAGTCTCAGAAGAACCAGCTGCTTGTGTGCTGGGATTTTTTTTTTTGGCCTTAGCATAGTGCTCTTCAAAGTGGAGACTGCAAACTCCCTGGGTATTAGAGGAGAGGGCCCTGCATTATCTAAAGGAGTTCATAATCAATCAATCGAAGGGTGGGAAGATAGGTTTCAGCTCACGCTCCTTGTTGTCCTTCTGTGGGCAATTTGGTTCAGTGGTTTAGACATTGGATCAGTGTGAAATGAAAATCATAAATCACATATGATTTTACAAAAGGAAGTTCCTTTATGTTTATATCACATTGGAAGGCTGTTTGACAAAGATGCAGTCCTGGTTCATCTAGGCATAACTCCCTTTAGCTCAGTACAGAGACACATCTGGTCACATGACAGCAGGAATTCATCATTTATGGAGAAAACTGACTACGTGTATGTTGGCATTTTTATGCTTTAGCAACCAGGTAAGTACATCAATGGCTATTGGTCCAATAAAATGGGGAAACATAAAACCAACCAATCAACAAATGAACAAAAATCTCCAGAAAATAAGCAAACAAAAAACCAAACAACCTGTCAGAAATTTTTCAGTCTTATCCTTTATGAAATTTTTCGAGAAAACAAACTTCTTCTTCTTCTTCTTCTTCTTCTTCTTCTTCTTCTTCTTCTTCTTCTTCTTCTTCTTCTTCTTCTTCTTCTTCTTCTTCTTCTTCTTCTTCTTCTTCTTCTTCTCTCCCTACCTCCCTCCCCTCTCTCTCTCTCCCTACCTTCCTCCCCTCTCTCTCTCTCCCTACCTCCCTCCCCTCTCTCTGTCTCTCTCTCTTTTATTCTCTCTCTTACCCCCTGAAAATCAGAACTTTTACTTGTCTCTAGTTTGTTAATATTTCTCTCTTTCATGATCATTTGGATATTAATGACTGTGTTTCAGCAATCGTTGTGCCATTTCTTTCAGTATGCAAGGTCATAGGTGATCTGAGCTGGATGACCTGATTATTCAGAGGCTACTAGGTACACTCTTATTAGCTCAATAATTATTTTAATATGAATTCCCTGTTAACCATTTTATTTTGTTATTTCCGATGCAAAAGTCATTCTCCTAGGCATATGAAATATAACAAATAATTTAATATGCATGCTTCTGTTATCAATTATCTATAAATAATAGTCCATATGCCCCAACAAATGCCCTCTTCCTTCTTTGATCTTTCTTTCTTTTCTAATAAAGTATATAAATAAGCTCCCCCAAAGCTTACTCTGATACCTCATCACAGTATTGAGGTGACTCTGGGTTCTCTATGGCTTTGTCAGCATTATGTATGCCCTGTTATGCTTTACTATTCTGCAAAGACTTTCATTATGGTTCTGATGGTAGATTAAGTCTGTTTTCTGAGGACTAGCTGAGCTCAATATGGAGAAACTCATCACTTTTAGGCAGACCATTGGTAGGTAGCATTTCCCCTACCTCCATTGAAATCTGTGATACATAGAAAATTACTAAAGTGTCTTCAATACACTTTTACTTTCTCAGTGGCAATGGCAGAGAAGGTAAATTGATCTTAGGGTGATAGTTATCATAAAGTTATTAGATCATGGAATAGGAAAACCTAAAAAGACTGTAAAGGAAAATCTCAAATTAATGATGTAGGAAGTACCCATGAGTATTTGAAAAAATAAAAGATTGTTTTCCTTACTTTTCCTTGCTAATCTCAGTTCAGTTTGAGATTTAGCTCACCTGATACTATTTTTAGGATCTTGCCATTCTCTTAACTTGTGTTACTTGACCTTGCTTCCACCTTCTGTATATTTCTTTTAAAATCTAAGCTGGTTGGGGAGTCCCCTGTGCATCCACATCAACTTTTTTATTCCAATTACATTTTCCCCTCCTCATTATAATTGTTTCCCATAGACTCAGGTCATAACTTGAGTACTGTATTGCACTCTGGGTGCCAGTTTAGAAAGGAAATAGATAACTTAGAGAACGTGACTAGGAGAGTAGCCAGGATTGTTGAAATACCTCAAAATCATGTATATTAGGAACTGAGGATGTTTAGCCTTCAGAAGATAAGACTTATGGGGATGGGGTGTAATAGCAATTGTCTAATAGTTAGAGGGATGTTTTGTGGAAGATGAATTAATTAGCAGCAATTGATAAAAGTTACAGAGAAGCAGCTTGAGCTTCAATTTAAGAAAAACAGTCCTAATAATTGTAGCTATTCCAAAGTAGATTGGGGAGTCTGGAGGGAGTGTGGTTCCTCCTCGTTGAATAATTAAAGATGCTTAAAGATAAAACATAGGCAGAATGATTTATTGGCAGGTATTTTGTAGAGAAGATGTGATACCTTTTGATTATGCCATTCTGCTATTCAGGAATGAAGGAACAGTGAAAGTGAGGTTCCTTCAACCACCAAATACTAATATTTTGCTAAATATTGCTGAAAATACACTTTTTGGCATATAATTATTTTTGAAAGTAACAAAAAGAATTTATTATGTACTTTAAAAAACGAATGATATGAAGTAGAGATTTAGATTTCATTTTTTTTAAAAAAATGTTGAAACTTAAATTCAAAGAAAGAGAAAAAAGCATGTCATATCCATAGCAGAACATAAGAGAGGATTCAAAATATGTAACAATAAATTGTCATTTCATGAAAGCGTGTATGATAAATAATATACATTGTGTTGAGAATTGCCCATCTTTTCTTCCTTATAAATTTTCTTTTTTCTTTTTCATCTCCCCCACCCTTGAAAGCTACATAATATTTAGATATGTTTCTCTATATCTACACACACACACACGCATATATATATGTATCTATCTATCTATCTATCTATCTATCTATCTATCTATATCTATCTATCTATCTATCTATCTATATCTATCTATCTATCTATCTATCTATCTATATCTATCTATCTATCTATCTATCTATCTATATATATATATATATATATATATATGTATACACTAACACAGGTAAATGTATAGACATATACTTTCCCAAACCTGTTCTATTCCTGGTCTTCATTTTTTTGTTTGTATATATCTCTTGTTTCCTATCCCTCCTGCCTTCTCTTCTTTATTTCTACCTAATACCTTGCCCTCCCATTACTTGCCTGTGCTCCTCCAAGAATCCCTCCCCTACCTTCCCATTCTGATAAATCTAAACACCCTTCTATACTCTCCCCTTTTACCTATTCCCTCCCCTCCTCTCAAAAGATCCCTCCTTTGTCCTCTCCCTGCTCCCTATGCCCCGACCATTTTATTTTTTCTGAATTTAGAAGACTTTTATACTCTTCTAAATATGTATGCATTGTTCCTTCTTAAACCCATTCTCCATGAAAGGAGGGTACCAGAACTACCAGCCCTCCTCCCCTAATTCCTCTGTATCAGTTCTTCTTCTCATACCTCATTTGTATAAAATAATTACTCTTTTTAGATGTTCCTAAAATTTTTTTAAAATTCATTACATTCTTAGATTTACCCCAATCTTTCTTATGAGATACCAACATACTAAAAAGAATCTTGGACATACATTTTACATATATAAAATGTAAACAATTTGTCCTTATGAATCCCTTATAATCAGTCTTTGGAATGTATCTTATGTTTCTCTTGGTTCTTGTATGTTAAATCTACTATTAAGTTGAGGATTTTTTTTAACATTGCCACACAATTCTTTATAACAGAACATTAATTCTGGTAACATGCACTTTTCCTAACAGAATAACCATGAATTAACCCATAAAATATAGTAGACAGAATAAAATTGATACCATATGAAACATTTTTCTCTCTAGTAATTCCCTAGCATTAAATCTTTTCTGCTAGTATCCCAATTAAAAAAAACAATTTAGACAATATTTATTTTTCAGAACACATGAAATCTACATTACTATAAATCATGTACAGCAAATGTAATTCTTAAAACTGAGACAACTTAAAACCTGTTTTCCAATCTCTTAGATGGCAATGTGAGACCATTTTACTATATATGCTATACTGATGTAAACTTCTCTATTTTGGCTGCCCTATTGAAATTAAGGCGATGTTGCTCGGTCTTTGGTGGCTACTGTTAGATGCTGCCAAAACTGGCTAGGTCTCAACATCCCTTCTAATACTACGTCTTTCATAACTGGTGGATGGTATTGGAAATGATGGAAGACAGGACAACTTGAAATAATGCATCAGTGATATCTGCTTCTTCCACTGGTTGAGATCTGTAAGGATCTCAGTGTATTGGGGCATAGCAGAGGCAGGCTGACATTTAACTCTGGGGCTTTGATGAGTGATGGTATTGGCAATCTTGATGTCTCTTGCCAGCGGGTTGATTATGTCAAATCACTCTTCAAGAGTGGAAACTGTGAGTGGCACAATAATTTTTTTCTCTGCTGCACATAGTCATGAGTGTGCATGGTTGCCAGCTCAAAAGTGAAAATGAAATTATTAATAAAATCACTCAAATTCTTGAAGCCCTGTAAGTTTATTGTGGAATTACATAAACAGAGGCTTTCAACATCTGAGATATAAGACAATGTTTGAAAACAAAGATCTCAAGGCTTGGTTACAAAAGGGTTTTCTGTGAATTCTAAGGTCTTTTTCAGGTTTAAATTCAATAAGTATCTGATTCTTAAGTAATTCCTTGGGTCACCAGGGACCTGAGGCTTTGCTAGTGATAAGACGCAGTGACTATTTGCAAATGCAGGGATACCTTGATATAATGAAACTAATTCTGACTGTTGAAGAGTAATGGCGAGGATGTTGAATTTATGCCACTTCTCTCCTCCTTCTTGTCATCTGGTTCTTCTTGATTGTGGTTCAGAAAAAGATCCTTTGGAAATATTTTTTTTGTGATTATTGGAGAGGCAGAGAAAGCAGTGTGGAGGATGAGCAAGAGGGAATTGGTGGCACTGACAGGAAAGAGGAAACGCTCTTTTTACATTCTTTGCCTTCCTTGGTAGACTTGGTTTCCATTCTACTTCAGTCCACTTTAGGTGCTTGTTAATTGAAAGTTCCAAAGTACTGCGTTGACCCCACCTATAATAGAGCTCAAGAAAGGAAGAACATGTTAGGTTTGTACTTTTTATATCCTTTCATCGGTGGTCATTTATTTATGAAAGTCTAGTTCTTATATCTTTGAATAACATTTTGTTTTTGTCCGTTTTGAGACTCCATATGCACCTTGGAGCCCTCATGAAATCAAACTCATTAAATAACATTATTTTATTAGACAACAACAAAGCATTATTCCCAAAGGGGAAAAAATGAGTTGCTGCTCTCTGAAAATTGCCTTATATCACACATCAGTTTATTATCTTTAATATAGCTGCTATTATTTTTATTATGACATCATTTAAGGAGAAACAAAATATAGTCATATAGATTACCTTCAGAAGAGTTACATGGAATTTACTTGGCTATTATGTCTTATGCAGAATTAGTCCTAACTGTTCTGAAGATTTATTGAGATTAGCTATTAATAGAGTCACTCAGAAATTTAGTGTTCTTATACATGACATTTTAACATGTTTAGTGGTTCAAGTCATTTAACAAATGGCTCTCTTAATGCCAGGTTTTTGCTGACTCAATAAATAAAGACATAAACTATGCTAAATTCTAGCAGTGCCTGGTTTTTTGTCATCATGATGGCAGGCATTTAATGTATAGGCTTTGAGCTATGAAGTTTTGTTTAACCATCTTAACACGTAAATAATTTAGGAGTGGAAGAGAGGAAAAAAACACAACCAAAGCCCAGGGTGATTCATTGTGCAAAAAATGTTCAGATTAACTCATTGCTATGCTTTTTAATGAAGAAAGGAGAAAATCAAGATTAAATGAATATAGCTGTGGATATATTCTGCAAAGTAGAGAACTCCTACTACTAACATTGGTTAGCAGATTCTTTTTACCTTCATGTCTAAGAAAGTTGCCTAGTGTAACAAGAAGTTAAAAGATTTACCCAGAGTCACATGTCAGAGGTAGGGCTTCAATTCATGTCTTTCAGGTATCTAGCTATTGTCATGGCTTGAATTCATCCTATAAAATACTGTTATGATCAATCTTAATCAAATCTGTCCTATCTTTTCTCTAATTTGTCATGATAAGATATTTTGCATGACTGACTTAGATCCCAGTCATTTTAAGATGTCATTTGTAATTGCTACATTTGCTACCCAACAAATAAGTAGATAATAGGAGTTGAAGCCCTGCATATCTTTATCCAAACAAATAAGATATAAGAGCCTGAAGGCCTGAAAAGGTAGACCTCGCCTCTTCCACTATTTTGTGTAGTCATTTCTAGCTCGCCATCATGCATTAGCAGCCCCTTGCTTTTTATTTTCTGTATTTAAGAAGTCAAAGGGAAGTTTCATGGACCTCTGATAGGTCATATGCTTCTTCTACTATGTCTCCTCCCAAGGGTTTCATGAGCTTTAACACTGGCTCTGGGCACAAGTCCTTCTCTCCTGTACTTCTAGCCATAAAGCAGAGGGAGCTGTCATTAAGCATAAAACCAGGTTTGAGGCTGTTCAAGAAATGCATCTACTTCTCTAAGAATGAGGACAGCATTCAATGAATCTATGAGGACAGCAGGGGTAGGAAGTACAGGGTCATAAAATCTCAGTGTTTACTGTTTTTTTTTCTGGGGAAAACAGCAATATGAGACAAATATAGGATCCTTGGAAAGATACTAGGACAAAAAATCTAATTTAGAGAGTTTCTTAAACTATCTAGATTTTCTTGGAGTAAACCTCTAGATTGGTGGCATGAATCATGAGACTTTGGTGTCATCCCTGAGGATTAAGCTTGGTCTTTCTGATAACAAAGTGTTGAGGACCAGCTAAGGAGAGAGGAGTGTGGACCATGAGTAATATCTATAATTTGCATGAATTTCTGAAAAGATTTTAATCCTAATGTTACACTTCTATGGTGTCTTCCAACTGCAGGTTGAAATGCTTTTTGAATGTGTTTCCTAATTATTTCTCTGACCTTGAGAAGCAGATAGATAGAATGCACAACATTACTATTGCTTTCTCTCTTTTTGACCTAAATGTGATTTAGGAGGAATTACACCAGATTTCAGACCAATCCAATTAAATAAGCATTTATTAAGTGGTTATTTTCTGCAAGCCACTTTGCTATATTCAGAGGAAGACAGAAAGAAGCTGTAAGACCAGACTTAGCCTGGGGGGAGCATAGAGTCTAATGGAGGGATAAGACACATAAGCAAATATCTGGGACAGAATGTGATAAGTGTCTTTGGCTCCACTATTCCTCCTATTTCCCTTGATCATAGTCATGACATTATTTTATATTCTTTTCTCTCCTTTACATCTTTCATTTAGGAATCAGGTTATATCAGTTCCATACCCACAGCATCTATAGCATTATGCCACCTTTTCACTCCTCTTGCTACTATCCAGGCTCACACCCTCATACTTAATTTTCCTAGATCATTGCAGTTGCCTCATTTCAGTATTCCTACTCCCATTTTCTTTTTTTTTCTTTTTTTGATTTTTTAAATTTAGTTTAATTAATTAATTAATTAATTTATTTATTTATTTATTTTATGACAGGAACAGGGTAGAGAACAGAACAATCCTACTCACATTTTCTGTCCCTTCCCAACCCATCACTTATTTTACTGCCAGTTGCACTTTTGTCTTTGTGTCTCTGGCACATAGAAGAGCACCTTGAACAAAGTAAATGCTTAGTAAATGTTTTTTAGTGGATTTGAATTGTCACCCTTCATGAACAATACTACCACTATTTGCTAATGCTTTCTGTATCTCAAATGTCCTTATATTTAACTCATCTGTTTACATGTTATAACCCCCCAAATAATGTAAATTCTTTGTGGTAAGGGACCATTTACTTTGTGTCTTAAGTAGTCCTATTCCACAGCATAGTGTATCTCACATAATAGGTTTTTAATGAATGTTTGTGGAATTAAATCCAAAGAATAACTAGAAAAGGATGTAAGGAGGGAGCTTGTGATCAAGCATAAGAGATCACAGATGGACAACCAAAGTGCTAAACTGCTTGTGCACAATATTAAAATAATGAATGGCTTAGAGTGTGTTTGGTGAGTCTTCTCTGGAGGATTTATAAACAACAGAAAACAACCAAAAAGGAAGATAAATAAAACAGGAAAGCACGGAGAGCTTAAAATCCATATCAGTCAGAGGAAGGTACTCATAGCAATGAAATCAGAGTTCCATTTGAATGACTCAAATACAAGGGGAAATAATAAAAATAATGAAGAAAGTTAAATTTTACAAATTCTCTATAGAGATCCTGTAATTCACTCTGCCCAACATCATTATTAGGCCAGAAAAGATTTGGATATAATGTGTAGACAATACAAAAGGTAGAAAAGATCCTTAATGTCATTTTCCAGCGGAGACTTAATTCCATTTTGGTCACTGTATTTTCTCTTTTAGGTCAGTAGGCTATAATTATTTATGCTATCCCGGTAGCAGAGCCTAACATTTGATAGCTGCACCTGAGTCCTACCATGTAGTTGCTCAATTATATTTTCTTTGGCTCATTTCTCTCATTCCCAACATTCAAATTTGAAAATTATTGGAAACTCTTCCAGGTATCTTGCTTCTAATATATTCATTTGGCTCATTTGTAAGCAAACCAAGCATCTTATGGCATTAAAACATAAAAAAGCATTCATGAAATAAAGAAAAAGGAAAACAACATAATGAAATCACAACCAGCATTCCTGGTAAGTACAGTCACATTTCCTTTCTGCCATTTTAGTTTTTTGTCTCAATTTCCCCGAAACATTCATAAAAGGAATAGGAAAATTCTTGAAAAATTCTCCTTGGAACAGGAAAAGCAAGTTGGAAAAATTAGTGAAGTTAATCATCAGCATTTTTGCTTGAATCACCACTTATTTTCAGTCTCTTGCCAATAGAGGAGCTTCATTACCTTCCTGATTACCTCCACAGCTACAAGCCAACTCTCTGCTCATTCAGAGGTTCCAGTCTTTGCTTCTTTCTTCCTTTCTCTTTGTATTCAAATATTCTTTCTTAGTGACTATCTGCCTTTAGCCTTGTAACAGCAATCAGTTTATCAATTACTTAGCACTTAGTAACTTATGGCTAAGTATGGAAGGTATGAGCCCTGTTCACTGTTGAGAAGGTGTGAACTCCCCTGTTGACTTAGAAGA